>CM021103.1:634902613-635345824 GCA_007115665.2 Sequoiadendron giganteum | reverse complement strand
GTGTAGAATTAACATAGCATATTGATCATATTGTGGCATCTTATCAAAGTTATCAAGGAGTATAAATTTTGGTATGGTTGGCGTATGGGAGCCTATAGACCTGGCATGACCTGCCCATCGCCACTTATTTTGTGGGTCCACACCTTGTAGACCTAGTGTGTGTTTCTCACTCCTTTAGGCTCACCTAGTGTATATCGAACTACACTAGCCCTTGTGAGTGTATTTTTCATGGCCACTGAGTATAACATAACTTGCTTTCCTATGGATCCATGTGTTTTATAAGTGATTTTATATCCTTATGAGCATGTATTTTATGGATGTGGCATAATGCATCTTGCTAGTCCATCCATATTTTTCTTTTCACATCAATTTTGGCATTGTATGATTGTGTATCTTGTCTTGCTGGTTCATATCATGCATATGTGTGTCCCTTGGTGCTTATGTTGGTTTTCCATGGGATCTTGATCCTGAGGGCTTGCAAAACCTCCTTGATCCTTGTCATCCTATCCTATCAACACTTGTGCACTTGGACCCCTCTTGAATTATTTTCTTAATATAAGTTTCTCTTTCAAAAAATGGGAATAATAAGGCTTAGGAATGCATAATTTAGGTAATTAGAAGCTTGATTAAGTCCAATTAATTAAGGGATCCAAACATAATGTGAAAATGTAAAGGAGTACATTTTTCTACACTATATTTAGCCCTCACTTTAGTGAGAGTATGAGCTTACACTCAAACTCACACTAGAGTATGAGTATTATCCATTTTATGGAAGAGCTAAGGACCCATGGAAGGAAGATGAAAAGAAATATATAGTTGAGTTCTTGAAGAAAACTATGGAGGATTTGGAGCATTTCAGGAACAATCACGATGGAAAACTTTCTGATATTGAGGGGAGGCTAAAAAATGTTAGAGAATCTATTCATAAAGTTTTTGAAATGAGCCACAAAATTCTTAATTCCACTGCTAGTACCATGAACATGATGGTCAAAAATTTGGAAAGGACTCATCAGGTAAAATCTGTGGTGGATGTGGAGAAGGTTAAAGATCCAAGTTGAGTTGAAGGGGTTGGGCCAAGCAAACGCACTAGAGCCAATCTGAAAAGGAAGTCGGACAAGCTCCTTGTGGACATACAGGACATGAAGCAAGTTGCTATTAACATGGACAACCTGGAAAAGGTCACTGAAATCCTGAGAAATATGGCCTAGTGGCTGGTTTCCTATAGGTGTTTTGCTGGTTTTTTGTTTTGTGATGTCTTTGCGCTAGTCTGTAGTTTTTCTTTGCTGGAAGCTTTTCATATTTTGTTGAACTTTTAATGCTTTATCCTTTCTCTATCTACTATTAAAAGGTTTTTGGGGCCCCTTCAAAACCTGATTTTACCTTAATCAAAAACTTATATTAAGAAAATGTCTACATTAATTTAAACATCTTGGAAATTGTGTGTCTTGGATTTAGGTCCTAGGACCCATTCATCCAAGGGTGAATGGGTCCTCCTTAAGTGCCAAAACCCAATTTAAAAATGTTTTTGGTGGCATCTTAATGATTCAAATTCAATTTTCAAATGTCGGCATTTAGAATCTATTTTTTGGGAAATTAAATAAACACCTATAAATACATAGTTATTTTATCAATTCAACATTAAGAATTAAGAGGCAACTTTCACAAGAGAAAATATTATTTTTAAGAGCATTGAAGAGAAGATTTATCAATCATCTACAACAAAAATCAAGATCATAGCATCATGTTAAAGTTATTTGCATTCATGCATGTTTTTGGAGCTAACATTGTAATGTAGGTTTGAATCATTTAAGAAAGCATTCAAGCATCAAATCAAGTGTCAAATAAAGCATCCAATCAAGAAAATTCATGCAAGATTCAAGCCTTAGAGTGATGTGTTAGAATTCAGTACTCTAAGGGTGGCTATTGCACCAGAGAACCCTAGAAGTTGAGAAAAATCCCTTTACAAAGATCCATTAGCCCTTGGATGAATGTGTCCTTGTAGGACACTCAGAACTCACTTTTTTTGATAGGTTTTCCATGTTCCACAGTTCCTATATCTTCTTGTAATTTCTTGTTTCTATTTGTGCTCTCCTTAAATTATGGATTTCAAGTTTTACATCATACAATTGAGTTCATTAAGTATTTTATTTTTATCTCCAAAAATAGTCAATCCATGATTTTTGTCATTTTTTGTCATAAGAAAACAACTAATCCTCTTAATAGGGTTGACTCACCTCAAGATTGAAAGTCAATTCTATCCTTGGGAGATCTCTTTTTCTAATGAAACTAGGAAAAGTTAGGGTGTCGTAGGTAAACCTATTTTACCTTTTATCTACACCATTCCACCACCATCTTTTCCTAATGTTTTAGCGGGAAAAAGGATATTTAGATATTTGAAGGCTACAATGGATTTTGGATGGTGGTATCCTAAGAGTAAACATTTCACTTTGACTGCATACACATATGTAGATTGGGAAGGAAGAATAGATGACTGGAAGATCACAAGTGGTGGAGAATTTTTTCTTGGTGACAATTTGGTGTCCTGGTTAAACAAGAAAAATGACTCAGTTTCTTTATGTACAATAGAAGTGGAATACATTGTTGCAACATCATGTTGCAATAAAGTGCTTTGGATGAATAATAACTTGAAGGAGATGAAGATTGAGTTTGTTGAACCTATATTTATCCTATGTGATAACATAAGTGTAATAAATATCTCAGAGAGTCCAGTGATGCATTCAGGAAAAAACACATTGCAGTCAAGTATCATTTTCTAAGGGAGAAGGTTGCAGAAAAGGAGGTGAAGTTGGAGTATGTTGAGACAAAGGAGCAAGTAGTAGATATATTCACAAAACCACTTCCTAAGGAGACATTTGAGTTTCTCTGAAAGAATCTGGGAGTTATTGATCCCTCCTCTTGAAGCAAGAGGAAGCATAGGTTAAGGGGGGTCTCGGTATCCCTACCGCAAGAAATCTAGTTGGTCTTGTAGAATATTTTTAGAATCAGTAAAGCATGAACTTAAGGGGAGTTTATCCAAGAAACAAGTTTCTAGATTGTGCAGAGTACCGAGAATGTAGATAGGGGGAGAAAGGAGTGTTGATGTTTTCCATTAATGTCAAAGGGAGAGAAAGTGAACTCAAAATTCTATATCTTCCAAGAGGGAGAAACCAATCTAAGGGGGAAAATATCTTCATGTGTGTCTAATTGGTTTTATGGTGGCCCAACATTTTTCTTTTTTCCATCAATGAAAAAGCGGGAGATTGTTGGACATAGGTTTTCATTGATGTCAAAGGTTGTCAAAGATGAAAAATATTGTAGGAGTACTTGAACTATCATTATATTCCCCTTGACTTATCATTTTGAATTGCATAGATTTATAGAAATGTATGTTATATTTCTAATAGTATGTTGCGTATAAAAGTTGTCATTAATGATGAAGTTGTCTTATCAATCATATCACTAAATCGAGAAGCATACATTATTAGTTTTATTGAGGGATGAAGCCACAATAGTGGTTTACAATTCAAGTGAGGAAGGAAAATTTACAAAAAATAAATACATGGCAAAAAACTTGATTTTAGGGGTTCATACGAACCTACTGGTTCAAGCAAACCCATAAGGGGTTCGTTTGAACCAAGGTTTGAGCAAACCCATAAGGGGTTCGTTCGAACCAAGGTTCGAGAAAACCCATAAGGGTTCACTCAAACCAACGAACCCCCCTTATTCCTCATCCCCCCTGAGACACAAAAAAAACCTAAATTTTGGCACTTTGAAGCTCGGGTTGAAGATGAAAATGGAGGAATCTTCACAAACCCAACTAGAATTGGGTAGTCCTCAAAATGAGCTATCCAATGAATATATTTTTAATATGTTTTGGTTTTATTATGTATTTGTTTTTTTAGTTTTATTAAACATAGGTTTTCATTGAAAATGAAGGTCTATGTTCTGCACATGTGAAAAAATAGCCGATTATAAAAAAAAATTTAAAAATATGAGTGCACTAGATATTGAAGTCCTTGATCCAACAAAAAAAATTGAATTTTGATATATACAAAAAATGTTACACGTTATACGGTCATGCTATGCCTGAATTGTAATTGGTTTGACTTTGAAACTTGATTAAAGAAAAAATATTCAATAAAAAACTATCTAACCAAGTGGAAGCACTAGATATCGGAGTTACAAATCTAAATTCTAAAGAATTAGAATTTTATCCTTCATGGAAAAACAAATTATGCATTATACGGTGTGTGTCACTTTTTAAAAATGTTTTTTTCTAAAAAAACCCAGTTTTCGTGGGAGATGGAAAAACAAGTCCAATCTGATTCCAAAAATTTTGAATTTTTTTTTTTTTTTCAGAATCTACAAACAAAATGTGACGAGACTCTAGTTTTCATCATCTTCAAATTCCTCATGGTTTAGCCGCTATAGGTGCCCGAATGTGAATATTTAGTTAAAAATAATAATTGTAGTGTCGAGTTAGGCCAAAAATTGTAAACCACTATTGCGGGATTACCCTAAGATGTGTTTTCCTTCTAGAAGGTAGTGTGATTGCATGTATTTATTCATTGTGTGAATAGTGGTCTAGAATTTTGTACTAAAATGTTTCAGTTTAGGGCTTATCAAGTTCAACATCTCTCAGGTCTCTATTCTAGAGACATTGTAGGCTCTGCAATTTGAAAGGAGAGTATTCTTACACTTGTTCTATCATATTCTAGAGTTTTCAAAGGATATGTTCAGCATGTAGAAATTTTGGAGTGACATAAGGCTCTCTATGTTTGTCTATCAACTAGCTGGTGTTTGAGACATGTACAGTAACAATTACTAGTGTGCAGAATTCAAATCCTGCATGTGGTGTTAGGATAGGAACTAATTAAGCTACCTATGGTAGTGCATGGCATCATGTAATTTTTGTGGCAACAAAATTTGATTTTGGACCAATGTGTTACACATTTTATGTAATTTGAATTTAGGTCCATCTTCTGTCATCTTGGCTATTTGCAGATCCTTGGCTGACATAGAAGAGTGTTAATGTAATGTCATGTATATATCTTTCAAATGTTCAAATGCATAGTGTGAATGATTTTAAGTATAATTACACTAGTATGAAGAAAATTTGGTCGTAGGTGTAAATTGAAGAGGTGGTGAAGAGTCACATTTCAGTGTGTGCACTAGTATCATAAGATCATATGAAGTGAGGAAGAGTGTCGATTGCATCTCTAATAGGTGTATGAGATTCAAAGAATATCCAAAAAAATGATCTCTATATTTTGGTAGGACTAGTGTTCTACCTATTGTTCTAATTCAATTAGGGATTCCAGTGTCTCCAGTAGGTTGGTGCTTACAAATACAATAGGGGATTGGTGTTTTCGGTAGGTTGGTTCCTATTTCATATTATAAAATTCACTTGTATATTTATACATTGTGAGGTTGGATTTGGATAGTAGATCCAAGCTACTATTCTCACTATGGTTTTTCCCATCTTGGATTTCCATGTATATCTGGTGTTCTCTTGTGTGATTTATTCTTTTATGTTTTAATTGATTTTGTGGGGTTAGTTGTGAAGAATCATATACTCAGATTACTGTAGAAAAATTGAGAATTTTGAATTGATTAGATCCACTAATTCACCCCCTCTTAGTAGATTGTGTGCCCTTCACATGTGCTTGTAAGGATGTGAATAATCTAAATATGATCATCAACAACAATCATAAGTCATTTCAACCTTATAAGGTTTGACTTAGTACAACACATCCAAGACCATAAACCAAATAAATTTCTATTGGAATCCCATACTATGAAATATATCTTCATGTGATGTTAAATACATTCCTAAGAGTACATACCCAAGATAGGACTACATACATCCCAACCTTTTCACAACACAAGTATCTAAACACAACATTGTCAACAAATTTAAATATAGAAGAAAATACACATAAAATAAGTACACTTACAAAAACCATAAAAAATATAAATAGAATAAAAACACCTCACAAATTATAGGAACATAATAAAAATGAAACTTGCATAATTAAAACCACACAAGGAATCCAAAAACATGACAAACACAATTGGTCCCTGAAATCCATCTAGAAGGCATCTCCAAACTATGTAGTGTACCCGATTACCCCTACCTCACATAAGACAAAAAGATTAACTATAGATACCAATCATAGAGCACTCACACCACAATATAGAAAAATCACATATGCCAATACAATGATCCACATGAATTATCTCAAAGATCTCCTAACTCTAGTGGCACAAAGCGTACATAACATAAAATTTCTATGACCATCTACCAATGAGAGCACTAGATCCTATGATGGTGTGGTGCATATAGCAAGATGAACAAGATCAAGTATCAATCAAATTTCTTAAGGAAAACAATGTCTTAAGGTATTTGGACCCATGTATAGAAAACTCAATATTAACCATCCTAAACCATAAGATAATCACATTTTATTCTTCCAAATAGAATCTATGAGATAAAAAATATCATACACCCTATCCTTCTAGATAAAAAACTTCTCACATGAGTAGAATCATGATACAAAATATGTCATATGAATAAATATAATCAATCACATGACATACTAGATGTCACACATAAACCATGACACAAAAATATCACAAATCAACCATGGCACATAAGATGTCACAAATCAACATAAATCAACCATGACATAGAAGATTTCACATATTAACATAATAAAGCATGACAAAGAGGATGTCACAATTAATATAAATCAAACATGAAAAAAAGGATGTCATAATTTTAATACAAATAAGTCTTGATAAGATGTCACAAATCAATACATTTATCTCTCCAATGAGACAAAAAAACACCAGCCTAATTTAGATTTACATAAACATAAAAGGCTAAGAAAACATTATAAATATAATCTATTGACCCCACACCATTCATATAGTTGAAATGCAGTCATCAAAATACTTAGGTATAGCATACAATTCTAGTAACCTTTGTGAGGTAAGACCATAGTTCACCTTTAGGACACTAGCATGTCACACAATAATTTTGGTAGTATTTTAAATCTTATCATTCTAATTAAATCCTATATAGATAATAAATCATGATACAAAGATATCATATGAACAAATAGAATAAATGATAATACCTAATTTTGATATTATCAATATAGACACCTAAAATTAATCTTTACAATTGATTAACTTATCCCTAATTTTTCTATTACAATCTCATACATTAATTAATTAAAGACATATTTATTTAATTTATATTTCCTATTTATTGTTATTTTCATCCAATCCCCATTGTCTATATTAATTAAATAATATTTTTTTATTTAATTATATTTTCTATTTTCCTCTATTTTCCTAAGTCTTGGTCTAAGGTAAATAATTAATTTCAATTATTTATCTACATCAATCCTTACTTACCCCTTCCCTCTCATAAATTAAATAAAGAACTACCCATCACATGTCACATCCTCCAACTCTCCACCTTTCCCTTTAATCCTAATCCCATCCCTAAACACTTGCACATTCCTAATCCATGGTTAGGAAAGGGTCCAACTCCTTTCCATTTATTACCTATCTACTATGTCCTCTAGCCTTAAAAGCTTTCCCATTTTGGAAAGGAACCCCACATGGATCCTTGTCCTAAAAGTACCCCTAAAGTACCCAAAAGGAATTTTTAGTTCATTTATTCCTCTCACCTCACCCCCTTTGGAGTGTGAGGACAAACCTTATCTTTATTGCAAGATCCTCCAAAGTACCCTTACAAGTACCATATCCTTCACAAGTACCATCTCCTTCTGAAACCACCATATTGTGCCACTTGGCACAATCTCATGGCTTAAGAGATTACATTTAATCCTGGCCTTTGATCTTCCTATTCAATCCTCATCATTGATCCCTCCAATAAAAATTCTATAAATCCAATCACAACCCAAGCTATTTAGAACACACCTTGGAATGCAATATTATGCTACAAGATTTGTGAGTATGCATAAAAAATCACCAAAGGGCACAACCATTTCATGCATCTAGGTTATCTAACATGGAATTATTGTTTTATTTTGTGTTTTACTTGATTTTCTAATGCCCTAATCGAGTGTTTGTTTGGTCTTTGTGTAGTTTAATTTAGCTACTAAATTGTTCATTTGAAGTACAATTTCCTTGCACATAGAAACATCATAGAATCATAAAGAGATTGGGAATGACAGATGTTACAAATATTCACACCTCAATTTGATACATAATAACTAGTAGGAACAATTGGGTGACTACAAATTTGATCGAATTTAAAATTCTAGGTTCATTTCTACAAATCGAAGAGACTTTGAATCAATCCTACAAATTATAGATCTGAACTTAGGTAGGAAATGGATAAACTAAGGATCAAAATTGCTCCCTAAGAATGAATGCAAGTAGAATCATACAAGACTTAAATTGAGTCAACTCTTAACAAAAATCATGTCACTTGTAGACTTACAACTTATCATCACATAAAAGATAAGCAAATAAAAATAAACTCAAAATGAAAATATAAGATATACAATTTTCACCCTTACAATTACATAAAAAACAAATTATAAATAATTTTAAAACAATAATGACACACAAACATATAACCCTTAATTAAAAAAACACCAATGAAAAGGAAGATAGTGATTAAACAAATAAATACATGTGTTCCTAGTCTTTTACTGATTAAACAATTAGTGTTGTTCCTAACCGAAAATGTGTGCAATAAAACTACATAGGACCCAACTTAGTGGAAGGTTGGGTGTGGTGAGGGTGCCAACCATTAAGTCTGAGATGCTTTCTAGATGAGGAAAGAGGAAAAACAGAAGCATGCCATACTTATCAATACTTTTGTTCTTAAACATGTGCTTGTCTATTCTTTATTGAGCTAAAGTTTATCTAATTGTATTTATCCGGTACAGATGACATATCTGTTGATAACTTTCTTCTAAGCTTCTTTTGCTTTTACTTTTTTATGTGTGATTGCTTATTTTTGGATTGTAAAAAGAAATGTCTGGTTGTTGAAGAACATTTTGTGGGTATCTTATGCGTTGGAAATTCACTCCATTGATTAACTTCTTTTAGTGGAAGAGCATCAGAACTTTTATAAAGAATGATGTTTTAACCTTTAAATTAGAATCTTAAATTGACTTCTGTAGGCTGTTTTCACTATCACTTTACATATTGCATGTTAGTGAGTGTTTGTCTGTCATACGTTACTAATTACAGCATATAATTCATTCCGAATTGTGAATGTTCTCTACCCTTTAATTATTTTAATGCAATTGTAAACTTTGTCTTACGTCTCTAGACATTGACAATCTCTTTAACTACTTGGCAGAATATAAGGAAGATGGAATAAACAAGCAAATGATTAAATAAATTACAGTCGTATTAGTTTAATCCTAAAAATTACTATAAATGAACATCTATCTTCAATTTTATCTTAATGTTAAAGATAAACAAATAGATTATTTAATAATTGGAACAGATTAAATTATAAATCAGTTATTTGTCAGTAAATTAGTGTATTGTAAACAAAAAAGTTAGTACATGGTCAATATTATAGTAAAATCTTTATACTCAAATCAAAGAGATTATTTAATAATTGGAACAGATTAAAATATAAATCAGTTATTTGTCAGTAGATTAGTGTATTGTAAACAAAAAAGTTAGTACATGATCAATATTATAGTAAAATCTTTATACTCAAATGTTGTAAACAGTTTCTTGTATAGAGTATTATTATCATCTTTGTAAAAGAGTTAAGTACACCATCAATGTTATAATAAATTATAAATAATAATGTTATAATAAATTATATATAATAATTATAAACAACTTACTATATATATTATCATTGTCATTCTTATAAAAGAATTACGTGTAAATTGCAAACAGCTTACTAAATATATTATCATGTTGTTCTTGTAAAAGAGTTATGTACACCACCAGTGTTATAATGAAATCTTTATAGGAATTGTTATCAGCTTATAGTATATATTATCATTGTCATTCTTGTAAAAGAGTTATGTATACCATCAATGTTATAATAGAAAATTTATAATAACTGTAAAGGGCTTAATGCATATATTGGCTCTAGGAAAATTCACTGCCAGCAATTCACCCTCAACAATTCACCTCCAACAATTCATCGTCATGGAAAATTCACCACTAGCAATTCATCGTCGTGAAAAATTCACCACCAGCAATTCATCACATATACAATTAGGAAATTGCTGGTGGTGAATTTTCCTAGAGATGAATTTTTCACGGCATAGCGATGAACTGTTGGAGGTGAATTGCTGGCGGTGAATTTGCCTGAAGCTGTATATATTATCATTGTCATTCTTGTAAAAGAATTATGTACACTGCCAATGTTATAATGAAATCTTTATAGTAATTGTAAACATCTTACTATATATATCATTATTGTCATCCTTGTAAAGATATTTTATCTAATATTACTTGTTTAATCTTAATTAATTCTTTAATTTTTTGTAATATTTGATATTGATAAAAGTGGACTTTTGAAAGGACTCAAACTCTTGTACAAAGGTTTAACAATGAAACCTTTCAAACACCTCAGAAATTATAAACAAAAACAAGCAACAATTTAACAATATTAAAACTCACAATCACCATAAAGACACTAGACTAACAACTAAAAGACAACAATAATACTTATTCTATTATAATTTAACATTATTCAATACAAAAATCTAAGGAATTCTAATTATCAATTTTTATTGCAAACTTTTATCACATATTCTTGTATTCATTCCCCAACCCCACCATATTTTATTTTAATAGTTTACTTTGAGAAAATTGGAGCTTGTATAGGATACAGTGTTTGGATTCTCGCGTGATGTTGCTAAAAAGAGAATATGGTTTTGACATTTTGTAGAACATTCATAAGTAATCACATTACTTTAATCACTTGCTTTTAAATTCTTTTCATGAATGGGCAGCTTACACTTTAATCCCTTACACTGATTCCTTTAATTTAATAATTCACTCCGAATGTATTCTCAGCAGACATGGAAAGAAAAAATAGATTTTAGGAATTTAGTGGTGTCATCTCATAAACTCAGCTATGCCCTTTCATAATTTACATAACTGGAAGAGGCATAAGTCATTTGGTGGCCCATATAGATTGTTATGCTTTTCTAAAAAAGGTTGTTTTGTTCTGAAAAACTCAAAATGTGGGAGCTTTGTTTCCCCAATTATAGTTCCATTGACATTCATTTTCTTAATACTTTAGATTACAGTTATTAAGGTTAAAATTCAATCTTAGTTTATGTGCCTTTAACCACAATAGACAAAAGTCTAAAAGGTGATGACCCCAGCTAGATTCTATGCCCCTCCCCAAAATAAAAACAAAAGAATACACTTCATTGAAAGAAAGGAAGTGGCAGCATGACAGCTTTTAGATTGAAAATGAAAACTGATATTGACATTGGTAATTAGTGGTTACGTACAATTGCCACCTCTACAATATAAAGAAACGAAAAATCCTCACATGTGTAGCATACTCCCTCTATTTCTTGTATATATTAATGTTTATTAAAAGTTAAATTAAGAGTGGTATATGAAATTGTCGAAGTACAATGTAAAGAGGAAAAGAAGGTACAAAGGTACATCTTAAGAAATACACAAAGTAAAGTAAATTTAAAACGAGGAGATAATAGTTGGAAAGCACCAACCTAATCAAATGAAGAATAATGGAGAAGATTAAAGAGAGGAAGGTGTTATATAAGGAAATGAAATTGTATTTGTAATATTCATCTGATGTCATGATATAAATCATTGGATTTTTAATGATTTGTGGGTTTATTTGATGATATTGGTAGATGATTAGAGAGTCTCTTCCTATTAATTATATAAAAAAGATTGAAGCAAGAGATATTGATCTATCGTAGGTTCTTTTCAAGAAAATATTTTTAGAAAATTATAAGCAAAGGTCAAATATCATCCAAAAGAAGAAAGTTGAACATCTTTAATTTTCATAAATTATTAGAGATCCAAACATGCATCTATTTAAAAGACAGACTAATTATCTAATTTTATTTTTTAAATTATATCCACATGTTTCTTCATGATCAATGAAGCAGCAAGATAAGAGCTTTAAATAGCATAATTGACATATAATATAAGCATCATAAAAAATAATGTACAATCTTAGAAAAAGAACATCCAACATGTAATCTAAAGTGAAAAATCTAGAGATGTTTTGTTCTTACATTGTTGTTCATGTGTCACCTTGTTGGTGCATATAATAATAAATGTTGATAATATTTTGAACATTTATAGTAGGAATAAATCCTCCTAGTATTTATTAGCTTGAACATTTGTCAATTCCTTCCTACAATCATCAAATAAGCATACACAGTTGAATCTAAAAATTCTCATTATTAACTTAAACGTTTGTCAATTCCTTCTTGCAATCATCCCTTACAATTCTAATTCCTATCTGTAAAAATAAATTGACTTGAAACTCAATTATTATAAATTGAACTAAATATTAATATTATAAAAAATATAATTTATGATTTGAAAAATTATACATAGATTAAAAAATAATTATCTCTAACATGTTCATATTTAGATTAAAGGCACATAAGAACAATATGTAGAGTCTAATAATGCATGTCATCATCTATAATTATAAATTTTAGAGAGGTAAAGTATTTTGAGGGTTGACACATCTTTACTATCTAGTTCAAGTAAAGTGAGAATAAATATTATATGTTATTAAAACTTAAACTATTTAAACCAAATCATGATAAAATACTCTTTATTTGAAAACAACCATGTTTAATCAATTTTAAAAAAATAGAAAGAACATTCAAATAAATGCTTAGAAGATTGAAATATTCATATATGTGTTTTATATTAAAATAATTAGGTGATATATATATATATATAAATTTAGGACATCTATAAAATTAAAGATTAAGGAAAAAATATATTGTAAAAAAATGATTTCTTTAAATAAATTATTATTAATTATATGAATTAATAATTAAAATTTACAAATGAAATTTATCCAAATATGTAATAAAAAATTATATAGTATATAATTTAGTTAAAGATGTAAATAAATTTGTGTTTATTTTTTACTTACTTATTTTATCAAGATATTAATTTTTAATTATGCAGAAATTTATAAATTTATATAATATATAAACCTTAATTTAAACTTTTTTTTAATAATTAACTATTTAAGAAAAAATTGTATTTAAAAATAATTATATTTTTTAATTATTAAGAAAGATATTAGGTCGTATAAAGTAATTTTTTTATAATAAGTTAGATAAAATAATTACATAACTATAATCTCTATATACTAATGTAAATGAAAAGATATTAAATGTCTATCATTAGCCAAAGTTAAGTGGAACATTAGTTTATACTTTTTGATGTTAATTGTTAATAACTCTTATTACATCAAAGATGTAATAAAATAGTCGGTAATGGCATAGTGTGATGATTAAATTGTGTTGTTGTGATTCTTCTCACCAAGGTTCAAACCCCTAGAGCATGTTATTGTTGAAATTTAATGTTGGGGATGAGGTCCCACATATTTGGCCTCACCTATTGATAGCCCCAATCAAAATAGATATATAAAGTAATTTTTTTCTATCTAAATAGATATACTAATAAGTTAGATTAAATAATTACATAACTATAATCTCTATATACTAATTTAAATGAAAATATTAAATATCTATCATTAGCCAAAGTTAATTGGAACATTAGTTTATACTTTCAATGTTAATTGTATAACTCTCATTACATCAAGGAGGTAATAAAATAGTCTGGTTAAATCGTGGTGTCGTGATTCTTCACACCAAGGTTCAAACCCCTAGAGCATGTTATTGTTGAAATTTCATGTCGGGGATGATGTCCCACATATTTGGCCTCACCTATTGATAGCCCCAATAAAAAGCCTTTATCCCAATTTAAAAAATGGTGTAATATAATAATTTATGTATTTTAAAAATCACTTTTCAAAAATAATTGAAATAAAATGAAATTATTACTAACATTCATCAATAATTATAAAGAATAATGAGTTTGAAAATAAAATCTAGTATAATAGTTCAAGAGAGAACACTAATTATGCCTTTAAATAAAAAATAAATAAAAATGTATACTATAGAAAAGGATAAGCAACCAAAGTTAAATTTAAAGTCTAAACTCAAATGAATTGTGAAAGAAATCTTTAATATGATTTTTTTTTTGGCTTGTTTATGCCACAATATACTAGTATACGATTAATAGTAGAGTGTGTATAGGTAGCACTTTTTGAAAAAGAGTGGTCAAATACAATTATTATGAGGATGAAATTCAAACAAAAGAGAGATTTTACAAAAAAATACAAACTTCAAATTAAATTAAACATTCATATCTAATAGAGTGAAAAGATAAATTATATATAAAGAAATGAATTAAAAACACAATGCAATGCCTCTTAACAAATGGATGTGCTCTACACATCTACTAACATTCAAAATGACATACTAAAGTGGTTGCTAACCTAGTTGATTATGACAAAGGATAAAATTAAAAACCTAGAAGCTATTGTAATAAAAAAGACTAAAGATTGGTTGAGTGAAGAGGAGGACACAAATCACTAGGAGTTGTTGAGAGGCATGGCACAAAATTTTGACAATTGGGCCAATCTGGAAAAAGATGGGGAAATTAAAAATGCTATCAGGTCTCCTGAGGAGTGTGCAATCTTGAGAAATGAGGTTTCAAATATCCACTACAATCAAGACAAGATCCTCCTCAATTTTTAAGAGTATTGAATACAAGGAAACAGTGAAGAACACAACAATCACCATACAAGTATTTTAGCAAGAGATCAAAAGTTTCCATACTAAGCATGCCAAGGAGAATCATTCAAAATCCCCCCTACCAGCTCTAAGAAAAAAGGTAAGGCTATGGAGATTGTGCCAATTGATTCCAAGGACAACCTAAGAAAGAAGAATCTGAAAGCCTTTTCTTTTGAAGAAAAACTTTAGTTTCTCACCAAGGTGCGTGCCAAGCCATAAAAGGCCTCCACCTTCTTGGAGAACAATAATTGGCCTTGTTTGGTTGTTGGTCCTAGGTTGGTCCTATTTCTTTTTTTTGGCTATTAGTTTTTGATTTTTTGTCTCTTTTATTTAGCTTTCCTCTTGTCTCACCATTTGTGATATCCCTTTTCTTTGCCTTAATGGTCGTTATGTAATGGTTTTGTGCCCTTCCCTATTTATCTTAATAAAAAAATGGATGTGCTTTGTAAATGATAAAATGTTTGTTCTTTGCTATGATTGTGTGAGAATTTTCACATCCATTTGAGAATAGATGCAAAAATTTTCACACAATCAAAGCCATAAATCATTGCAAAGAACATTATGTATTGTGGAAACTTGATATCTTTAAAAAAATTGTTGCTTGGTTTGATAACGTACACTTTCTCAAAATCAATATGATGAATGATGGATTTTTTCTCAATTTATATATTTTTTATGAGATGGATGAATGGCTAGAATTTAATCTTGGATCATGAGTTTATCTAATTAAAGGTGGAATAGATTTGGATAGGTGGAAGATTGGTATCTATTTTAGCTATTTAACTCATTTATTTATTGAAACATAGAAAAAGGTGATCCTAAGTCCTAAGTGCTTAGAAAAATAGGATTCATGATCTTTTCTTAAGGTTTCATTGAGATGGATATCAAATTGTGTATAGATTGACTTCCAACCATGAAGGTGAGCCAATCAAATCTAGATCTCCATCAATTTTGGGATTGAAATAAATTGGAATCGATTGAGTATGATTAACCTAATTAGATTATGTACCCTAATATGTAAAATTCAAGATCTTGACAATGCACAAACTAAAGCAACAGTTTGTAGGAAGATATGGGAAGTGCAAAGGACTGTGTACCTACCCAAAAAAATTGGTTTTAGTATGCATAGGAGGACTTATATGGCCAAGGGTGTATGATTCCTTGTAATGGTTTCCTACTAAAATTTTGAGGTCCTTTGGTGGTAGATCTTAGACTCCCTCTTTTGCTTGCAAAGTTATCAGAAAGGTGTCAGATAATTTTGTAAGTAAGTTTTTGTGGGTTGACAAGATGTAGGGCATAAATTGCAATAGTGAACAATTTTTCTTCAATCTTCCTTCAATCCTCTTCAAAAATATAACCTCCACATTCAAAGAGAGGTAAAATGTTGGGCTATTTATGGGTTTTCCTTAGTCAAACCTTGTGTAAGTGTTTCCAGTTCCACAATGAAAATTTCAATGATAAATGAATGAATGGATAGGAAGGAATGATGAAATCACAAAGTGTTGCAACTCACACCCTTCAATGGCTTCCTTGAGGGACTAAAGTCATCTACATCACCTCAAGGTTTGGGATCTTGCTTGCTTGAATTTCTTTGGAGACCTATAAAAGGGGTTATCCTTCACAAAACAATGATAATAAAATAACATGAGCTAACATACACTTTGACATGATGCTTGGATCTTGAATTACTCCAATAAAGCTCTAAAATATTTCTCTTGAATTTCTCTTGACAATAATGCTTTCTCATAAAATCTCCTTCTAGTTTCAAATGGCGAAAAGAATAGGTATTTATAAGCATTTATTCAATTTCCCAAAAATTAGATTCTGATAGCCTACCTTTGCAAGTTGGGTTTTAAATGTTAAAATGTTGACATCGACATATTACAAATTGGGTCTTAGCATAATATGAGGACTTAGATTCCCTGGGGAATCCTAGTCCTAGCCCCATTTTCTAGGACACTCATGAGGTTTTTGGGGCAAAACATTGAATGGATGCATTTATTCAATGCTTGTAATTTCTTAGAAAAGTGGTACAAATGGATTATAGAATGCGTAATTTAGGAAATTAGGGACTTAATTAGGTCCAATAAATTAGGGGGGTGAAACATAGAGTGAAAATGTCAAGGGTGACAATTTTCAATGCTACATTTAGCCCCCACTTTAGTGAGAGTATGAACTTATCCTCAGACTCACACTAAAGTAGAAAATACGTCAAGAGGGGTTTGATTATTTAAATGTTGAAGAGATATGGTGACTAAGGATCTAGGGAGAGTGGAAAAGCCCCTAGGATCCAAGATCCCATGGAAAATCAACATAAGCACAAAGGAACACACACATGTATGAAATGCAACAAGACAGCAAACACAAACATACATGTTAGAAAACATGAAGCATACATGATGAAAACACATGACATGATGGAACATACATATTTGATGATGAAATGAAAAAAAAAATGATGTAAACATGAAGAGGACACATAAAATACACATGTAACAAAACACAAGGTTAGTACTAAAAGATTCAAGTCAGTAAAGAAAAGAGACTGAGCAATCTTATATAGTTTCAAATACCAAATGTCATCCATTGAATAAATGTTAGATCCCATGAGGACTAGCAAGTTACGTTATGCCACATCACTCATGAAATGCATGGCTCCATTAGCAAGAAATTTATGTTATGCTAGGTGGCCATGTCAAAAAGGGGTGCTTAAGTTCATGACCCAACAAGTTCCATTATGTTAAATACATGAACTATGTTGCAAAAACTCACCTCAGGGGGTGCATAAATTTTAACATATCAGGGGATGAAAAAATAAAACCTTAGGGGGTGCACAAAGTTTAACATCTCGGGGGATGAACAAAATTCACCTTAGAGGGTGCATAAAGTTTAATGTCTCGAGGGACAAACAAAAACTCACCTCAATGGGTGCATAAACAATGATAGGGTAGGGGTAAAAACTCAAGGAATGTTATAACAACACAACGACAAGAGATGATTTACAAAAAAACAACAAAGGGGATTTTCTCAATACATGAAAGGTCACATGTTAGGGGATATCACATGTATGAAATCACAACCAAGAGAAGACAAGTCAAGGAATAAAAAGAGATCACACCTCAAGGAATACTAGCCATAGTATTACCACAAAGGGGAACATCATATGCCAAGAAAAGTCACACTCTTAAGGGATATCAAGCCTAATATCACCACCAAAGAGACACTCACATAGATCAAGAAGGCAAAACTTTGGTTGAGAAGGTTACACTTCCTAGGAGATGTATGTTATCATCACCAAGAAGGGACCATTTCATATGCAAATGATGAGTGGGGGACTATATGCCCCCCCATTAAAATGTTAGTGTACTTTCCACACTAATTTTTTAAGGAGAAATGAAGGGATCCCTTGCTAGAAGGAATTTACCTAATACAAGGATACCTAACCCCTTTCCCCCTAGTGTAGGGACATTGATGAGCCCAAGATGGATAATGATGTGATGCTCCTTCTAAACTGAAATATGATCTCATAAATCTTGGTTTATACCCCCATGTATGGTAGTGAGTATAATGTGATACTAAAAATACCACATGGAAAGGAGAAAAACTAATTATATTGATTAAGTGAATATATTTATCATTTTTTTGTTATTTATGAAGGACAATAGCCAATACCTCAAATTTTTCATGCATTTTAGGCTCTATGAGTACATGGATTCCTTGTTCTTTAGCACCACATCATATTCCATTATAGCCAAGATATTTTAAAATTTCATAACCTCTTCCATAAATGGATTCCATTTCTTTTAGAGAAGGTGGCTTTTCATGATCGTCTTCATCATAAGTGGATACGTAATTTGTGTTTTCCTCTTTTCTAGAAGTTGTGGATGATGCAGCAATGGATTGAGTTGATGTTATTGTAGCTTCTTTCTCTTTCTTTGACTTTGATTACATAATTTTTTATTTCCCCATGAATGTAGGTGTGAAATCTAATGATCCCCAATCATCATCCAACAACTTCGTCATTGATGAAAGACACTAATATTTGTAATTACTTTGTAAAGGTTCCATTTATGTAGTTGGTGTCAATATTATAAGAGGATTCTTCATTCCCATTTTAATTTGTAAATAATTTTTAGATTTAGGATCAAATTTTATCATGTAAACTCTATTGTTTTATATGTATTTCATTGAACGATGAAGCATTGAAGTCACTCCTTTCATTTCATGAATCCATGGTCTACCCAAAATAAGATTGTATGAAAGATCATGAGGCATGACATGGATAGGAGTTTGCAACAACACCTTACCAACTTTGATAGGTAATGTTATCACACCAAGTCGTTGTTTACCCACATTATCAAAACCACTAATGGACGAATTGTCTAGTTGAATTTTAGTCTTATATGCTCCAATTTTGTCCAAAATATTTATACTACAAACATTTTGAACAATTTTCAATAATGGTACTTCTAATACCAAGCTTGTTAATAATAGACATTATCATCAAAGCATCATTTTTTTTTTGCATTTCCAAATGGGGTAATTCATTTGATGAAAGATAATGTCCAAATTAGGTGAATTCATATTCTCAATCAAATTTTCCACATCATTTGGTTGAGAAATAGGAGGGAAAACTTTTTGCAAAGAATTTTGAAGCATACCATGATAAATAGGTGATGTTTGAATCAAATCCCAAAAGGATATCTTAATAGGAGTGTTACGAAGTTTCTCAACAAGATCAAATTCTTTACCATTATGCTATGAAATGTTAGGTGTGGGTGGGAGATATGGTTGAGGAAATGGAATGGATTTTGAAGTTTATTTTGGTTTCTTAGTGTTTTTGGTGTTATATATGTGAGCTACAATATGATAAAAAAAAATTTGTGGCATATGATTACTAGTAAATTGCTTTGCAAATTTTAGGATATGGCCAAAGGTTTAGGAGGTCCTATGATGAGAGGTGACTTAGCAGTTCCAATAATTAAAGGAATTTTAGGAGGTCCAAATGGTGTTTTAGGAGGTCCAATAATCAAAGGAGATCTAATAGACAATTATGTGTTCATAACCTCAATGAATTTGACTTCTTATTGATGATCTATCGAGGGGGGGTCTATTGTCATGTTACTATCTTTTGAATGAAATGTACCAATGATTTAATCCTCTTGTGCCATAATATATTCCCAAGTAAGAGAGGTTTTGGGAGAGAAACGAACAATATTCTCATGACACTCAATTATTGGATCTTTTTAACATCAAGATACCTTCTTCGCAAGTAGGAGAGGTATCAAGAGAAGAACAATTATGATTATCACGATTGTCTATAATTTCGTATTCTTGCACTAAAATATTCTCATAGGTGAGAGAGATGTTGGGAGATGAATCAAATTAGGCAAAGTGATATTAAGGAAAGTGTCAATGATTTCATCCTCTTACACCAAGATACTCTCACAATTAGGAGAGATATTGGGAGAGTGACTAACATGCTTTTTAGTGACTTCATTTTTTTCCATATATTATGCTCATAAGTAGGGATATTACAATCATATAATCCATGTGTTACCATATCATGACCACATGTTTGAAAAGGAAAAGGGTTGTTATTTGTCTTATCAATCCAATTATGAAAATCAGACAATTATGTAAAAATAATTAAAAAATAGATATTAGATCTAGATAGAGGACACCCAAATAGGACAGAGGCACCCAAGGGTGTCTATGTTCTAGACATGGGTTCTAAAATTTAAAAGCTGACTATGTAAAGCACTATTAAAGGATTTTGGGTTTGCTTGCAAATAGGTTGAACATTTGATAGTTTTCTAAATTTTGCTCAATTTAAGGCAATGAACTTAAAAATGCAAGTGTAACAAATTTTAAAATTTCTTGACAAGTTTTGAATGCAAATTTTAGATCTAAAGTGCAATAATTGACTGATTCTAAGATGCTACAATCTAAAAGTGATAGTTTTGATGTAATTTTGAAATCAAACAATGCAATGTTTTTTATTTTTTGAACCATATTAAATATTCCTAAATGCATTCCATTATTGTAATGTCCCCTTCTCAGTAGCCACTAGAGATCATGTAGCCTTTATTTATTTCCGAAGACTAAATAGGAGAAATAAGGGAATAAATATTAAATTAATTATTTATAAATTTATCTCAATAAATTAATATCATAAGATAAATTTATATTTAATTAGTTTAATAAAGTGACTAAAATACAATATTATATCATAAATTCACTTGGGAATAAAATAATATTATTTTCTAGAAGCTTCTTGAAGGTGGGCGAGAATTCTTTATAAGGATCTCAATGCAAGCCATTTTGATCATGTCTTGAGTTATTCTATTTCCATACCTATGTGGTAAGAGCTTGAATGTGTGCAATATCCGAGGGTTTGAAGAATCTAGGGTATTGATTTCAGTTGTGCAACATCAAACCTAGCTAGATTTGAATGGGAGATACTTCAGTCTTCCAAATAGAGCAAAATGTAATGGCCTATGGCCAAATTTTGAGAAATTGGTGCAGGGAGATTTTGAAAGAAATATTTGCAGAATTTTTGAAGGTATTTGGCAACCACTTGGAGTTTGATTTTTGTGAATATATTGGAGAAATTATATTCAATTCTAATCAAGTCAACTTCTTCATTTTGGAAATCATATTGATAGCTTCATTGCAAATCAATTTTTGGTAATTGAAGGATGATTTGCTGGTTCAGATACAGGGAGACATCTTGCACAAATAGTTGGTTCAATTTTTATTTTTGAAGGCATATAAAAAATTGTTTTTTTCTTGTAGAAGTTTCATAGACCATAAAGGAGGATAGGCATTGCCTTTCTAGCACAATAAATGACGACTTGGGGAGTGATAGATTGGATCTTTGTATTATTGGGTTAGCTACTTCCAGACATCAATCCAGGTTCCTTTTTATTTTGTAAACACTTGCATCATTATCTTATACATCAGTATTGTACTTTGCATTCTTAGCTATATTGTATTTCATCTAGTTTTTCGTTGTTGTCTCACAACAATTTATAATTGCATCAATATTTGGAAAAATTACATTGTATCGATTGGAGTTACTAATGCCCTCATATCATTAATTCATTACAAAATTTATGTAACAGTTTGAGTAGCAATATACATGAGTTAGGGTTTTCATATCAAATATTTTTCATTATTTCATTATGTTGTAGATGTTAATTTGCATGAGTCAATCATCTTATTGCATTAGAAAAAACCAAAATTAGTATTGCATTGCATCCCTTTCCATTTTCAATCTTTAGAAAATTGCAATTAGAAGCCTTTTATATTTATGGTATCAACATATACATTGAAAATAGAAAAAGAAACCAAAAAAAAAGTAGAAGAGTTTACAAGCAAAGTGTTTGATGAAATTTTGGGGCTTCAAAATCAAAAAGTTTCAATTAGATTTGGAAAGGATTATTATAGTGGTATCAAAGCTTTTGTTCCTACCAACTTGTAGGGGTTCATGAGTGATAAAGATCAAAGGTATGTGGCAAGAGAAGAAAATAAAAAAGAGCAAAAATTTCAGTGGCCTCAACCTTATCTAGAGTAGGATACTTTATCAGCTACAATAGCAACAAGGTAGCAAAACATTGAGGTGGATTTATCTAGCACAATGGAAGACAAAAGAAGTGGTATTCCAATTTAGGAAGAACAAAGAAGAGAAGAGTCATCAGGTGAAGTGCTCATGAAAGAATACTTAGATGAGGAAAGAACAAAAAATCAAAGATTGGCACAAATGATGGATATTATGACAAGAAATATGCTCAATAATAATAACAATATGAATGGAGGTAACAATGGACATGGAGACAACTTGGTTAACAATAATCAATCAGGCTACACAAATAGGATCAAGACCCATGATTTTGGTCTTCCCAACAAAGAAGAGCCACAAGAAGATAATGAGCTCACATTTATCGAGCTATAAGAGCAACTTATATAGAATTGGCTTGATGCTAGTCCAGGTTTCCAACATGATATTTCTCTTCGGGATTACATAGACTTGAGGATGAGACACAAACCCGACAAGGGTAACTAGGAGCATCGTAATGAACTCAGGAGGAAGGTAGGAAAATTGAATTTTCCTTATTTTGATGGATCAGGGAAGACATCAACATGATACCGGGTGCAGAAAGTTGATACTTATTTTCAACTTAATCCTATGCCTAAAGATGAGGCAATCAAATATGCTATTATACATTTAGATGGAGTTGCACATGAGTGGTGGCATCATGGTTTAGTTACAATGGTCCATGAACAAATCACCTCCTATGAAAAATTCATTGAGAGGTTGATTGAGATATTTGATGTCAAGGACCCTGAACTCCATTTCAAGGAGTTAGCTTAGCTGAAACAATGGGGTCATTAGATACTTATATTGCTAATTTCCAGAGGTTGGCTATATTAGTAACCAATATCTCAGAGAGAAGGTTTTTGGTTCTATTCATGGATGACTTGATGGATCCCTTGAGAGGTTGGGTTAAAGCTCTCAACCCCACTTCATTACAAAATAAAATCAAGAAAGCTAGAGACATGGAGTTTAGCAATCAAAAGAACAAATATCCACCTCAAAGTTCTTCCTCACATAAGGACAAGGATAAGAATCATGCTCATCAAGAACAACCCAAAAGGAGAAAACAAGAAGAAGAGGATCACACAGAGTGTAGAAGGAAGAAAATATGCTATCATTGTAGAGAGCACTAGGAGCTTGGACACTATTGCCTAGGTAAAGGCAAGGTTCAATTCATTGAGATTCTATCAGAGAGCAAGGATAGTGATGATGATAGACAAACACATGGTAGTGAGGACACCAACTCAGATGAGCAGCAGCCTCAGGAGAAGGGTAAGAGTAGCACCATTGCTATTTTATCAGGTACTCCTAAATTTAATTCCTTTAGAGTCAGGAGATCCTTGCAGGGATAACATATATTAGTTTTGATTGAGAGTGGGGCCATCCACAACTTTATTGATGCAATATTAGTGGAAAAGAAAGGGTTGCCAATAGAAGATTTTGAGGGTTTCAATGTGATGGTGGTAGATGGGTATAACATTTCATGCACTAGGAGGGTTTCAGAGTTTCCTATAACATTGGGAAATTATATAGTCACTGATGATTTCTATGTGGTGGACGTAGGTGACACATATTCTCTCCTTGGAATTCAGTGGCTACATTCACTTACGAAATATTCACAAAAAATTCAAACCATGGAGCTCAAGTTCAGAGCAGTAGATGGCAGGAGAGTGGTACTTAGAGGCATAGCTACTCGGGCACCAAATGTTGTGTCATCCAAACACATGTAGAGAATATTTTAGCATGGTAATGTAGCATGGGAAACAAAATATTTGATCACAACTAAGAAGACTCCAGATTCAGATCAACCATATCACATTGACTTATAAGAGCTCTTGGGGAAACATGATAAGGTGTTTGGAGGGATACCTCTAGGAAGGCCTATAATACCCCTCCGTTTTGCTTCTTGTTCAAGTTGCTTTATGCTATGTTTGGTTTCAGTTACCTTGCTTCTGGATACATTTTGTTATGATGTTTTGATCGCTACTATTGAACGACAACTATTATTGTGGGATGTAGTTATCTGATTATTGTTTCACATGCATTATGGATTAATGATGTTGTAGAGTTAGCATGAGATATTATTATGAGATTATTAGAATTATGATGGAAGTGTCAGTTTTGATGAGTGTATGGGTGAAGAGGACGAGTTCGCATCACTCGCTTGCGAGCGCCCTATGAATCCGTAATTCCTTCTTCACGGTGTGTATTATATGCTGGATATATTGTATGATGTTGTTTATTTGGTTGTAGGATTGCAGGTACATGACATCGACTCCACCTAGTTTCACAGGTTTGAGCATGTCGATCCAACGGTTAAGTTGAACGGGAGATAGTAGCTAGGTAACATGTGTCAAGTTTACACCCTAGCCTTAGTGTGTCGTCAGTTGTGTGTGTCGAGTCATTGTTTGTCTTGCTTTGATGTTATTTAATTCTGAAGAATTCTTGATTTAGAAATAGATATTTAGAATAATTGCATTTAAATCATGTTGATGGTTATTTAATTTAAATAATGCAATGTGGATAAAAGTTTATATTTAAATTAATTAATTATATTTAGTTTATTTAATTAATTAAATTTGATCCAAGGGGTTGAATTTAGTTATTAAATAATTAAATTAATTAATTAAATGTGATGCAAGAGAATGAAAGGAAATAAAAGAATTAGAATTAATTTTGGAATTTAATTCCAACGTGTGGAATTAAATTAGAAATTGTAATTAAATGTTTATTTGGGAAATTGGTTGCAACTTTGGAAATTAATTTATTATTTGAAATTGCATTTTAAATTGAAAGTGGGTTTTCGAAAAGTGAAATTGAAATTGAAATTGAAATATCTAATTTGCATGTAATGTGAATTAGGGTTGTAAATATTGAAATTGAAATTAAAATTGAAATTGAAATTGAAATATCTAATTTGCATGTAATGTGAATTAGGGTTGTATTAGGTATTTTTGATTTATAAAGAATACATGTTTTAATTTTAGGGAGGAGAAAAGTCTTTAGAAAAATACATTTTTACAGCAGGAGAAGAAATTTTGGAAAATTTGCACAAGGGTTTGAAGAAAGTTTTGATTGTAGAATTGATTGAAGGAAAGATTGTTTGCATTTGTTGGGTTTTGGATTGGATTCATTGGAGGATTGAAGAAAATTCAGGAAATCTTTGGAGGAGGCTTGCATCAGAAATTCATCTCTTCCTGTAGCTTCTTGTACCAGGTTTTCCTCTTTGTGTTTTATTGTTCTTGATTGTTTTTTTTAAAATAGTAGTGATTAAAGATTTGTTTGTTAAATCTGTTTTAGAAAACAAATTTGATATTAGAAGAAAAGAATTAAATAAATTTACAGCCTTTGCTTGTGAAAATTCTTGAGTGAAAATTGTGAAAACCTCAGTTGAATTTAAATTATTTGGGGAAATCGATTATGTTGTTATTGAAATCAAACATAGAGATTGAACAATGCATTTAGAATGTTTTTAGAAAATGAAACCCTTTGTTTATTATTAAAAATCGGATTTTAAAATCTGCAGGATAGTTATATTTTTCATGGTAAAATGGTCTGGTTGTATCGCCTATAACTCCATTTACACAAACTGGGTTGTCAGGAAATTTAAAGGGTTTTTGCATTTTGAAATTTTCTTATCCTTGTCAAAAAATCGCAAATACCCAGATCGTAGTTTTTGAGTTATGCTTGAAACATGAGACTACTGTTAAGTTATTTTCCCATGGCTGCTTTAATAATAAGATAATAATAAATTGATATTTATAAATATTAATATTTTATGTATTGTTATTATAATATTAAAATATTATTTTATAATATTTTATATTATAATTTATAATATTAAAGTATTATATTTATTTATATTATTTTAAATAAAATTTGTATATTAGATTAGTGGAATTAAAATTATAAACATATGGGGAAATTATTTTTTATTTTAAAATGGCATGTTAAAGTTTAATTGAAGGAGTTAAATATTTGATTTAATTGGAAAAATATATATATGATATTGGGTTATAGTCCAAATATTGATCTTATTTTAACACAATAAGTTATGGAAGAGACCAAATGTTAATTTGATTAATTTTATAATGATTTAATTTGCAAGGGCAATTGGTTATTTAATTTAAAGCGAAATGTTTTGAGTTATAGTTGAAAATACTTATTTTGTTAAGAGCAATTAGATAATTAAATAGTAGTGTAATTTCTCCCCTATCTGAAAAGATGAATTCTTAATTCAGTTTTATCGATATAATGAATTACGTAATGAATTGAGATATGGATTTAGTATATCCAAAAGTAGTATCTTCCTCATGATTATGTTAAAAGATTTAATTCTCTGTAATCAGTAAAGGGAAGTAAGTTTATTTGTTTTAGATTTCCAATAATGAAAAGGGAAATAGGGGTTATGATTATTTTAGATGATCTAGTTATTGTGTCTTTGACTTGGTCAACACTACCTATTGAATGAATATGGATTTAGGAAATCCAAATATTAGATTTGATTAATGACTTGAATGCTTTTGTTGTTATGTCGTCAAGTTGCATTGTGGGTTTTGGGATTTAGTGTTAGTCCTAAATTATAAATCTTCCAGAAGAACTTAGAGGATAAGGGTTGTTGAATCTTTATGCCATCCAGTTGTTTTCCCTTGGGTAGTGCATGGCGTCTTTTCAGTTTTACCCGATTTTCATGAATGGGGATATTTGCACCTCCTTGGTTTAGGAGCGGATTATGGAATCTGTGTCTCCTTGTATAGAGTGACCTTGTTATGTGGTTTCATCTTGTTGCCTCCTATGAAAGGAGTGGACTATGTGTTTGTTGCCTCCAAGATGTTTGAAGTGAGTTCTATTATTTGTATCCTCCTTGTGTTGGAGTGGATTATAATGCCTAGTTGGTATGCACTTGTGGTTCCCTTGGTGGATTGTTTGGGTGTGTGTTGTCGAATAGAAGAGTGACTTTTGTTAGGGGCCGGAGCCCAAAGTTGTAAACTGGGTAACCTTCAAAAGTGAGTTAATCAAGTGATAATTAAATTAATGTACTTAGATGATTAGGATGCAGTTCACACTAATCAAGATAATTTAATCCTCACTCATAGACACAAGGTCTTGTTTAGACTTGGGATGAGTGAGAAGGTCTGGAATGGCAAGATCAACTATCTTATCCGTATGAGAGATAGTTGATTCCGCATGAGTGAGTATGAGTGCTGGGATTTGGTTGAGGCCACCAAGATTACTTGTGCCAAAGCCTATGAAGAATGCCCAGAGGAGATCTCATGACAAACCTTGCGATGACACTCTATCTATGACAACTGTTGTTAATTATTTTATGTGTATAGTTATTTGAACATACTTGATCTACTTTATGTCTGGAAGGAATGTGACCTATATCAGTGATGTTGGAGTTGTACTTGTATTGTACTTGATTTGTACTTATATTGTATTTGATTTTTAGTTGTATTGTACTTGAGTTATACTTGTTTTGTACTTGTATGATGATTGAGTTGTACTTGTTAGTTCATTTGTTTGGTTATGTCAGTATGAGTCTGCCTTTGGTTAGAGGTAGTAGAATCTTGTCCATGTTACTTTGTTACTATCTCTTAGCATGGGGGGTGGGCCTTCGAGTACCACATTGGTAGGGTGCAACATGCACCAAAACCATTGGGTCCCCATCTATCTTCAGTACTTGGTGGCGAGACATCCAAATGGACGGCTCGAGTTCTTGTATTTCTTGCATTGTAATATTTCAGTTTGTATATGATACTTTATCCCTCTTTTGTAAGAGGTGGAGTTATGTAATTGTAATACATTTGTACTAGTGTCTCATTCTGGGAATGAGTGATGTAACTATTGGTTTAAGATAATGTTTATGAGATTGTATCTTGGTTGATTATCTTATTATGTTATGTGGTATTCTTATGATGTATGATGTTTATTTCATAAAGTTCATAAGGCTATGGTTATATGTGATGTGTATGTGTGGATTTAAGTAATCCTAACCTTGTAGCCTTAGAGGTTGTTGTTAATTAGTAAGTGAATGTGTATGTTAAATGCACTTTATAAAAAAAAATTGGTTTGCTTATGATGTTAATTGCAACTTCCTTTAAGGTTAGTGGGCGGGGCATTACACATGGTATCAGAGCCTAGGTTTAAACACTGGGTTCTCTGGGTGCAATTGTGCCCACTAAGTTGTTCTTGTGATTTGTTAGTAGAGTGTTAAGTAATCACGTGTTCATGGCTTTTACTTTAGCATGATATACTCTGTGAAAGAGAGTAGTGTGTTAGTAATCTGATAAAAGGTTATGGTTGGAAAGTGATGATACGTATCCCAGGGGTTATGAAATTGGATGTTCCTATGGGATTATGTATGTAGTTGTTTCCTTTGTAAATGTAAGAAACCAGTAACTATATTTTATTTGAATGTTGTGGAAACTCATACTTGCTTGTGTGTCCATGTGATGGTGGTACTTGGTACCCATCCATGAGGAAAAGTCACATTTGGGTGTGGATGTTGCCATACTTTTTTATGTGTTTGCATGTTTGTTACCTGTTTGAGGACCAACCCAAGTGTGGTTGAAACCTATATATAGGAGTAACCAAAAGTAGCTCCTTTTTTTTGGTTCGTTAGATCCTCAATCCGTGAAGGGATAGTAGTAGTCACAAGTTTTCTTGGGTGAAGTGTGTAGCATACGCATGTTGTGGTGTGGAGCATCTTAGCTCAACCAATCTTGAGGAAACGTACCCGCTACTTTCCCTAATGCTAGATCAGGATACTTGATCTATATGAGTTAGCCTTATCCCTCAAATTTGAGTATAGCAGCATGGTTGTTAGTTATGCCTAGACGTCCGTAGAGGCAATGACCTGGTAGAGTGACGATGTCTTCTTTAGTCATGGATACACTCTAGTCATGTGGATGGTGTGCCCATTCCGCATCACATGAGGGTATTTAACATTCTCATTGGATGTTATTTCCTCCTTCCTCGTTTGGTGGCTAGTATCTAGTCACATAGTTGTTGTATAGTAGAATTTAAAAATTGTGAACTTTCTTTCGATTATTGATGATTCTTTTTAGTTGATTGTGAGGGTCGACACTTTGTTTATATTTGATTGTGAAGGTTAGCCACAATTTGTGATCTTATTTTCTTATAACCCCAGTGGTTATGAATTTGATTTAATGTTGAAATTACACGTATTTATTTCTTTATTGTTGAAATGGAACTTTAATTTGATCTTCTTTATGAACTTGGTGGCTAAGCTAGTTATCTTTGTTGATTTCAATGTCGGCTATGTGTTGTATTGTGATTCCTCTCCAATGTTGTTTGAGGAAAACTTGGTGAGTGTGTATGAGGAAGTAGATGCAGGAAACGTTGAGAATGGGAGTATGTGAGGCTAGACGCAGCTAGAACCCACTACTCACCTTTGTGTGTTGACTATCTCTTGGAGGCTGATCACCTTACATAATAAGAGACAGGTCATTGTGGTCTTGTTTGGATGGTCTCACTTTATGTATGACCTAACACTATCAAGCCACTGATTTGATGTTAGATTCAGTTGAGATGTTTTATGTTCTTGATTCATGGATTCTTCTATCATGGATTGGTGTGTTGCTTTCTGGTGTCCAGACGGACCCTTGTGTAGTCTTGTGATGGTTGTTGGTGTTGTGTATTGGTACATATGCGTATTATGTATGATAATCCATAGTTATGCGTTTTTGGAGAATTGGTTGGTGGTTGTTTCACCATGTTGTCTTGGTTGGATTTATAGTGTGCTTGCCTGAGTTGTTTACGGCACGAGTTGTTGTTGTTTATATGTTGACGTATGGAGTGGTTCTGTTTGGAATCCTTGGTTATGCATGATTGTATGGAGTTTGCTCTTGGGTTTTTGTAGGCTTCCAGGAGTAAGCCTAATCTTTGGGGGGGAGAATGTAATACCCCTCCGTTTTGCTTCTTATTCAAGTTGCTTTATGCTATGTTTGGTTTCAGTTACCTTGCTTCTAGATACATTTTGTTATGATGTTTTGATCGCTACTATTGAACGACAACTATTATTGTGGGATGTAGTTATCTGATTATTGTTTCACATGCATTATGGATTAATGATGTTGTAGAGTTAGCATGAGATATTATTATGAGATTATTGGAATTATGATGGAAGTGTCAGTTTTGATGAGTGTATGGGTGAAGAGGATGAGTTTGCATCACTCGCTTGCGAGCGCCCTGCGAATCCATAATTCCTTCTTCACGGTGTGTATTATATGTTGAATATATTGTATGATGTTGTTTACTTGGTTGCAGGATTGCAGGTACATGACATCGACTCCACCTGGTTTCACAGGTTTGAGCGTGTCGATCCAACGGTTAAGTTGAACATACTTGATCTACTTTATGTCTGGAAGCAATGTGACCTATATCAGTGATGTTGGAGTTGTACTTGTATTGTACTTGATTTGTACTTATATTGTATTTGATTTGTAGTTGTATTGTACTTGAGTTATACTTGTTTTGTACTTGTATGATGATTGAGTTGTACTTGTTAGTTCATTTGTTTGGTTATGTCAGTATGAGTCTACCTTTGGTTAGAGGTAGTAGAATCTTTTCCATGTTACTTTGTTACTATCTCTTAGCATGGGGGGTGGGCCTTCGGGTACCACATTGGTAGGGTGGAACATGCACCAAAACCGTTGGGTCCCCATCTATCTTCAGTACTTGGTGGCGAGACATCCAAATGGACGGCTCGAGTTCTTGTATTTCTTGCATTGTAATATTTTAGTTTGTATATGATACTTTATCCCTCTTTTGTAAGAGGTGGAGTTATGTAATTGTAATACATTTGTACTAGTGTCTCATTCTGGGAATGAGTGATGTAACTATTGGTTTAAGATAATGTTTATGAGATTGTATCTTGGTTGATTATCTTATTATGTTATGTGGTATTCTTATGATGTATGATGTTTATTTCATAAAGTTCATAAGGCTATGGTTATATGTGATGTGTATGTGTGGGTTTAAGTAATCCTAACCTTGTAGCCTTAGAGGTTGTTGTTAATTAGTAAGTGAATGTGTATGTTAAATGCACTTTATAAAAAAAAATTGGTTCGCTTATGATGTTAATTGCAACTTCCTTTAAGGTTACTTGGCGGGGCATTACAAGGCCACCACATAGAGGTTTTAAGCATACCATTGAGATGGAAGAGGGGTCCAAACTAGTCATCACCACCCCTATTGTCATCCTAAGAAATTTAAGGATGATATTGAGAAAGCAATCAATGAATTGATAGAGATGGGACATATACGACCGAGCTCTAGTACCTTTGCTTCTTCATTAGTTCTAGTTAAAAAGAAGGATGGAACAATGAGGATTTGTATCAATTACAAAGATCTCAACAAGAGGACTATCAAGAACAGGTACTTGATACCTAGGATCGATGAGTTGTTGGATGAGTTACATGGTGTAGTATACTTTTCCAAGATTGATCTTCACTTAGGGTACCTTTAGATTAGAGTTAGAGAGCAAGATATACATAAGAAAACATTTCAATGTTAGTATGGGCACTATGAGTTCTTGGTCATGCCATTTGGTTTGAAAAACACACCTACTACATTTCAGTCATGTATGAACCACATCTTCAATAAGCAGTTGTGTAAGTTTCTTTTGGTATTCTTTGATGATTTTCTCATATATAACAAGACTTGGGAGGATCATATTAGGTATTTATATGTGGTCTTGACTATCATGGAGGAGCAGTCACTATATGCTAAGGCCTCAAAGTGTGATTTTGGCCTTAAGGATATTTTTTACTTGGGGCATGGGATTAGTGTATGGGGGTACAGGTTCACCAGGAAAAGATATAATCAATACTCAATTGGTCAACACCTAGGACACTCATAGAGCTATTGGGATTCTTTGGATTATGCAATTATTACAAGTGCTTTGTGAGAGGGTTTTCGCAGTTGGGAGAAATTTTGAGGAATTGACTAAGAAAGGTGCATTCAATTGGTTGGATGAGGCACAATGATATTTTGACAAGATCAAGGAGGTGATGAGTAGTTTCCTAGTTTTAGCACTTCCAACCTTCACCCAGCCTTTTGTTCTTGAGTGTGATGCATTAGGTGAAGGAATAGGAGTGATCTTGATGAAGAACTGACACCCCATTTCTTTTGAGATCCGCAAGTTGAGAGGACCTAAGAGACTTTACTCCATATATGATAAGGAGATTCTTGCCATAATGCATGCATTGGTAAAATTTAGGTAGTACTTGGTTGGAGGGAAGTTTGTAGTGAGGACCAACCACAATAGTCTTAGGTATTTCTTAGAGTAGAAAGACTTGAACAAGAGGCAACATGAATGGGTGAGTAAGATACAAGCCTATGAATTTTATATAGAGTGTGTGAAGGGGAAGAAGAATATTGTTGTTGATGCCCTTTCCAAAAAAATTGTCACTTGTTCACTTTCAAAAAATTTAATCGATTGGAAGTCTCTCTTGTTAGTTGAGTACTCCTAGAATAATTTTTCATGCGAGGTACATGATGGTAGGTACCTTGAGTTAAGTATAGGATGACAGGTACTGAGTTTTGGATGATGTGATATTCTACAAGGGTAGGATCTACTTGGTGCCAGAGTCTAAGCTGAAGGAGAGGATACTTAAAGCTTCACATGACACTCCTCAAGAAGGCCATCAAGGATATTTCAAGACATACATGCAAGTCAAAGAGAGGTTTTCATGGAAGGACTTGAAGGAGAATGTTTTGAGACACATAAGGGAGTGTGTGACTTTCCAACATAACAAGTCTGAGCATACACACTCAATTGGTCTATTACAGTCCTTTCCCATTCCAAATTAGAGGTGGGAGAGCCTTTCCATGGACTTCATCATAGGTCTACCCAAAGTGCATGGGAGAGATTGTCTCTATGTATTGGTGGATCAGTTGAAAAAGTATGCTCACTTCTTTTCTATACCTATGGAGTACAGGGAACCATAGGTAGCTGAGCTCTTTAGATAGATCTTCAGGTTGCATGGGCTACCTAGATTCATAGTCACTGATAGGGATAGTAGGTTCTTGAGTGCATTCTCGCAAGAACTATTTATGTTGGTAGGTATTGAATTGACTTTGAGAAAGAGTTACCATCCTCAAACAGATGGTTAGATTGAGATTGTGAATAAGTGGGTTGAGGGGTACTTGCACAACTACATCTTAGGACAAAAAAGGGTATGGATTAGGTGGTTGCACTTGGGAGAGTATTTTTATAATGCCACTTATCATATTTCTATTGGGATGTATCCTTTTTGGGAACTATAGGGATATGATGCACCATCATTCATGGATTTGGATTTTAGGGAGAGCAGAGCTCCAAAGGCTATGGATTGGATCTAGGAGATTCAGGACATCTTGAGAGCACTCAAGGACAACTTTTAGATGACATAGAATCAACAAAAGACTTATGCTGATAGATATAGGGTTGAGAATAGTTTTGAGGTGGGGGACTTGGTTTACCTTCATTTTTAGCCTTATAGACAAGCTCCTTTGAAGAAGAGCCATGTAGAGAAGTTGAAACCTAGGTTTTATGGACCCTACAAGATCATTAGGCATGTTGGGGAGGTAGCCTATGAGTTGGAGCTACCAGAGAGTAGCAAGATTCATAATGTGTCATTAGAAGGGACACTTGGTCCTAATTCCTAAAAAGATAATTGATACATTGGAGAAGAGATTAAGGAATCAGGTGGTTAGGGAATGTTTGGTGATGGAGGGATTTGCTAGGAGAGGATGCCATTTGGGAAGGAGAACAAAATCTTCAACATCCAAGTTTGCAATTGCTTGGGGACAAGCAATTTTAGGAAGGGAGGACTATAATGTCCCCTTCTTAGTAGCCACTGGAGATTGTTTATCCTTTATTTATTCCCAAAGGCTAAATAGGATAAATGAGGGAATAAATATTAAATTAATTATTTATAAAGTTATCTCAATAAATTAATATCATAAGATAGCTTTATATTTAATTAGTTTAATAAAGTGACTAAAATACAATATTATATCATAAAGTCACTTGGGAATAAACTAATATTATTTTCTAGAAGCTTCTCGAAGGTGGATGAAAATTATTTATAAGGATATCAATGCAAGCCATTTTGATCATGTCTTGAGTTATTCTATTTTCATACCTGTGTGGGAAGAGCTTGCATGTGTGCAATATCCAAGGGTTTGAAGACTCTAGGGTACTGGTTTCAATTGTGCAACATCAACCCTAGCTGGATTTGAGTGAGAGATACTTCAGTCTTCCAAATAGAGAAAAATTTAATGGCCTATGGTCAAATTTTGAGAAATTGGTGAAGGGTGATTTTGAAAGAAATATTTGTAGAATTTTTGAAAGTCTTTGGCACCCACTTGGAGTTCAATTTTGGTGAAGATATTGGAGAAATTAACTTCAGTTGTAATCAAGTCGATTTCTTCATTTTTGAGATCATATTGGTAGCTTCATTGTAAATCAATTTTTAGTAATTGAAGGATGATTTTTTGGTTCAAATACAGGGCGACATCTTACAAAAATATCTAGTTCAATTTTATGTTTCAAGACATATAAAAACTTGGTTTTTCTTGTAGAAGGACAACATAACATAAAGGAGGATAAGTTCTATCTTTCTAGCACAAGAAATGACGACTTGGGGAGCAATCAATTGGATCTTTGCATTGTTGGGTTAGCTACTTCCAACCATCGACCCAAGTTCCTTTTTTATTTTTTAAACACTTGCATCATTGTCTTATACAATAGTATTGTACTTTACATTCTTAGCTACATTGTATTTCATCTATTTGTTGGTCTTTGTGTCACAACAACTTATAATTGTATCAATATTTGGAAAAATAAATTGTATCGACTGGAGTTAGTAATACCCTCATATCATTATAATTCATTGGCAAAGGAATGTAATAGTTTGAGCAACAATATAAATGAGTTGGGTTTTACATATCAACTATTTTTCATAATGTCATTATGGTGTAGATGTTAATTTGCACGAGTCAATCATCTTATTGCATTGGAAAAACCAAAATTAGTATTGTATTGCATCCCTTTCCATTTTCATTCTTTAGAACATTGCAATTAGAAGCCTTTTATATTTATGGTATCATCATAAACATTGAAAATACAAAAAGAAACTACAAATAGCAGTAGAATAGTTTACAAGAAAAGTGTTTGATGAAATTTTGGGGTTTCAAAATAAAAAAAACTGATTAGATTTGGCAAGGCTTCTTACAATTATGAATTCTAATTTAGAAATCTGCATACACTAACAAAATGAGAAGACAAAGATAGAAAATTGTGAAAAAGTTGGCTAATGCTAAGGTACAAGGACAAAGGCCAAGAGAGAATAAAAAATCTATGGAGGCCAAGAGTTATTGATCCAAAAATACATGAATCATTATGAATGTGCAATTTAATGGTTATATTATATAGAATCATTATAAAAGGATAATTGACCTAGAAAATCTAGGTGATGAAAAACAAATATCATGACATGTGTCCTCATCCTATGAAATGAGACATAAAAAGAACATGACCTAAGTAATATTAATTACTTGGAGGAAAAGAAACCTAATAATTAAATAAATTATTAATTAGGAAATACCGTTTACTCTAACAACAATGTCACTTCCCAAGGCTAACCTCTTACCAATGTACTATAAGAGAATATGATCTAGTAAATTCCTAACTAGGATATACAAGGCATACTAAGGGTTTGATTTATATAACTAAAGGTATATGAGACCCAAGTCCATGAAAAAGAGTGATATTTAAAGCATGTGATCAGGTTCAAATCCCTCCTCACTTTACTTTGTCCTCTATAATAAAGTTGCACCAAAATTTCAACTCTTTTGAGGAAAATTGTTTGATTCTCAAGCCCCTATTTTTACACCCCATCAAAAACATATAGGTTTAGGCTATCGTATTGAGTAATAATGTCTCAAAAAGTTCTTCCTAAAAAATAAAAAATAAATGATATTTTATCTTCCTATGATTGCATATACACATGAGGGAAGAACATATGTGTCTAAATTGCAAGATAAAAGATTGATTGGATCACTTTTGGTCATCAAGATTATCTAAAAGGTGTGAGAGGATATCATATGTGAACCAAACACTAAAAGACATGACTAGTATAAAAAGAAAATAAATCAAGCTAATATTAGCAACTCAAAACCAAATGTGTGATAGTTTAAAATTGAATTATTTAGATAGAAAGGTTGCATGAAACAAGTAGTTTGTAAATTGTTCTTCAAAATACTTCTTGCATGAAAATGTGTTAGAAACAAATTTTTTTTGGTTTATTATTTTCATAAATTTTCTTAGATTTTTAGATTTTTGGATTTTTTTATTTGTTTAAGTTTGGAATCAAGTGTTTACATATGAAAAAATAGTGTTATAAATGTAAAAAAAAAATTGCCTACACACAAAATGACAAGCATTTTTTCCTTTTTAATTAGTTTTACACAGTAAAAATATCTAATACATACATTAGATTTATGAAGAAAGAAAGAAACATAAAACCCTCTATGTAAACACATGATGGGGTGAAGTCTAGAATCAATTTGTATTTTATAATTAGCCACAAAGATTATAATTTTGATCAAATTAAAACACTTTTCTTTTTATTTCTCTCATCACTTCATTTCTCACTTTTTTTTAGAACATTCATACTGTAGAGAAGTAGAGAAGAGATTAATTGATATCTAAATCTTAAAATTACTTTAAAATATCTATAATGATAGTTCCTCCCATGATCAAATAAAACATATATAGTGAATATGTGCATATCTATAAAGTTGGCTTTCATAAATCCTAGGTCTTCGAGATAAAAATAAAATACTTGGTCAATTTAGCAATAGTTCATATAAGTGGGGATAGTATATTTAGAAGATATTTACTAGGTAATCAATTAATTTTGAATTTTATAAATGATAAAAGATTATAGATATATTAGAAAATATTATAACAAAGGACACAACTAAAGGAAACTATTATAGCCAATGATGATACAGTTATGACCATTCAAAAAATTCACAAGAATTAGTAAATGAATAAATTGTCAATACCAATATAAATAACATAATAGAATAATATCATCATACTAATTAACTTAGGTATTGAAAAAACCTAGACAAATAATATATATAGATAAATAACCACAACAATATATAACATTTAAAACTGCAATATGTCACAAGAAGCATTAGAAAAATAGAAAAAGAAATTCACATCTAATGTAAATATTTTTAAAAAACTAAGAAAAAAAATGTACTAGATAAAGGGGTAGGTCCCATTGAATGTGCCAAATTAAGCTCATCCAATTAAAAAAAAAAATTATTTAAGGAAACAAAATGTAAAATTCAAATTAAATTAAACTCACCTCTAATAGTGTGGAAATATGATTTGCATAAATGAAATGAACTAAAAAAATAACGCAATGCCTTTTGACAAATGGATTTTCTCTACAAATGATACAATATTTTGTCACTTAGTTTCACAATATACACTTGCTCAAATTTGGGATGCTAAAATGATGTATTTGATTTCATTTTATAGATTTTTGATGAGATGGATGAATGTCAAATATTTGATCTTGAACCATGAGTTTACACCTTTAAAGGTGGAGTGGATGTAGAGAGGCGACAAGTATTTTTAGCTATTTAACTCATTAACTTATTTTATGTAATTATTTAACTATTTTGATTCAATGAGTGAATTGATTATTTAGTTACTTGATTAGATTGACTTATTATATCTTTATTAAAGTATTTGTGGACAGTAGATTTATTTTTTATTTATTTTAATATTTTAATATTTGTGATAAAATGATTTATTTAAAGTAATTTAATAATAAATAATATTTAATCAATTTATTTTTATAAAGTTAATTAATTAAGATACAATGAATTATGTTAATGAGTGGATGAAATTAGACGTTTAGATGAGGTGATCTTATCAAGATGAATGTATGTGATATTTTAGTGTCTACAATTACAAAAAAAAAAAAACCTAACTCTAATCCTCTTCCTGATACCCTCACTACTATAATCCTTAAACAACCTTCCAAAAGTGGACCCCCACAACATAGGGGAGATCTTATTTTTTGAGTTGTGCTTCTTTTTATAACTATTTGAAATCTAGCTCCTTTTATTAGTTCTATTGTGTAAAGAACTATTAGATGCATGTTTTACTCTACTAAGAGAATTTTCTAGAATATGAAGGAGATGATAGTTATGTTGTTAGTAGAAGCTCATGTTTGTTTCCATTATTCAAGTGATAATTCCTAGACATGGGAAAAAATAATGTTGAATGCCAAGAACTTATAATATTGATATTGTAAGAAAGTTGATCCAAATGCTAGTTCAAGTCCCTAAAAACTCATTAGAATCTTCCATGTATCTCATAAATAATTATGCATGTGAAAATGATTCTCAATCGTTAATTCTTGAGAATAAAGTTGAAATATGTGTTCCTCTCATGGAATGTGGTGACCTATCTCAATCCTCAATTGGTAGACTCAACATGCTTCTAACCAAGGATAATTCTAAGTCTATGAGACCAATGGAGTTGAATATAGTGTGGAAATATAATTTTTCATCACATATTTGGAGAAATATAGATATAATGGAATAGTTTTGGACTCAATGGTCCTGGTGGATAAATCCAAGTACGTTGGATGTAGGAATTGTACATTTCTTCTTGAATATATTTGTTAATATATTTTTTATGCACTTTGAGATAGGGGGTTTTCCAAGAAAATTTGAATGGTAGAAGATTATCATCTAAGACATCAATAGTTTATAGAAGAGAGCCCACATTTTTTATTTTTTTATTAGACTGTAGGAATTGGGTAGCATGGCCCCCTATAAACTGCATTACGCCTAGTAAACTTTTTAACGTGACCAGTGACGCTAGCGTGACATGCCCTCCAGTACCACGAGGGTGGGGGAGACTAGACCTCATGACCAACCTCCTTCAATAGGAAATATTTAGCCAACCGAGCTAGGGCCCCAACCCCAAGAGAGCCCATATTGGTTAATCAACATATTTTCCTTTATTTGAAGAGATCTAGAGAAGATAATTAAGCATGATAAGAATAACTCTAAGTACCCATATCATACTACCCAAAAAATATCATATTTCATGTAAATAATAAGAAATCCTAAAAATAATGTCTATTTTGAACAACTAGGCATCAAATTTAGCTTGGACAATACATTTAAAAGCTATATTTTTACATCAAATAATTATCTAAATTAAAAAATCTTGCAATCATTCTAGATGATCACATTTAATTCAATATAGAGTACAACTTACCAAACCTTAGAGTGATAAAATGTTGTTCAAACAAGAGTGTTAAAATGATATAACTTTGTACATGTATCCTTAAACCTAAAAATAATATTTTTCTAATTGATTCCAAGTATCATAGTCTTTAAAAATTCTTTCCTCAATAACAAGATTGAAAGAAAATCTAGGCCCTTTGAATGTGACCCCAAGATAGGTGTTAGAAGAGATCTATGGGATAATATCACCTTAAAATATCAATGAATGATATTGTCACCTTTTATGAGATAACATCACATTAATTATTTTTTCAAGTTAATATCCAACCTTTTTTTGGATTGTAAAAATATCCAATTTACATAATAAGTCTTCTAAATTTTTTAGTTATTGAGGAGATAAGAATAATGCTATTAATGGGAAACAATATTGGGATAAGAATGAACCACATAATGACCTATCAATGTCTAAAAGCTTCTCTAAAATGAACCTTTTTAACTCATTAATGTATCAACAAAAAATAGCCTAGGAGAGTAGGAAACCCTAACCAACTCCAATACAATCTCATAGACGATTGAAGACGTACCGCATTATATGTATGGAAATGACCTTTGAATTTTTCACAAATTTTCAAAAATAGTTAAAGATAATGTCACTTAGACCTCTCAACTTTTAATATAGTAGATTTCTAGGAACAATATCAAAGGATTTCCTAAAATCAGCAAAGCAACAATATAGAGATTCACCTTTGTGATGAAATTCCTCAATGCTAACTTGAAAGTGAAAATCTAATCAATCATTTGATGACCACATCTATATTTAGTTTGATTGTGATTATGAATCTTAATTTTTTTTAGAAAGGAGGAGATGTGGGCATTAAGAATAGTAGCATAGAGCTTGGAAAGTGCCTAGAAAGTGTGCCCAATTTTAATAGTCATGTAATAATTAAGGTCAAGGGGTCACTAGCCTCAAGTAGATATGATAAATTGAGAAGACTGGGATGAAGATAATGTTTGAGTAATTAGGATAATCACTTAATAATTAATTAATCATTAATTAACAATTAGGTCTCTTATTAGTTTATTCACTTACAATAAACTTAAGAGCATTTTTTATTATTAGATTGTCTATTTATAGATCAATTTACCTCATTACATGAGATTAGGACACTTGTCACAATCTAATCTAATCCTCATTTATGAAAGTCGCAATTTTTCTTTTATAAGCATTCATTATTGTATTTTGTAATCATTCACATGTATTCACATATATTATTCAATACATAAGGCATATCATATGCTTGTGTGGATCAACTATTTCTCTCTTGGTTGCATAGAAAATCAATTGCTTTGATCTCTCATTTGTGATAGGAATTTTGATTGCCAATGATTTTTGGGAGTTGTGAGGATCCCTGTCAACTCCAACATGGTATCAATGCACTAAATTTGAGACTTCCTATCCAAATTATAAGAGATATGGCCATGAGAGGAAAAAAAAATTAATCCTAGAGCAAAACGGGCATCATTGTTGAGTCTAGAATGACCAAAAACCCTAAGAATGGCTATCATTTCATCAAATTTTGAGAAGTTGAAGAAAAAAAAACTTTTTTAGGACCCAAGATTTCCATATGGAAATATGTAGAGTTGTACAACCCCCAGGCCCTACATAGGTAGAATACTAAGGGTTTTACAAAAAAATCAAGTTTTTAATTTTATGTACCTATTATAAAAAAGGCCAAAAAATATCATTAGACATATGGTACAAAACCTTGCACCACCCTATGCAGGCATGTAATTTCCCTTTAATCTAGTAGCTTTCCTTTTTAAAGTTGACTGATAGCTTTTCCACTGCTAGTGACTTTAGATCTGCCACCCAACAACAAAATACACACGTCAGTGACAAGACAATCCATTGACGGTGCTTCTCCACACACACCGACACTCCCACAATTCCAACAAAGTCCAACAAATTGATGAACATTAAAAAATTGAAACCCAACATTTCAATGGCATACAAGAACAACATATTTGGTGAAATTAAGGGATATTGTAGGATTACACAATTTTCAAGGGGTTGAGTTTCTTCTTTTGGCATCAATTTTTTTTGTAGTAAATAAGTATATTCACTAATATCAACATATTTCATAAAAATTGTATGGCCAACCTTAAACCCCCTATCCACCATTTTCCCTAAAGGAGCTATTTTTTTTATTTTTTTCATAACTTGGGCATATGGCATCAAAATTGGGAAAACAAGATATCATCGAAAAGATGGTTGAGTACTTTCTAGTGGTGTAGGTTTCATCATCAATTTTTTTTGTTGATTCATTTTATTTTTAGTCAAAGTCAAATCATCATTTTGGGCTTCCAAGCTCATAAATTTTTCTTATATCTCCAATTTTTGTGATTCTTGTAACATTGGAAAGGTATTTCAAAGATCTTCAAATCTATTTATGCACTTTTTCCAGAATCTACCCTAGGAATATTTTATTTAGTTTTTTATGATTTCACATTTATGTCAATTACTTGGGCATCTTGGCACCTAGAAAGGTTTTTTTTCATAGAATACTTTATTTCATTTGATTTACATGTATTGAGGTTATCAATCTTTTCTTTTCTTCATTTGAAGAAGTATCATGGGTTTTTGTTCATCCTTCTATAGTCATCTTGGATAAAGATAATTATGAGTCTTGGAAAAACAACATGACACATCTCAAGTGGCTTGATATTTATCCTTATCTTTACTGACTCATACATACACCAGACACACTAGGGAGTTTATCATATGGGGTATTATTAGTGATCATGTTGTAGGAGTGATTTGTTCTAGTGTCGATCATGACATTATGTGTGTTGTATCAGACATTGACTATCCTCATAGACTTTGGAATTAACTTTGGGATATCCATGGAGACCCTCATATCTTTCCATACCTAGAGGATCCTACAACAAATTGTCTCATTCCTCTCATAGATGTAGATTTTATACCCTTTGATGATGATTTTAGTAGAGGATCTTGGGTATTCACAAGTCTTGCATGTTCAAATGATTTAGAGACTTGTCTTTATGTTCCAAATCTTCAAATCGAGACCCAATCTTCATCTTTTTTATTCTCGATTAGCTTGACATTGCCACATCCTTGGCCACTATTGGTCTAGTACAGTAGGACATTCATCTCCTTCTAAACACAATTACGTGGGATTCATATCTTGTAGGCATATCATCCTTGTTTGTAGAGTCTTGTATTGCAGATTTGGAGGATTACTTTGAGAAAAAAATTATTCTCTTTGTTGACAACCACATCATCATTGTTGACCCATAATCTTCATCGTCTTTGGAGTTTGTTCTACATTGGTCTTCATGGGTTTCTGGATTGATATCATTTATTTTTTACATGTGGACATGTGAGCACTTTTCAAAGGCACACATCATTTGTATTGAGATTCTTGATTCTTCCATTTTTGGGGAATGGCTTCTCCAATCACCAATGGATTTGTTTCTTCATAAGTGGAGAAATGTTATTTGTAGGCAATGGATCATGTTTTTTCTTTAGGTGTTCATCATTGACACATGAGCTCCTTTTTTGTGAATAGATTTATATCCTCATTTTCACTCTACTATTAAGGGGGAATTTATTATAATTCCATGATAAAATCAGTCTTTGGAGGATCACATTGAGTCCTCCTATCCTTCTTTCACTAGTGTAGTTATTTTATTCTATCGTTTGAAGAGGATTTTTTCCATATGATTTTCTCCTTTTCTCTGGTTATGAGAGATTTTATTTTTTGTACATGGGTACCTCATCAGGCCTTGTAGGACCCCTCCATGCATCCATCATTGCATTTTTCATAAGGGTTTTTAATTTCTTCCTAAGTTGATCTTAAGGGGGGTGTTGGATTAATTAGGATAATCACTTAATAATTAGTTAATCATTAGGTCCCTTATTACTTTATTCACTTAAGTTAAACTTATGAGTGTTTTTAATTATTAGATTGGGTTATTTATAGGTCAAGTTATCTCATTGTATGAGATTAGGATACTTGTCATAATCTAATTTAATGCTCATCTAAGGTTTACACTTTTTTTAAGGTAAGTTGTTACCATAGGGGGTAATAACCAAGAAAATAAAGTTTAAGATCTACCTAATGATTATCATTCCTTCTCATATGTATATGGCCTCTTTCTAGCTCCTCATTGAGTAAATTACCTATTATGTTTATCGATCTTTCCTCATCTTCGATCCCATATCATTAAGTATGATTAAGGATTGATTTTATAGTTGCTAGCTCAATGTGACATTATGTCTTGTCACTTGTTAGCCACTTGTTCCTCACTTTAATGTGAGTAACCCTATTACTTATATTTACTTTGATGACTACTTGTGTTGTTTGTTTGCTTCATTCTTGACATTGATTTTTTTGGTTGTTTTTTCCCATTTAGGATTTGTAATTCTCTAAGAGGTAGCCAACCTCCATTATAAAGAACCATAAAGACTAGTGGCCAACTAACAAGATCCAGTCAAAGACTAACATCTCCTACACTTTAGAGACAATTACCGTGCTCGTACAAGGTTTACAAGGGACAATTATTATTAACCTCATAATTAAATCCCTTCATCAGTGAAAAGATGGCCACTTGTCATTGTTGGTGCCTCGGGAAAAGACCCCACCCCTCTGTATATGCCAGATGGCGACATCTTGCAGACCTCACACTACTTTGTGACTTCAGTAGGAAAACCTATGAGGTTTGCAAGAAATGGTCCAGATCAAAACCTGTGATTAGACGGTTAGCCAAACAACATGTATGAAAATGTAGAATATCAAGGTGGGACCGATCAATACAACCCTTGGCGGTATAATTGCTTAAGCCCAGATAGGAAAAAGAGACTAACAAGCTGGGTGAAAGGGGTCCGTAAGATCACGAAGGAAAGGGCTCAACTAGATCACTTAAATAACCAGTTACCTTTAGTAGCAAGTCACCGTTGAAACATAATATAAGGGTTTCAAAATTTGATAATTCATATCACCACGGGTAACTTTAAACCTTGAAACCCTAGCCTCCCCCCTTTGAAATTGAAAATTCTCATTAGTGGCTCTAACTGGGGATGTATGCCCCCTGTTGGCATAAAAAGAATCCAGAATCTTTGGTTTCGTAGACCAGATTACTGAATTACACAAGGGCCTTGACAGATACTTCACCATGCTTTGTCAATTGTACTTGTGCATACAAACTTGGTGGCCCCAGGCCACCTGATAAGAGAAATCAAAATTTGCCCCTATCAAAAACAAAATTCTTTGTCACTTGGAGTGAACGAGGTTTGCAGCATTTGCATTTTGATGATCCAAAAATAATAGGATAATCAATATGCTTGGAAGTATCATAATGTTTATTTATACTCCCCTGCACCAATTCAGTCAATGTCTTGTTCCAAAACTTTAAAAGAAACATATGACCATGATAACATTTCAGCTTACTCTGCCCCTGGTCATAACTCATAGAATGCTGGCCTGATTGAGCTGAGAAGTGAAAAAATTCATAACTTATCCGATCTGTAGCATTACACATTTTGGCACCATCATCAATTTGCATATCAAACTAAAAAAATTCATATAAAACTGTGTGCATATTATCCATACTTCTATTGCTCAACATAGATGATACACACTTTGAGGAATCCCCACCCTGGAATTTCACACATTATTTTGGTTGCCAACACTCGAAATCAATCAACTTGGAATATATCCTAGCATTACAAATTTCTGCAATACTAGCTACATCACTCTCCAAGGAATGTGTAAACACATTCATTTTAGGCCCCTTTATATACACCTCCTCCTGTATTTCTTCATTTATCCTCAAGGAAAAACCCTCAAAAATAGAGTCAATTACATCAATTTCATCTTGGGTAAAAAATAAAGAGCAATATGCACATGCCTCCTTGTACTCAAGATTACCTATTGTATGTGTTAATTTATAAGTGAAAATTTTGGCACAAGCTGGAAAATTTTCACCAACAATATCAATGTCAGAAGGCAACAACGTATCCATCTCAACTTCACATAAGTAATCAGAAAAAAACAATAGTACTAATATTTTCATCAATATGTTGGTTGTCTTCAGTACTATTCTTTTGATCACATACTTCATCGTCCTCAAATTCCTCAACATTTATACAATAGGCTCATTCCATTGCCAGTATACTTGGAGTATACTCTAGATTTTTATCATTTGAAAATTATTCCTTCACTTGGAAACAAGTAAGAACATGAGGTTTTACATTTCCTTACAACTCTGGTAAAAAGAAAAGCTTAGTTCCATCCTCAGTACTGCAATCACTGCCTCTGAAATCACAATCACTGGCCTATAACAAAATCTCAATGATATGAGAATTACAACCAGGATTAGGAAACACAATGGGTGTCTCACACAATCCTGCATCATTTTTCCCCTCAGATTCCTTTGCAGTTATCCAACTTTCTTCAAAAGGGAAAGCATTGTCTTCATTTGTGTAGGTACATTCTTGGCTGATTCTGCAATCTCTATCCACTTAATGACTTGGGCCAAATTAGCATGTTTGAATTCTTCTAGCAAAGCACTTAGCCCTGGTTCGTAAATTTCACAAAATAAATCAATGCATTCATATTCATTAGGCCTATGACTTCTAGGAATTTGTATTAAAGCACCTAAAAATATCAAGAAAAATTCATATGGTGATTCTTTCTCTTTCCTCTTCATTTCATATAATTATTGTACAAGAGAAGTTTGATCATAATCATTCAAACTAGACTGGCTTTCAACGTGGATCTCATTATCATCACACTACAATGGTGAAGATATAACAATGTTCAAAACAACCTTATCATAATCAGTGCTCTGAGCAGCTGGCTCTGACATTTTACTAGTACTAGCTAGGCTAGGGTAATCAATACTTGCAGCCAGATACCCATTCATCATTGATTATTTCATATTGTTTTTCAGTTTCCATAGCCATTTGATATGCTTGGTGTAAACTTGTAGGTTCTTTAGCTCTTAGTAGGTAGCCCATCCTTTTGTCAAAAGCACCAAGATATATAACTAAGCATTCAACCTCACTCAGTCTTATTTCATTAGGGATTTCCCTTAAAGCTCTTGAAAAATTGAGATTAAAATATGAGATTAGCTCCTCCTCTTTTATGTGAATTCCCATAAAACCTTTTCTTAATATGTTGGGATTGACTCGTTCACCAAATTGTTCCATAAAAACTATCACCAACTAATTCCATGAGTTAACAGAATAGGCAGGTAAATAGGAAAACCAATCCTTGGCATCACCCTTCAAGGATTGCACAAAAAGCTTCATGACAACATCCCCATGATTTATTTCATAATCCCCCATTACATCTATAAAATGTTTTAAATGCTTAGAGGTTGATTCTGCACTTTGCCCTGTATATTTAGGCAAATACTTCCTAATCTTCTTATGAATTGGATTAGGGTAACCAGTGACATTACTAAAAATAAAAGGCATATACCTTTGAGTTACAAAACACCCCGAAGAGCTCAATGCAACTTTTTCTCTTTGCATTTTTATGTCTCCCTTTACAATTGAAAAATAACTTATACCCATTTAAAATTCCATCAACAGTATATATTTATCAGACATATCATTTACCATCTCAACCATGATTCCATTAGTGACTAAAAATAGTATTACTTGCTTTCAGAGATATGATACAACATAAAAATTATTTCATAAGGCCTTTTATATATTGCATCATTAGAAGTATGGGAAAACTAATCATTGTTCCTTTCTTGATGCTAGACATCTATTTTGGAACCATCTCTACCCTAATTATAAACACCCATCACAATTAGAAATAGTGAACTGTTTAGTTTTGATGAAATACCTGGTAATTTTTGGCAGCATGTATTAAATTCCTCTCCTTGACTATAAATATCACAGATTTGGGATTGTTCCTTCATTCATCAACTGGTTCTTCAGATAGAGTCACCACCTCTTCAACAAAGGACTGTATTAAAAGAAATATGAAATTCCTTTTCAAGGCTTAGTAGATTCTAGGTTTTTACCCACAATAGAGACACACCATGCCGCTACCAATCTCTTTCAAAACCAAAATCCATTACCATCCAAATTTAACATTCATATTCACTTAAAAAGTGATTCTGGGTAGCATCCTTCAACCCCCATGGTTCCTCTTGCCTCTTTTTCTTTTAAATTTCTCATAATTTCTTCCTAATAAAACCATCATTCAAATAGTGACTCCAGAACTCCTGAATCCTTTGCCAACAGGATACCATAGATCATAGGATTGTCAGATTCATTTCAACAACCTCTTCCATCTAAGGTTGAAAACATTCACTATGTAAATTCAGAACAACAAATCTTTGATATGACTCTATAACCATCTGCAATTGGTGATTCAGAACTCCCCAATGGAGTCACCATTTTGTTGGTGACTCAGATGTGAAAAAATACTTCAATAATGTTCAACCTTTGGTTATAGCAATAATTCAAAAATTTAATGACTCTATAACAACACCGTCTGCAACCAATACTTCTGAGTTCATCCCCAGCGGAGTCACCATTTTTTTGGTTGTTTTTTCCCACATATGATTTGTAATTCTCTAAGAGGTAGCCAACCTCCATTACAAATAACCACAAAGACTAGTGGCCAACTAACGAGATCCAGTCAAAGACTGACATCTCCTGCACTGTTGGCTCTATGAAACCAAGGTGGGTAAACCTAAATATGTTCATAAGAATTTTCTATGATTGGTAAGAACACTTCTTCTTATAGATTACAATCCCTACACACACAATGAGATAGTAATTATTCTCGGTATTGGCAGACCAAAGAATAATAACAGGTATCTTAGAGCAATGGGATTGAAAACTTCAATATAAGATTTTCCTCTCGTAAAGAGATATGGTTTAATATTTTGTTGTGTTCAGCACTTAGACCACCATGTTTAGAATTATAATCCTATAGTAATCTTGAAGAAAATAGTCAGTGCCTCATCCATTGGGTAGGATTCATACAATGCATAATCCAGATATTGTTGACATATCACCATAATGCTTTACATCATGCTAATTTTAATTTTTAAAACAACACTCCCCAGCAATCCTAAATGTATAATCATAAATCTGTAATTCATTTTCAAGCAATTTCATTAACTCGTTAAGCTAAAGTAGGTAAATGAAGAACACATTCAAATATACTATTGAAAGTGAATGAAGATATAATTGATAGGATCATGACATACAATTAGGAGATAAATTGTTTCAAAATGATTATCATTTATTGCTTGAATATCTGTAATTACATTAGCAAGGCTTGCTTACTTCATAGAAAATTGACCTAAAAAAGACATTAACTAAAACCTTTTATATAACTACAGTAAAAAGAACTAATTGTACATATATTCAAAAATTTCAAGATCCAAAATTTGACCCTAACAATGAGCCGTGAAATCTCTTTTATAGGACAAGAGAGCAACAAAGCATTAGGATACATTGTTAATTTCAAAATTGAATTTCATTTAGAATGAAATTTGAATTCACATTCCTCATCATTGGATAGCACAGTGCATGATCTGAGCAATAAAAAAAATGGTTACATAGTAACCAGTTAGAGAAAAAAACAAAAAAGCGTGCTAGGAACACGCACGCCCACATCAACAAGATGAAGCACCAAGAAAATCACTACCCAACGGACCCAAAACCAACAACCACTAAGTAGACACATGGCCCCGGTACAAGCGACCACTCCAAGTTCTTGCTTCAGTTAAAAGCGAAGCCACCTTCTTTCCTCTAGCCACCTCAGTGCAACACCAAGCAAAATAGCACAGTGCCACTACAGTTATTGGTTCGACTACAAGGGCCTCCTCATTCACTTCGATGAGCTCATTCAAGGCTACAAGGTAACACCAGTAATTTGCATAAGTTTCAGACTGGTTACCATCAGAATATGATGAAATCAGAATAGGGGATGTGCAACACTCTGACCTTTTTCCAACACTTTTAGTAGCAACTTCGGGTATTCTGGGAGTAGGTTGCTCCTTCTCAACTAGAAAATCCCTAGCTACTAGTCTGGCACTCCTATGTCCTATAGATTTATCCATTGAAGCAACAACTTCATAGAATACAGGAAAATAACCACCACCTACAAACAAAACAATTCAAAAATGCAATGATAACATTGGGTAACTTTAGCAATCATTTAAAGAGTGAATTGGTGCGAGGGATATTGATTTCTTGAATGCAAAACAAGAATTTGAGCTATAACTGGTTGACGTAGCCACCATAATTGCTTCTATCAGGAGGGCATCGTTCTCATGCTAGAGAAAATTAGGAGAGGATCCTCTAAAAAGCTTGAGCCATTAATAAAATAAGTTTTAGAGTATGAAAGCTCTCACACAGATGATCAATAATTCCTTTGAAAATACATCGTTGATGTAGGACAAACCTCTCCAGTCAGACGAATTAGATTGAGTCAAACAAGCACTGAAAATCCACATCAGCGCCTCAAAAAACCACAACCAATCATTACTTAGGAAAATAGGAGGTTGCAACCGGATAGTGGGTCCCATCTAGTCCCTTTGCTTCAAGAAACAGGCCACATGTCACCCGTTTGCAGACCTTGTGGTACTTTAGAGACATTTATTGTACTCCTGCAAGGTTTGTGAGGGGCAATTATTATTTACCCCATAATTAAATCCCTTTGACGGTGAAAAGACGACCACTTGTCATCGCTGACACCTCAGGAAAAGATCCCACCCCTCTATATATGCCAAATGGTGGCATCTCACACTACTTTGTGACATCAGTAGGAAAACTTGTGAGGTTTACGAGAAATAGTCCAAATCAAAACCCATGATCGGACGGTAAGCCAAACAACATGTATGAACATGTAGAATATTCAGGTGGGGACGACCAGTACAACCCTCGATGGTATAAATGCTTAAGCCCAAGTAGAAAAAAGAGACCGATAAGTTGGGTGAAAGGGGCTGGTAAGAGCATGGAGGAAAGGGCTCAACTAGATCACTTAAGTAACTGGTTACCTTCAGTAGCAAGTTATCGTTGAAACATAACATGAGGGTTTCAATATTTGATAATTCATATCACCATGGGTAACTTTAAACCCTGAAACCCTAGCCTTCCCCCTTTGAAATTGAAAATTCCCATCATATTTCTACCTATGCAATTATTTTTCATCATGAAGTTCAATTCTAGACTCTTGTATCAATGGCCAAGCTATATGTGTGAGCACCCCTGTTGCACTTTTTTATTTTATAAGACTTCATTATTATATTTTGTAATCATTTGCATGTATTCCAATTCATTATTCAATACATAAGGCATATCAGATACTTGTGGATCAATCTTTTCTCTCTTGATTGTATAGAAAATTAGTTGCTTTGTTCTCTCATTTGTGATAGACATATTGGTTGCAAGTGATTTATATTTAAGTTGATAAACCAACCTCATAGAATACAGTGAACACGTGCAAGCAAATAACCTATCACAAAGAGAAGATATCCAGAACAATAAAGGTGCTCTACAAGCCTCATGAAAAAAATACATAAAAGAGTGAATAATTACAAAATGATCAATCCTTAAGAAAGGAGATCAAAACCCTAAAGTGAACCCTAGGATTTAATAAAAGAATTATTAAAAGGCCTAAGTTTAGCTTAAGTGTGAAATAACGTAAAAGGTGACTTAATTAATTAATCAATGTGATTAAATTAATTAAGTAAAGAACCTTATTAATCCAACACCCCCCTTAAGATGAACTTAGGGATAAGTTAAAAATCTAAGGACAAAATGCATGAAAGAAAAAGTGGGTCCCAACAACTAGGCCTGTTGAGGTACCCAAATACAACCAAATATATATAAAGTGGAGTAAAGGATAAAACCTAATGGGAAAAAAACCCTCTCCAAAAAGAGATGAAAGCATGTTGAAAAAAATGAAGGAAGGCCTCACAAGGAATCCCCAAGGACAAATTCCTTCACCCCAAGCATAGAGTGCAACTAAAGATAGCACAATGTTGCTAAAGGTTTCGTGAAGATTTCTGCAATTTTCTCCTTTGTAGGAACATACTCCAAGATGAGAGAACCATCACAAATCAACTGTCTGACGAAGTGCATGTGGATCTCAATGTGTTTAGTCATTGATGCTCCACTGAATTGTGAGAAATGTGAATAGCACTCTGATTGTCACACCAAAGAATAGTGGGACTACTAGGAGGAAAACCAAACTCAGTCATCAAATTCTGAAGCCATAAAATATCTTGACTAGCTAACACCGTTGCTTGGTACTTAGCCTCTGTAGATGATAATGCAATAGAAGATTTCTTCTTGCAAGGCCATGTTATAGGACCCAAACCAAGGAAAAAATGAAGCCAAAATTAAACTTTTGATCATTGATATCACCAGCCCAATTTGAGTCAGTGAAGCTAACAATGTGAGGGGTTGGTGATGTGTAGTGAATGCCATAATGTGTAGTGCCCTGAATATACCGCAAAATACGTTTGGAAGCTTTCCAATGGATCTCATGTGCAGCATGTGAGAACCAAGAGACAAGGCCAACTGCAAAGAAAATATTAGAACATGAATGTGTTAGGTACAACAAGCTACCAACCAACTGCTTGTATAAAGTAGAATCTACTGAAGGAGTATAAAAAGTGGAAGACAAAACAACACCTGACTGAAATGGTGTGGGGATAGGCTTGCAATCAATCATGCCAAATCTCTAGAGCATATCAAGAGCATACTTCTACCGAAATATGGAAATCCCATCCAAAGGCTAAATAACCTATAGACCAAGAAAATAGTGTCGAAGACCAAGATCTATCATCTCAAACTGCTCCATCAAATCTCTTTGAACACTCTGAATCATGGAGGATGAGCTACCTATAATAATGAGATCATCAACATATAGCACAAGAATCAAAAGATCACCCTCTTGACACTGAATGTACACTATGGGATCGGAATGACAACGTGTGAAGTGAGAGGAAAGAAATAAAGAGTCCATCTTCTCATACCAAGACTGAGGGGCTTGTTTGACACCATACAATGACTGTCAAGGTCTACAAACTAAAGAGGTGTCTTGCACAAATCCTTGAGGCTGCTACATATAGATCTTGTCATGAAGTTCTCCATGCAAGAAGGAACTCTTCACATCCATCTAAAAAATTTTACATCCTTGTGAAGCTAAGAGTGAAAGTACAAAGAGAATAGAATGCATCTTGGCTATAGGATCAAAGGTCTTAGATTAGTCAATACCTTCAACCTGAGAAAACCCCTTCACAACAAGATGTCCTTATACTTATCAATCAAATCATTAGTTGCATACTTGGTATGGTACACCCACTTGCACCAAACTAACTTTCTTCCCTTAGGAAGAGGACAAAGATCCCAAGTATGATTCTTCATCAAAGAAGAACACTCCTCATCCATAGCCCTATCCCACTCAAGGTGACCTGTCGCCTCTAAAAACTTCTGAGGATCATCTAAAATGGCATGACTGAAAAGACTAGAACTTGATGTATGTGCATGAGTGCGATGAGAATCCAAAGGATCATTTGCTAAAGAACCAATTGCCTAAAAAGTAAAGCAGGCCCATTTGGGAAAATCATGAGTATCTAGTGGTGGTGGGGATGGTGTTTCATCATTTGCATCATCCTCAAGAGGTAAGAAATCCTCAAGAGATGAAGAGGGAGGAGTAGGCAGTGAGGGAGAAGTTGGTGATGGAGAATCCATCTGAGGAAAGTTCTCATCAAATTGGACATCTCGCCAAAACAAGACCTATCTAGAATCAGGATCAAATAACTTGTACACCTTAACATCCTCACAATATCCAACAAATATGAGTGGTCAAATTTTCCTCTTCATGGCTTTCCACTGAGCATTGGGAACAAATGCCCAAGCCTCACTACCAAAACATCAGTGTAGACATCGAAAATTGGTCTAGGCCTGCGAGAACCACTTTCGACATAATTTTCTATTATCCATGGTCATGATTAAATAATGTTTATTATTTAATTACCTTTTTAAATAGATATTTCCTCTATTAATTAAATACCCCTTTTTAATTAATTCATTAATTCAATATGATCTTTATTCAACTTGATTAATTAAATAAATCATATTTATTTAATTATGTCACTAACTAATTAATTCTTCTTTCTAAATTAAATAATTGATTATTTAATTACCCCTTTGTCACATTTCAACTATAATTAAATATTTATTATTTAATTATTCATTAATACTTTTCAACAGTCAATTAAATAAATTACATTATTTATTTAATTAAATCTTTCAATTTTGAATGTTGAATTAAATTAAAATTTAACTCATAATTAATTATTTATGTCACATTCTTTTGTCATTCAGTTGACTAATCATTCACTCACTTTCTGACTCAAGATTTATTTTAAATCTACCAGTTATCTCCGGATTCGATACCCAATTGTCTTTGCGAGAGGACTCTCTGTCACAACCAGTCAATTAACTAGTTCTAACTCATATGCATGAATGTGTTAATTAATTAAATATCTTTATTTAATTAATTAATTCATGTGTGCATTTTAACTCTTTAATCTTTGAGTTCTAACTTTTTCTTTGTCATTCAAAGTCCATTTCTTCTATTTTCGAAGAATCTTAATTGAAGATTAAATTATTTATTTAATCTGGAACTCACGTTCTTTCTATTTTCGAATAGTCTTGATGCAATATTAAGTTATCATTCTAAATTAATATTTATCTTGCACACTTTTCTAACTGACATTCTAACTGACACTGAACTTACATCGCATGACATTCATTAATCTTGTCCGTTGATCTCTCTTTTGAATCTGAGTCGATCGTTTGAAAACCCAAAATCTATAAAATGGCTTGTCATTATCATTATTCCTCCTCCTGAAATTAATACTTTTGAGAAGAAACTTAGTCTTTGATATTTTTCTTAGACATTCAACAAGGTTATGCTTGCATGAATACTGAAAAATCTGAGGGCAAGAATACTAATACAACAAAATGGAGAAGGACAATCGAGATAATTTGAAGAAGTGGATGCATATTTGGTGAGATCTTTTCAGTTATTTGTTTAATTGTTTTATGTTCATTTACTTGTTCTTTATTGTTTTTATTTAGATTATTCGTTAGATTTGATCTTAATTTGTGCAACAAAGTCTCCAGAAAATCTATGTTACATTTGGTGAACCCGACGTGAATCATGCTTCAAATTCGCACAATACTTTCCATTTTTTATTTTTTATTTTGTAGGTTATCATATGGCACACTGCATCCACTCAAATAAACGATGCATCCATATTCGTTAGCCGCATCTAATACATTGTATGATGTATTTGATATTAATCACCGCATATGAGACATTTTACACTGCATCCGCCTAGCAACATTGAACCGCATTTGCCTGTCAACATCATGACGCATCTGTGGCTCAAAAAGTACCTACCTAGCAGATATAATCCGCATCTGCCTAGTAATAGTTTTTTTCAAATTTTTATTAACTTTTGTACATTCGCATTTTTGTTTCTGTTTTTTGTGTTATTTCATTTTTTCGCTAATGTTTGTTTACAGCTATGTTTAGAGGAGTAACTTAGTTTTTGCAAGACGAAGCATACAAGACCAAATTAAAAAAAAAAAACAAACTTCTTTTCTGCAGGAAAAAAGTCAAAGACACAAAGGGAACTACTGATCAGTTCGCATGCAGGACCTAATGAAGAGTTTTTTTATTTGGAAAGCTTTCTGTTTGGTAGTTTAGAAAATTGTCATTTGGGTTTAAAAAGAATGTGTGTTTTTCATGCCTAAATTTTTTTAGATAAAACCCCGATTCAGTATATCAAAGTATCCTCTCCCCTTGCAAATTTATGCGATCCTAGGTGTAAGAGAAATGATTGCTGACTCTAGAACTTGGGCTTGTCTTGGTGGGAAAAAGTACTCAACCCAAGATGACTCAAAACCGGTTATGCGCTTATCGCCAACGACTCCCAACCGGTATACAAATTTTAATACTCAAGGAAAGCTTAGTATTACGAGGATCCCAGTAGACCAACACTTGAATCCCTAGTACCCTTATGGTATCTTAAAACCTATAGAGCCTAACCTTTGCAGAATTGGGATGATATTGCCTCTCGCATAGCTCTTTTGAACGGGTGCCCGAATTAAAAAGCCAAATTGTTGTAGTTTTCCGAAATCCTTTCTATTTGCTGGTGTAGCAAGTTCGGACCTGTGAAGTCATCTTACATATTTACAATTCATGTGTGGAGATGAGATGTATTCTATGGGAGTTTCATGGGTATAGTAGCTTGGTTGCCCTGTATAAGTGAGTGTCATGGAGGGGAGCTAGTGGGGTCAAGCTACTAGTCATCCGCCTTAAATATGCATAGCTTGATTTATCCAAGCACTACAAGATTTGACCCCAATTTCTGATGGCCTTTTGTCGGAATCTCGATGATACATTGTCGACCCGCTGATGAATCACAAAAATCAGCACCGTCGCTCAAATTTCATCTACATCCCGACGGGCTGTAAAATGTCAACCTCACGACGCACGCTCGTCGGAACCGCGATGGCCACTTCATCGATCGCACAAAAAATAGTACCCAGATGACGGGAGGCATACCTTTGCCAAACCATCAGATTAACAACATAAGTTCGTTGCCATTATGACACAAGTTCGACGTATTGCCAATATCGTTGAGAGATCAAGATTGTTATAGCGATCAAAATTGCTTGAGAAGATATATTGGGAGGACTGGATTTTGGTCTCAGCGATAACTTTTCATCGGCGAGATACACATCTTGTCTCATTGACGAAGCACGAGGGAAGCATATCGGCAAGACATATATCATCAGAGTAAGTTATGAAGGTCTACCCGATGAGCTATATGACACCGATAAGATTACATCAGCAGGAGTCTTGGCGACATAATTTAGATTGAAATAGCGGTAGAAGTTTGTTGAATGCGTGAAGAAATAGGCAAGTCATTATGGTGAAACTTCGTCGGATACATTGCAAATTCGTTGGACACTTTGTGCAGTTCATAGTAAAATCGATGAGAAATAACACTTTTTTAAAAAAAACCTATTCACTGAAATGTAGGCATATCGGTGAGAGATCAAGATTGTTATAGCGATCAAAATTGCTTGATAAGATATATCAAGAGGATTGGATTTTGGTCTCAGTGATAAATTTTCATCGACGAGATACACATCTTGTCTCATCGACGAAGCATGAGGGAAGCATATCGACAAGACATATATCATCGAAGTAAGTTCTGAAGGTCTACCCGAGTAGCTATATGACGCTGATAAGATTACATCGGTAGGAGGTTTGATGACATAATTTAGATTGAAATAGCGATAGAAGTTCATCGAACGCATGATGAAATAGGCAAGTCATTACAGCAAAACTTCGTCGGACGCTTTTTGCGGTTCGTCGTAAAATCGATGAGAAATTGCATTTTTTTTTAAAACCTATTCGTTGAAATGTAGGCATATCAGTGAGAGATCAAGATTGTTATAGTGATCAAAATTGCCTGATAAGATATATCAGGAGGATTGGATTTTGGTCACGATGATAACTTTTCATCGGCGAGATACACATCTTGTCTCATCGACGAAGCATGAGGGAAGCATATCGGCAAGACATATATCATCAGAGTAAGTTCTGAAGGTCTACTCGAGCAGCTATATTACGCCGATAATATTACATCGGCAGGAGTCTTGGTGACATAATTTAGATTGAAATAGCGATAGAAGTTCGTCGAACACGCAACGAAATAAGCAAGTCATTATGGCGAAACTTCATCAGATACGTTGCAAATTCATTGGACGTTTTTTGTGGTTTGTCATAAATTCAATGAGAAATTACACATTTTATTTTAAAACCTTTTCGTTGAAATGTAGGCATATCAGTGAAAGATCAAGACTATTACATCGATCAAAATTGCCTGAGAAGATATATCGAGAGGACTGGATTTTTGTCTTAGCAATGATGTTTCATCAGTGAGATACACATCTTGTCTCATCGATGAAGCACGAGGGAAGCATATCAGCAAGACATATATCATTGGAGTAAGTTCTGAATGTCTACCTGACCAGCTATGTGATGTCGATAAGATTACATTGGTAGGAGTCTTGGCAACATAGTTGAGATCGAAAAAATAATCATCGAGGAGACTCACCACGTCGGGGAAACTATAGAATATCCAAGCGATACATGATCTCTTGTCGATGATGATACAAATGGATCGAAATACTTATCAAGGTGACTCTGGGCGATATATAAAAGTAGTCAAGTCGGTCAGGCCTTAACAATGCAGGATTGATGATATGAGGCTTGTTTGTAGCAGCAATAATGATAACTATTTTCTTGGTTGTCATACAATCCATCTCCATCAACAGAGCTTTGAAACCAAATCCACACACAACACAATGTTCATAGTGAAAAGTTAGCACTTTCTTTCATCTTTGCAGATTGGTTTGATGCTTCAAACGATGCATTTCTTATATTGAAAAGTGCATTACTTACCTTATTGAGCTTCTCTTTGTTTTGAGAGTAGTTTAATAATATCTACTTAACAGGGCCAACCACATGAAGGTGGAAGCTCATTTGGCCCTCCCCCCCCCCCTCACATCACTCTCAATTCCCCATACCCGATCATATAACATTAATCATTCATTCATCCATTAATAACATATAACATTCATTCATTCATTCATCCTTCATTAATAACATATAACATTCATTCACTAACATATTCACATTCATTCATTCATTCATTCATCCATTAATAACATATAACATTCATTCATTCATCCATGAATAACATATAACATTCATTCATTAACATATAACATTTATCCATTAACATATTCAAATTCATTCATTAACATATTTCATTTTTTCAGTTTTTACATATTATCAAAAATATGGCTGTCATAATATGGTTACAATCACTTCTTTTTTTGTAGTTAAAAAATGCTGAAGTGGAGTATCATTTTCAAAATCATCTGTCCCCCCTTGAGTTGTTCTAATCTCTACTCATGATCTTAATGTATGCCTAGTCGTGTACTCAAAACCGCGTGGACACGACTGCAAGGGGGGGTCTCCTGCAATAGCAAAGAAATGTTAAATTGATATGTTTTATTATTATTGTTACACGTATTTCATTAATTAAAAGAACATCAGAGTGGTGCTCTTTACCTGATTGGGCCACATCATGTTCCATATATTGTCTTATAGCCTCATGCTCAACATGTTGAACACCCTCTAAATCCTGATTTGGAGTTGAAACATGAAAGATTACATCAATTAATACACAAATTGCAATTAAAAATGTTTAAAAGAACATTAGAGTGGCCTGCTTACTTGATGGAGCCACATCATATTCCTGATCTTGTCTAGCCTGATCATGCTCAACATGTTGATCACGCTCTACATGCTCTAAAGTTGAAACACGAAAGGTTACATTCATTAATACACCAAATGCAATTAATTTTTTTAAATTGTATTAATCCTTACTGCATTTTGTATAGCACATGAACACATCTAGTACCGGGATGCACACCATGGCCTTCATCGGCAGGTTTCACTCCACCCTCACCAAGCTGCATTCCAATGTCATGTGCAAGATTATCATTGCTTATCTGTGTAAAAAAAATAGGCACATTATTATGGTGGAAATTAATATTGAACAGATTGCACAAGTATTCAATTTGAAATAAAATTTATTGAGTTTATTTACCTGCATGTTGGATGTAGTGGAAGATTGTGTTTGCCCAGTCAAGACTCTTAGTTGTTCAATTAGGACTCCATAGCCTTGGTCGAAGGAAATCTTTAGGTCCTCTTCTATGGGCACTCTGTTGAAATCAAAGCCCTACATTTTTGCATGCGATCATGAATTTTGCTTCTATGATGTGATAGAACCAAAATTGTTTGCAATTTATTATTTGGATGCAATATTTCATTTATTGATACTTACAAATCGTGCGACTACTTTCATATAACCACCAGAGCCAAGTTTGTGTTGCCTGTGTTTTTCTAGTCTTGCCTTTGTTGCCTTCGATGTGTCGGGCAACCTATGAAAAATTTGAAATACGTTAGATTATGTAAAAAGAAAGATTAATCAGTATATAATTAAATTGTTGATAGTATCACATACCTTCCTTGGCCCGGTAGTATCTTTCCTTTCTTCTTTTTAGCCTTCTCCTTTCCATCTGACACCAAGTCCTTCCACTCCCTTTCCAGAATCATGGGGGGCCGCTCATACTTTCTGTTCTTCTCTAAATGTGACCTATATTGGTCCCTCACATACTTTAGATAGGAACCAGATTTCTTAAGGACCTTGGTTTGGTTGAATGTTTTATCACAAAACAACACAATTAAACGGTTAATGAGCTCATCTTTTAAATCTTGATTTTGGGCATTCCACCGTGTACATATGGTGGGCCCGAAGAGCTCCAATGAAATATCGCTTAGATGTTTATAAAAAACATCATTTCCTACAATTATAATGTAGGAAAATATTTCCATTTTGTAAATCAATATAATAGGGCGCTATCCCCATTGTTAGCACTTACTTAAAAAAATAAAAAATAATTAAAACATTTTAAAGTACCTGGGACCTTCTCTATCTTTATGGGAAGGGAATCCTTAGTCACCACAATGTGACCGGCAATGTTCCCGTACTAGTAATGCGGGAAGATCCAGGAAATGCTACTAAAACATCACCAGTAGTAGTGGCCTCTGCATCCACAGGTACTAACACATGTAGTGGCATGTGTTCACTACCAGAGGGTGGACTACCGAATTCCTGCATGGTATGTGTTGCCGACATTTCAGATGACAATATAGGCACAGATGATGGGGTTGAATGATGTGTTGTATTTGCAAGAAGATCAGGATTGACACTTGTACCATCCCCTACTTCCTAGGAAACACTTGCAGTACCTTAATCACGGCCAGCAGCATGATCATGAGGACGCAAATAATCCTGTAAAAAGAACACATATTTTAGTTCATGACATAAAAGAGTACAAAATATAAAACCATGAATGAAATTGTGTTATAATTAAAGATCTCATGACAAGTTACTTCCAAGTTCTATGCTCTCTTAGACAATATTTTAACCCTTTCTCTTATCTCATCTACTTGAGGCACTACGAATACCAACTGAAGGATTTCTTGATTGCATTTTTTGTGGGCCTTCCTCATCATATCCACAGGTTTTGTGGAAAATGCAATGTCATCATTGCATAATAGTGACTGCGCCTCCATATGGATACTCTCCTATACTGTTGGTGCCTTTCCCTGTTCAGCCAACTGCAACAAGAATATTAAAAACATTATCAAAATTAACCCAATAAACTCATGAAAAAAACATAATAATAAAAAAATTTGCTGGTATCTAATTTATACAATTACAATGACGTAAACTTGTTGGATAGAAGCGCTTGAAGATGGATTATGATCTGTGCTCTGGGCCAGAGCCTTCCTCATATGATCAATGTCCCGCTATGACACAAATTAAATATAAAAAACATTACCGAAATGAAACCAATAGACTTACGAAAAGAAACATAATAATAAAATGGTCTATTGGAGTCATTAATTGGAGGTTGGGTAAAATGGTATATATATAGTACATACCACCCCCATAGTAATTGTGTTAGTATCTAAGCGATTCAAATTGTAATTGATTAGCAACTCTTCCCCTATAGTTATTGATTTTATTGCACATACGAATAAACAGTTTCCCTCTCGCGCCTCAAATATACAATTGGGTTGCTTATTTGTTGACCCAAGTCATGTACTATTTATAAACCCTACAATATTCCTTGATGCTTTTGGCCGCCCATCAATGTACCTAGCCACTCCTTTATTTTGATCCGTATCTTTTAGTTGTATATAATTTGCTGATAGTGCATACCTACGCATACTTTGTGTATATCGAACCAACTGCATCCAATCTTTGTAACTGTAATAGGGTCCAACATACTCCATCAACTCAGTAACTTTGTCGTAACAGACTTTTATGCCGTCCATGCAAAATAGGCCCAAACCATGTAACGATGATGGTGCTATGCGATATATCCTCTCGTTGACACAAAGATTAGTGTTTATTCGAGGAAGTTCCTTGGGTACTCATTGTTTCCATAGATGTTTGTACCTTAAGGGCACCTCGATGTCACCTATGCTCTCATCATCATAAGAACATGACCCCCCTTCAGCAAGAAAAAATTCCATGCGTTTACGGAATTTTCTTCTAATATTTTGACCTCTAGTTGATCTCCCTCTTTTAGACCTACTACATGTCTCGCTTTCCTCTTCTCTTCCTGAATTTCCATCGCTTGAGGAAGACAAATCTGACAAATACCTATTTTGTGGTTCCTGCACTCATAAGGATGTTGGATGAAGTTCTTTCATGGTGATGTGATCCAAAGGTGACATTATGATTAATTTATCATTTCATCACTAGAAATTGATAGGTTATAAGGTAATCAAGTCTTGATAGATTGCAAGTTATTGTTACTACCATCCAAATGTGTCCATCACAAATCAAATCTAGTTAACTTTTTAACTCCCAAACTTTGTAACAAGTGTTAAATGTGACTATGGTCCACCAATTACACAACCAAGGCATCAAATGTATTCTCTAATTGTAATCAAAGGACTTTCTCTCTTCATTCAAGTAAATAAACTTGAAGGGAAACACCACCAAGTGGTTTATTAGACACCTACATGACTAAAAATAGCAGCAAATTTACATTTAATTTCCATATGTCTAAGTGGTTAACAGGGAGGGAGTGTGTACTAGGCCTAGTAAAGTCATCATAAGTTTATTCTTTGGCAATGAAAACTATTTAAGTCATCTTAAATCTTCCTATGTCTAATTGCTAGGAGACTTTTTGTATGTTTGAAGGTAGGATGAGTGGTCGCATCAATGTTCTAATTCTCTATGACAAGGTTTCAACATCTTCAAATAGTGAAAGTTAGTGCTTATAGTCATTTGAAACAACCTCCATTTTGATTATGTATGATGGTAGGATTTGAAAACCCTAAGTATGTCAATAACTCAAAGGCATTTTTTCTTTTCAATAAAAGATTAATACCTTTGCCTTATGTTCATATTCATAGAAAGTAGGATGTGTCCCCTTAATAACTTTGTATTCTGCATTGGCTTTCCAAACATGGCCGAGTCATGCCTTATTTTGCATAAATGTGAAACCAATTTGAAAATTTAAGCACATTATTAAAGTGATGAAATTATAAATCACTTTATTTAATGTTGTGTATGATGCAAGATAAAGATGTGTTTTCCTTCAAGATATGGTCAAAGGAGATAGTTAAAGGTTGATTTGTGGTTTATTCCAAGCATACAAGCGAGGTTGGAGGAAGTTGACAAACAAGTGCCAAGAATATAGGGATTATTTTGACTTGGTTTTGGAGGGAATTGAGAGCATATTGGAGCATTTTTGGGTGCCTTTATCACAGGAGAGGTCAAGGCTTGACCTTTTCTTCATCCATGAGCCTTTTGGAGTTGTTTAAGGGGCATAAAAATGGGCTTTATTGTTTTACACAACTAAAGGAAGTTCCTATCTTTGTGCAGCATATTTGCAAGCATAAAGTAACTTCAAATGATAGTTTGGAGTTAGTTCTTTCTTCTTTCAGCAAGTATTGTAGCTCATTTTTGGAGCTTTCAAGAAAAAGATAGCATTGTAACTCATTTTCACAGACTTGTACTCAGCTATATTTTTACCTTTCAATCAATAAAAGCAAGCTATTTTTCCTTCTCAATACTGGATATTGTGTGATAACATGAAATTATTGATATTTCCTTGTGATGATAATGTTTATCCTTGGTTCTAGTCTAGTTTCTCATAGCCTTTATACAAAAGTGCATGTTTGTGCAGGTCATAGTTTGTGTTCTACCAGTTCTATGTAGGATTCAATTGTGAAGTCAAACATTCAAGCCTCTAGGAAGGTCATTTGTTATTCCACTTGAGTTTTTCCATAAACTTCAAAGCCTATCTATGAAATACTTATGCAAAACATGTCAAAACTAAGTTATGTATATTGCAGTGAGTTTTATTGATCACATTGTGTGTCAAAACAACATTACAAATCCTTAATATTTAGTGCATCACACTAGGAGTTAGTTTTATTTCATGTTTCCTCCTTAACCTTTTCCCAACAAGTAGTTTTAGGTGAGTGCCATAAGACCCAACTTACTCTGGAGGTTCTTTTCTGCTCTAGGTAACCCACAACCTAGAAAATTCCCATGTTTCACCAATATGTTAATTTTTGCAACTTAGGAGGGGTACAATATTGAGTGATAACATTTATTGGCATGCTTGGTGGGACTAGTATGATGAAATTCTCATCAAAATACTGAGAGATTTGGGTTTTTCTCGGTATTATTATCCTTTGGAGGCAATATAAACAACACCATGGTGACTCTAATTACATATCAGTTGGTTTTAGTAGTCCAAATGCATGCAACCAAGAAGAGGAAAGTGTTGTAGAATATAAGCCAATTAAAATTCCAAGTTTTAAATTTTTTTCTTCAAACCAATAGTTGATTCGTAACCAAGAGAATCCGTTTCAAATCCCCTTACCAGTTGAATCTAACATGGACAACTATGATGAAATTGTTAAGTTGGAAGAGCATGTGTTAACAATCCCAAGCTTCAAGAAAATCACTTCTTCTCTTCCTCAAGAGTTACCAAAGCCTCCTATACTAACCAATCCTCTATCAACACTCCCTAAAGCTTTTGAGGAGTTGCTCGATCATTTCAAATAGGAGGAGGTCGAGCTAGTAGTGAAACAAGAGTTTTTGTTTTCAAATCAAGACTCAAAACTAATTAAGGATCTTCCTCAAGTGGAAAGAACTTGTGAGGTCAGTTATGAGGAGGAAAAAGAGATATCTATTGTTTATAAGCCTATGAATGGTGTGAATAATGAAAAATCCAAACTTTTTCAAGTAGAAGTCAAGGGTGATTATTTTGGAAAACAAGGTACAAGGAAACTGGATGGGTTAGAAGGAAGAGTTGATCTTCCCATTTGATGAGTTGTCTTGTTTTGTTGATAAGGATGAAGATTCAAAGCAACAAGAAGATATCAAACAATTCGATGAGTTTCTGGTTAAAGAGGAAAAATCAAACATGGATCAAGAGGAAGAATATGGTCATGATGAGGAGTCTATTCTCTCAAGTCAAGAAACTTATCATGAAGTTGATTTGCAAGATCTTAGCTATTTGGAGGAACTTCCTTTCTGCTATATAAAAGAGCTTAAGGTTGGTATAACAAATGAAAGTTTGTTGGAAGAGGCTACTACATTGTTTGAACATTTACCTTCGCTCATTGAAGAAGAAAATCCTGATTTGGAGTGTACTAATGAGGATTTTGAGCTTGGACTAGATGTTCCTAAGAGCCTTCCAAGATCTGATAGCTTTGATGAGTTATTAGCTATCTTAATGGAAGAGGATGGTCCATTAACCATGGATGAGAAATCAACATGGAAATTTATTATGCAAGGTGAAGGTAATGATGTTATTTCTAATCATTCAAATTGTCTTCTCTCTTGTCTAAACTTAGCCATGAAACAGGACAACCATAAAAAAGGTAGAAAGGTTTGAAGAATGTAGTCATGATAATATTATATCAACCTTATTGGGTTCTTTGAAATAAGAAGAAAACCATGAAGTTCCAAATCAATTTCTTATACCACAAGAGCACCATAAGAGTAAGATGAAGGATATGATCACACCAAAAGAGGAAAAAGGAAAAACCAATCTAAAGCTTTCAAGGGGATGTCCTATCAGGCATCTAACTAGGATGGAAACTAGAAATGCATCACAAGTCATTATTGCACCCAAGCATGAGGACTCTATTGAAAGAGAGCATACCCAACTATCCTATCCATTTTAAGATAACATGAATGGTAAGTGGATTTGTGGATTTGTTTTCTCCATTTATGAGGCATTGCAATAGTTCGTTAAACATCTATCATTTCTTCATTTCCTCTTTGATGCTCACAAACATATGGAGCATTACAAGTAGCAAAGAAAGGGTAGCTACTTTCATGAACCAGTTAATGGTTTTATTTAGGTATTCCTTTCCTCAGTCAGTCTAGGTTAGGATAGTTTTTGTTATAAGTGAATAAGTTTTGTTTTCACAATTAGTTTGTTTTGAGTCATTTGGTAGGTTGAATAAGGTTGGTAGGTGTTATGCACTATTTTGGATGAGTTAAAACATTATGAAAGACTATTTCTCATGTCTTGTCAAGTTCCAAGAGTCGACACCATGCCCAATGGATAAGTTTAGGCAACTGGTCAGGATGTTTAGCAGGCAAACATATAGAAGATGTCACCAATTTTTTTAACTAATTTAGCTTCTAACTCAATCAAGTAAAGTTGGGATAGTTTTTGCAAAAATAAATATAAAGGTACACATTCAATTCTACTAAGTTCCATTCATATACACAAAATTATTATCAAATGAATTGCAGTTCATTATGCAAATGTATACAAGAGAAAGATTACACAAAATTTTCACAACTGTCTTTTACTGATAATTACAAATGTATGGTGTCACGCACAAGTTGTGGGTATAACTATTTCAATACAATATAAGACATAATTTGAAGAAATCGAAAGGAAAGAGCATATGGAAAGAGTAGGGATCTGTCATTGCCTAAATGATGAACCCCAAAGTTGAACTATTGCCTAAATGATACACCCCAAAGTTGAAATGTTGCATCATTGGAAAAGTATGATCAAATTCTTCTATTATGAAGAATTGGTCTATGTGCCTCTAGTAATCACTATAAAAATGTGAAAGACAAAGCTATTTTATTTTTTCTGTCTTATCTTATACCATTTTATGAGAATGGGGGGGCCAATGTGCGAGAAGATCTTTGGAAACTAGGCATGATAATTGCAAGTTAAAGAGAATGGGGGTGCCAAACTTACAGTACTCATTGTCCCTTGGTCGTCGATTTTCCCTGAGTGCCCTCGACCTGGTCCTCGATGCTGGTATTGACCTTGTTTTAGCTCCAAACTCTTCATCGGTGCTGGTATTGACCTTATTTTCACTCCTCCAAATTCTTCCTCAGCGTTGGCATTGACCTTTCACTTGTCCAATTTGACGAGCTACAACTTGCTTTAGTTAGGTTTTAGAGTATGTTAATTAAATTTAAAAAATTATGGCACCATTTAGAGTAGTGAATATAAAGCAAGCAAAGCCTATTATGGTGCCATTTAGAGTAGTGAATATAAAGTAAGCCAAGCCTATTATAGTCATGAGGGAAATAATAAAACTCCTAGGATACTTTGTGAAACCATTTTCCTTGGTTAAAGGGAGGCCATAAAATATACCTTTGGATTTTTTCAATCTTCAAATATGAGGATTTGCAAGGTTCTTAGCAACATGAGTAATGGAAATGTGTGCAACAAGAATTTTTGAACACACATGGAATCTCCTTGCCAAAGAAAGGGGCTTCATAATCTAATATGATAATTTTTCTCAGCTCTAGAATCAACTTTTAAATCTTCTCCTAATAGGGCCAAAATCACATCTTCTTGTTTTTGAGAAGTTATTGAACGACTGCCTTCAAAAGGCTGATGTAATCTCCATCTCAACACCAAGGAAAGACACGTGGCGCTCACCCATGATATCGCAATCAATAAACACCTTGAATCTTTCTATCATGCGAGGGTGGGCAACTATTGATCTCCACCATCGGCAATTGTGTTCATTCATAGTAGTCACCAGCACTGAACATAACTGTCAAGCAACTTTTCATCAAGATTATAAGATCACCGTCGATTTTGAGCATGCGCATCTTGGAGCCGCTTTAGTAACCTGTCACATAATGTACTAAAACTTGACATAAATATTAAAGCACTTTGATTAATAGTAATTTTATAATATTAATATATTATATAACAATATTATATTACATTATATGAATTATAATGATATATTAGATAAATTAAGATTATATATAATCTATAGATTAATAGTAATTATATTAGATTATTAATATTATTGGTATATTATTAATAATATTAATATTGTATTAGATTAATAATAATTATAATATTGTTAAATGATTAATTATATTACAAATGAACATTGCTTTCAAATTCTTAGCTTTGAATGAATGGTTGAAGCACCAATGTTGAATGTTGAAACTCTAGTAGGCATGAATAGAAGTAGAGGAGATTATTTGGGAGAAGAATTTTTTCTAGTGCTAGGTTATGTGTTAGGTTATATAGGGTTAGGTTATATAGTGTTTGAGCCTAGCCTCAAACACTACAATTAGGGTTAGGTTATGTGTTTTCTTTAGGGTTAGGTTTGGGATTATGTTTATGGTTATGGTTAGATTTTAGGGTAATCCAAATCATAACCTAACCCTTTTTCTCGAAACCTTAACCTTGACCCTAACCCTCACCTTTATCCTATCTTTATAACCCTAACCACAACCAAAACTCTAACCCCAACCCTAACCCTAATTACCTAACCCTAAATATTATTTATTTTATTAATTAGTTGCATTCACTCTAATAACCCTAAACCTATCCCTAAACTTAACCCTAGCCCTATCCCTGGCCCTAATCCTAACCCCAACTCTAAGCCAAATATAAAAACAACCCTTAATAATAATTACAATAACCCTAAAACTTCATTCTAGATATAACCCTAATACTATAATCCCTAATTGTAATCCTAAACCCTAACCCTAATTTCATATCTAATCCCAACCATAACCAAAACTCTAAATCTAACCCTAACCATAAAACATAAACCCCAATCTAACCCTAATCCTAACATTATTTTTCTAACCCTAACCCTAACTCTAAACCTAACACTAACCCAAACACTAAATCCTAACCCTAATTAAATACCCAATCATAACCCTAAATTGTAACATCATCCTTTGAATTGGATACTACATCAAAAATTATGTGTTACAATCATTGCTTCCATTGTTGGCATTTTTACATTGGGATGCATATATTTTTAAAATCAACAAAATCTTTTAATGTCTTGCCAAAATTAATATTATTAATTGTAATATCAAACTTATAAACATGTATCCAATTTAGAACATAAATAAGAAATATATGGTAATAGTTTCTTCAAAAAACAAAGTGATGTAGACTAGAAGGACTATAAGATATCCACAAAAGATATCTACATTGAAAATATTGTAGGGAAATTCAAGAAAATACAACTAGTAGATGCAAAGCCAAATAAATGTGAAATTGTGTACTATAATGATTTTAGAATATACACATAATGGATTTGTTGAAAAGGTTTTAGAAACTTTCAAATAAATGCAATTGGTAGATGCAAAGAAAAATTCCACAACCTTCACCAAAATCCTTATTGGTTTCCTTAATATGGGAGATTTGGAACAAGGTATAGACATCCATCAAAGCATAATATGAAGATGAATTTTTTCAAATGTTGTGGTTGTAGATGCCCTTTTAAAATTTATACAGAATGTGGAAGGATAGAAAAAGCTTGTGAACTATTTGACAAAATGTCTCAAAGAATTGTAATCTCTCAATTTATTTTAGTGTCTATTTTGTTATACCACAAGTCCCAAATTGGGTATAACACAATAGACACTAAAAAAAATTGATAGATTGTTATGAGGGTAGTGATGAGACTTTTCTAATTAGAGTGTATTCCATGAGATTACAATTATTCGAGGCATTGTGTCAAATAGTTCATGAGCTTTGTCTATACTCCCACATTTTCCATAGATTTCAAAAGGGCATCTACAACTACAAGATTTGAGAAAATTCATCTTCATATTATGTTTTCCTTATGATTGGTTGACTCTTATACTAAATTAATATGTTCAATTTATGTTTCCTACTTGATCTAACTATCCACAAATGGCAATTTAACAGTGGAAAGATATGATCCTTCTTTGGTATAAATTGTATATGCAATATCAAGGTATGAATTAATATGTTCAATTAAGAGATGTTAAATGAAATGAATAAAACTAATGTAATGTAAATAAAGGAGACCAATGCCTTATTGGGTAAAATGGAGTCAAATGAAAGCCTTTAATGAATGGTTTCTATCTAGCAGGTCCTCTAATTGTTTGGCATATAACTATGAGTTTACAACTGGTATAAACATGCAAGAGTGTAATTGATAAACCCTACGTGAGGCATAATATCAAATCTAATTATCTGATTCTTCTTATTGATCCAAATGGCATTCCCAGATTACTATAATTTATTGAAAGGAATTTTAATTCTTCTTTAAAAAATCCAATAAACCAAATCACACAAAAACAACAAATGTGTACTGATAAATCGAATATATACTTGATACTTCAATTTAAAAAACCAAGAAACATCAGATTGGAGACAATCAAATAATCGCAAGAATCCAACAAACAATTGATACCAGAATGAAGCCACTAAATCAACAATCTTTCATTATCTCTTTCAAAGTTCATAGATGCAACATAGTCTCCTTGAATGTCATCATTTCTAAAAATTTAATGCTTACAGTAGTCTATCCTATTCTAATTCTATCTTCTACCCCTTTACATTTATCCAACAACGGATACATATACATCAGTTTGAAAAAGGATGTGCCTTTTCAAAAAGGTTTAAAGCATAAAAGGTTTAAAAAATCCACTATTAACTAATTTCTCTTGAGCCACAAATGAACTGTAGACATATGCTCCATATAATCCTGGCGCTCATGAGTGTCGGCATCTCCCAACGCATCACAGATCAAAATCTCCATCATTATCATTTTCTCATTTTGCTCACATGCTGCATTAAATATCACATCTTTTGCAGTGGTTGTCTCTAGCATCCCTTGGAGTATTTTTTCGTACTCACTTTTCCATGTAGTTGCTTCCTTCATTTTCCCTTCATCATCACATAACTTGGTCAATCTATCTTCGGAAACCTCTGTCAATCCCTGCATATCCCCTTGTAACTCCTCAAAGAAATCCCTATGCCTATCCATAATACAATTGGCATTTTCAATCTCTTCATTACTAGTAGTGTCCTGCTCCAATTCCTCAATTCTTTCCTGAATTCTGCTATCCACTCTCTTGTGTTCCTTTATTGCATCTACGTATTGTGAATGTTTTCCCCATATTTTATTTAACCAAGTGGTTATAACAACCTGCCTCTTTTTTATTATTGCAGCAAATGCATCCATTCTCCCTTGAGAGTATGCAGTTGACCCTTCCCAATGGTATTTTTTCTGTGAACTCTCACCTTGAGTAAGCATCCTTGTTGGTTCTGTTACACCACCTACCAAGTCTTTCAAGCGTTCATTCTCTCTCAACATCCTCTCATTATTGGTTTTGTACATCTCCCTTTCCCTTATCAATGTTTAGATTTGGGCTTTATTCAACTTGGCTATATTTATCCCAATATCAGCAGTCGCTACAGGATCAACCTCCCTAGCCTTCAGGGTCATGACATGTCTGAATGCCTTTTCAGTATCAATAAAAATTGATTTCTTGTGAGGAGGATACAAGGCCCAAATCATCAATGTTTCATCATCAAGATTGTATCTTGATCTTGTGTATACCTCCGTCACCTTCTCTATACTGAGCTTGTGGGTAGCATTTTTATCTTTTAAGAAACTATCAAAAACTAATATAGAATTCATATCCAAACTTGGAAAAATCATAACACCTGCCTTTTCAAGCAGCTCCCTCCCCTTTTCAGGGGTCATGTCAATCATCTCTTTGTCTAATTCATCCTTTAAGCTTTTCAACAGTTGATCCTCATTCCCTGCAATGACATTGTCAACCTGTCCCCTTATCTCTTTCCCTTTTTGCTTATATAAAAATGTCTTAAAATCCAAGGTCTTTATAAATTCATCATTTGATATGAAAGACCTATAGTCTTCATGTCTTGTATCTACATCCATGGTTTCCTCAACATTTGTTTCTCTGGCAACATAAGCATACTCTTGAGTCTTCATTCTTGAAACTTTCCCAGATGAGCTTTGTGGCCTGTCTATTTATGAAATCCCCTTAATGGAGTATAACAACTCAACATCCACCAACTCCTGATTATGTTTTTCAATCACAATTTCAGCTTCCTCTATCTCCAAGTTTCTGATGTTGTCATCAGATTTAAAGGGCACATGATGGTACCCTCAGAGATTTAATTTTTGTCTGGTAGAGTGGATATACCCTTTTGGATCAAAGTTCTTTCTCACTGGTGCTCTTGTCATGTTGTAGTGCAATAATTTGTCCAGAATCAAATCATAACCTTCCTTGGCTAATATAGTGAAATCACTAAAACATAATGTACTAGGCATAAAATCCTGTTTCCCATATGAACTTAAGTTCATAACACTGGAGTAATCCATTTGCCTAACAATTTCTAGGTATGCAATTCTATCCGGGACAATTTTGGGCATAATGAAAGGTGTATCCTCAAAGCCATAAACCCTAATCATTGTGGCATTCTCTAAGCAATACCAATCCCCCCAATTGTGGTTAATTGGTCCATTGTAATCTCTAGGCCTAAGAAACCTTTTTACTTGTTCAGATAAAGAATAATCACAAGGATGGCTAAAAAATCTATACAGGGGTTTCACATAGAATTATTCAAAATGCAAGAAATTTGAATTGGCAAACCTATTGTCCCAAACAGCAGTCCATAATTGAATAGGCAATGGCATACCTTCCTTGTCAGATTGTGAAATCCTCAGTGCCTGGGGCCATAAACCTAACTCTTGTCCAAAATACAACACTAAGTGCATCAGCAGTGAGTAATTTCTGAGATGGAGAACATAAGAAACACTCTTTATCGCCATCAAACCTGCATCCAGCTCCTTAAAAACATGTGCAACATAGTCAAATGATCTGGAATTGTGATACTGAATGTCTGCAAAAATCACAATGGGCACAACCACCATATTCTTAGGTACCTCCATCCCTAATACCTGTCCCATTGAGTAGTAAGTATATTTTAGGTAAGGTTTGAAGAGGTCTACATGAAAGGGTGGCCCCTCACTGTCTTCCATTGGAGTAGGTTTTCCATGACACCTAATTCTGTGCAGAGGTAACCTCCACCCTTTATAAATGGTTTCCATCCTTCTGAACTCACTATCAATCTCTTCACTCACTACTTTGTCACTGCATATTCCCTCCATTCTGAAAACCTCAGCAATTGCATTCTCAGATACATGTATCAATGGATTCCCTGACAAATCACATATAGCTTTCTTTTTCAAATCATAGTGTCCGGCCAGCAATTTTACCAGCTCGACGTTAATAAAACATTAGGGCACACTAATTTCCCTAAATTGAGCCTCTGTGGATTGCATACTAGCTCAAAGTGATTTCTCTTGTGGTGATGGAAATTGAATAACTCATAGCCTCTAATCGGAGTCCAAACATCACCTATAAATTTGCATTTGTCATCCAATTTGTCAACTTCCACTTTGAGCTGTGCAAAATGCCTAGCTTTAGGTCCAGAACTAGGTAACTGGTCTATGAGGTCTTGATTTAGCTTCCTTTCAGTACCTTTTGGTTGCAACTCAATCTTTTGCTTTTTTGCTTTTGATTGGCTACCCTCCCTAGGTTTTCTTCCCTTTAGTTTTCCTAAACCAGTGCCTTCCATAATTAAAATTTTTATGAATTCTGAGAGGATGAGAAACTTACTATAACTTCTTCTGAACTCAATCCAGGTGAATGCCTTAATTGCTCTATTGGTTCCCTTGCTCTCCTTTGCTTTGAATTCTATGAGACAATGATTTCAATTGATCATACACTGATATGCAAAATATCCTACCCTTCGTGGCGCCATTAATGTCTTTACCGATCGAGACATGAATGCTGCAAGTTTTTTTTTCAAAATTCTCGCTGTCACATCAGGGTTCAATGATCACCCATTCCACCAAGATGTCTTGCAGTTTCCCCGACATCACAAGTCTCCTCGATAGTTTCTTTCCTTTTGCTTTTATATCACCATGACTTTCACCGAAACAACTATCGCTCAGACTTAATGAATCGGGCCAACGGTTCTTTGCCTTACTCCGAAAGTACTTTGTCTCACCGAGATGTTCACTTTATCGAGTATGTTGCTGAGACCAAGCAATTTGTTTTGGCGATAGAATAATACTCGCTATGATGTCTCTTAGATCTCCCCATGGTGACATGTCTCACCGATACGCCTCTTCTTCGGCAAGACAACGAGCATCGTCTTATCGATACCCTTTATCTCCACATGCTCAATTCTGTCGGTGTAACCTAAGGGGTCGGTAGGATTTTTATGAACTCTTCCCGACATTTTTTGTCTTACCGATTGAGGCCTCCTTTTGCTTTATTGACAAGACCAATAGCACTTCGGCTAGTGTTTTGAAATCTCTCTCCGACAACCAAACTCTCTCCGATAGACTTTACTTTTCTCCAATCGGCAAAAGGTAACTTAGCTCGATATGACCTTACACCATCACACTGATACCTTTTGTCTTGCTGATAAGTAATACAAACCTGCATTCTCCTAGTGTATAACTTTATCGGTATGACCTGTTTGATGTCTCACCGATACAATAACATCGGTAAGACATTTCAAACCTTTGGCTGATCCACCTGTTCAACGTTCACCCATCCGCTAAGATGTCTTTCAGTTTCCCCGACATCACAAGTCTCCCCGATAGTTTTTTTCTTTCTGCTTTTTTATCACCATGACATTCACCGAAAAAACTATCACCCAGACTTAATGAATCGGGGCAACAGTTCTTCACCTTACTCCGAAAGCTTTTCGTCTCACCGAGATGATCATTTTATTGACTTATGTCGCCATGACCAAGTATTTGTTTTGCCAACAAAATGATACTCGCCGTGATGTCTCTTAGATCTCCCCGTGGTGACATGTCTCACCGATACGCTTTTTCTTCGGCGAGACCATGCGCATTGTCTTATCAACACCCTTTATCTTTCTATGCTCAGTTTTGTTGGTGTAACCCGAGGGGTCGGTAAGACTTTCTTAATTCTCCCCGGCATCGTTTGTCTCACTGAGTGAGTCCTCCCCTTGCTTTATCGACAAGACTAATAACACTATGGGTAGTGTTTTAAAATCTCTCTTTGATGACCAAAGTCTCTCCGATAGACTTTACGTTACTCCAATCAACAAAAGGTAATTTAGCTCGATGTGACCTTACATCGTCACACCGATACTTTTTTTCTTGTCGATAAGATATACTAACCCACATTCTCTCTATGTATAACTTGATCGGTGTGACCCTTGTGATGTCTTTCCGATACATTTAGGATATTTATATTATCATCGATGAGACCTGCATCAACTTATGCCGATATTTTCATATGTAAAGATTTTAATGTTAGATGAAATTTATGGGGTGTTATGGCACAATTTTAAATTGGATTTTTGGTAAAATATGCTATATGAGGATTTTTTTGTCTGCATTATGAATCTTTTTTCGGAGACTAATAATCATGAAGAAATAATGAATTTGTCAAAATTTGACAGTTCCAATAGCATGAAGGTTTGATGTTTCATGACAGTACTAGCATTTCAGTTATAATGATATATTTAGAGCTCATGGCTCTCCTTTGTATAAACATATCACAATTTTGAATAATATAATCAAGGGTTATGGCATTCATCTCACTATTATGGTGTGTATGATTTCCATTTTTTCTTTAATTCAAAGAGTAAATTAAAATGCTTGGATTGAGTCATAGATGGATATGTTTGTAAAGGGATTTGATAAGAATTATTGAGTTAGGATAGAAATTGACACTTTTGTAATGCGATATTGTCAGAGATCTTATATGTTATGTGTTTGAACCTGTTATGGAAATCTAAATATTTGTGAACTCGACTCCCCAATAGTATATGGCACTGGCCTAAATCGTATGTGTTTGTAAGGTTTTGTGTCTGTTTGTCTTAGCTTAGAGCTTGCTGCCAAATTGTAAACTAAATGACTATCTTAAGTGGTGAAATGTCGTTGTAATCATCTCATGCTCCGAGTAGTTGATACTATTGATGCTTTTCTATTGTTTACATTGATATATCAAGCATATACATATATATATATATTCAGTTTATCGATACACATTTGTTGTATTTGTGTGATGTGATTACTTGGTTCTTTCAAGTAGAGATTAAACCCTTCTAGTCAATCATAGTAAATAAAGAGTATTAATTGGATCAATAAGAAGAATCACATAACTAGGATTTTCATTCTATCTCAAGTAGAGTTTGTCAGTCATTTACTTGCACATTTATACAAGTTATAAACTACATCTGTGTGCCAAACACTTTGAATTATTGCCATCATAGATTACACTTTTATAGATCTTCATTAGAATCCATACACCCAACAAGGTAGTGGTCTCACGCTTTCATCTTTAGGTTTATCCATTTTATTTTTTACATCTGTTAATTGAACATATTCTAATATAATTCAAATATAATTAAAATTAAAAACTTCATAAATTAATTATGTAACCACATAAGTCAAATATAATTCTTTCAAGAAATTAATATCAAATAGATAATATAAATTAATGCCATTGATCTTCTTCTTCATCCAACTCTTTGTCTGTATCATCCGATCTAGATTCAACATTGTAAGGATTGGTCATATCATCATCATCGTCATTGATATCAGTTTCGATAATGTCATCATCCACATAGATATCATCTTCATGAACATTAACTCCTACATTATCATGATCTAGTTCCTCCTCTTTGACATCTTCATTAGACACATCATCAACTAATTGTTGATCCTGATCATCATCTACATCATCTTCTATTTCTTTAGTATCTTCTTCTTCCACCACATTATACTTTACCAGCCTTCCTCTTGGATCATGTCTAACAACATATGACCAACCCACTTTACCTAGAACCTCTAAGTAAAATACTTGCTCACATTGGCTTGGAAGAACATAGGACTCATTTCCAGCTCGCTCAAAATACCTTGTATTAACAATGGTAAATCCATTATCATGTTCAATAACAATTCTCTCGGGATCATTTTCATTCAATCGTAGCCTGTACCATAGGATGACAAACAAAACTAATTTGAAGGACTTAAATTCACACTCAAGTATATCATCCAAAATCCCATAGTATTGATTTTCTGAGACTTCTGGATGTATGTCGCTTCTAGATGAAACATTAGTCACCTGAAAGACTACAGTTATCCCAGAATCACAAGTTTTCTTCATGTCATCCAACTTTTTGATTTGAAATTTATGACCATTGCACCACATGGGCTTGTGGTGTTTCACCTGCAATATGTCAAACATGCAAAACTTATTGCAATATCGTTAGTTGATAAACATATTTATTATTGGCCGAATGTATGCAAAGAAAAAAATCTCAACATATATACATAAATATAATTCAAAATAATTAAATAATATGGATGATTAATATATTTATACATACCTATTTATCTCTTAAACCATATGCTAAATCAATTTTCCTTGGTGTAACATTGGAATCTCCATTACGATGAGCTTCTTTAACCAATGAAGCCACACCTTCCCATGTTAATGCACAACTAGATTGTTGACATCGTTCAATCCATACCGTTATCCAATCAAGATTGTTTGCGACATACAAATGTAGTGCATCCCACTCTCGACCAACTGTATCAAAAAAAATTAAAATTCACAAATGATGTATAATTAGTTAATTACCATGGTATACGACCTTAATTTATAATTGATCAATATTGAAGATTAATAACTAAATAAGTACAATATACATAAAAGCCAAACGTAAAATGTATTCTAATTAATCTCCATGACCATCTTATAATTACCTAACACTTTCTTCAATCTACATTTCCCCATCAATTACTCCCCTTTGAATTTGTTAATGGAGTTGGGATCCCAAATGCGATCTACATGGGTCTTTGCTACAAACTTAGGAAGATATTCAGTAATGTACACCATGGTCTGGTATACCATGTATCCCTCCACCATAGAACCCTCAGGATGTGCTCTCTGTCTAACCAAAGCCTTCAAAAATTTCAAGTGCCTCTCAACCATCCACATTGACCTTGTGTGTACAGGTCCACACAATTCAATCTCCTCAACTTGGTGTATGAGATAGTGTTCTTGTGCATTGAAAAATTCCGAAGGTAGACACTTTTTCATTTCACACATTAGACAAGGAATTCTTCTCTTCCAATAATTTATATCTTCTTTATGGATTGCTTTAGATGATAGCCATCTACAAGTGATTCAAGGCACAAATATATTAATGAGATTTAACAAAAATATACAATGAATTGAAAAAATATCACTAGTTACCTCATGTATTTTCCAAGATCATATATAACTTGCTTGACATTGTTGTCGAAGTTGTATGGGAGAGATAGAGGTAGAACGTACTACAACAATTATAAAATGATCTTTTCATTAATATTTTTCTAAAAGTAGTAAACATAATACACTGAAAAGTACATGCAGTATACAAATATATATATAATATACCAGAATAATTACCTTAATGAAGGTATGCCAATCATGCATTTTCATCCCTGACCCAAATTCACCTTTCTTTGTTATGATATTGTTTATGTTGGCAACAAATCCTGTGGGAAATCAAATTTTTCGTATGACTTGTTTTATAGCATTGCTTTGCTGCTCTGTTAATAACCAAGGAAGGGCACTTATATTAATTTGGTCCCCATCGCTATTTAATTGAATGACATTTTTCATTGCATGACTGGATTCCTGAATGTCATTACAAATTTTGACAATTTTTTCTTTGTCATGCCTTCTATCCAATATTTTCCATAATGTTTTTGTCATATTCTTTCCGATATGCATTGTATCAAACAAATGCATAATTTGTAGCTGCTCATAGTAGGGCAACCTACTAAATTGTCTAGGATAAATTCTTGGTCCCTGTGGAAGCCGACCATTAATGCCTTGATGACCTTCATGGAGCATATAAGTTAAACAAATTAACAACAAAAATCATTGTCAATTACAACATGAGTAAACACAACACAAAATATAAATATAAATTCAAAACATATCATAAATGATAGATAAAAAATTTGATTTGATGTATAACCTTGACGATTAATTCTATTATATTCCAACTTCCATAGGCGAGGTGTCATTCTTCATGGTTTTGATGTAGTCTCTTCTTTCCCATTGAAAAGATGTTTTTTAGTAGTTCGATACTTATGATTTCTGTGGAGGAAGTGCCTATAGTCATCAAACACCTGCTTTCCTAAACTTGTTGAATGACGAGATTTCATCTTTGGACCACAAATTGGACATGCAAATTTTTGCTTTGTTTGAAAACTTTCAAATCATATATAATTGGATTAAATATGTCAATTTTTATAATTATATATAATGAATAGATTATTTAAAAAAAATGCATGATATGTAATTCATAAAATTAAATATCGTTAAAGTCATGCAGTCAAATGTTATAACATACCAGAAAAATGTGTTAGCCCTAGGGCATCATGAATTATCCATACAAGCATTGCATGGAATTGAAATTGTCTTTGTCCTGTTAGTCTAGATACGTCATACATAGTGATGCCATTCCATAACTTTAGTAACTCGTCGATAAGAGGCTCAATATATACATTCATATCTTTAACTTGGTACTTACCTAGTTGAATGAACATAAACATTACATAATTATTATAACCATTTTACTGCAATATATATAAATTCATGTACATGACTATTAAATGAAAAAACATATAAGTCATTATGCAACAAATAAGACAAATGAGATGCTACTACGTTAAAGAAAATTGATTTAAACAAATACCTGGAACAATCATTGCCAACATTATGTGCTCCCTCTTTATTGACATCCATGGAGAAATGTTATTGTTGATAACAAAAACAGGGCACACCGAGTAAATAGATCTCAACTCTCCAAATGGATTGACACCGTCCGCTGCCAATGAAAGCCTGAGATTATGAGGTTCTTCTTTCAAGTGTGGCCATTTTTCATCCATGTCCCTAAATGTAGAACCATCCGCAGGCATTCGAAGAATCTCATCTCCACTTCTATTACATGCATGGTAATCCATAAATTGCGCTAAGCTTTCTCACCTAAATAATTGTTGCATACGTGGAACAATGAGAATATAACAAAGAACCTTGTGAGGCACCTTTTTTGTTAGTGTATCTGTTTGATATCTACTGACATGACATTCTGGGCATTCTGTTGTAAATTAATGTTGTTTATGATATATAATATGATCATTGGGACATGCATCTATTGCTTGATACTCCATTCCAATATCTTTCATAATGCCAGATAAATCTCAGTATGAGTGAGGTAAAATATTTGATGGTGGTAACAAAAATTCACCAATCAATCTACAACAAAAAATAACTTCTTAATATAAAGAATATTAATGGTACATACTTCATCCTTTATTTACTAGCGATGAACTAACAACAATTAAAATAGATGAAAAAAGATGACATATATGACATACCATAACATCCGTGAGATTTCTATGTTGGATAAACCATTCATAACCTTCAAGTTCACCAGCAACAATACAACAGAGAGAAGAGTTGTTTGGGAGCCTTCATAAATGGGCTCGTATGCCTTCTCAAGTACAGGTAAATCATGAACATCATCAAATTCATCTCAATCAACATGATCAGATGTGCCACTACATGTGTCATGGATCAATGTATTTGTACCATCATCTTCAATTGTGTTTTCTGGTGCATGATCATCTTCTTCCATAGGATCATTAACTTCATCTTCGATATTCACAACTCTATGTTCCTCCACTTGCAAAACCACATTTTCTAGGCCGTGATAATTCATATCATGTGCCCTAGGGTGCCCCACCTTTATAATAATGACAGACACAAATAAACCATGATCATGATCAAGTGATTTTATATATATATATATCAAATGTTAAAACAATATAAACATTTACAACTTCAATCAATATAAACACATATAATGAACAACTTACCAATGGACGATAATCATGCACCCCTTCAATGTGACCATGATGCCTACAATGTTTCTCAGCTGTTGTCATTAAAAATCTTCTCTTCTTTAAGCCCTTGTAATTATTGCAAGGACAATAACATTTCCCATCACCCTTTCTTTTCAATATAGCCCACAATCTAGCAACTGTCTCTTCATTTTGTTATGGACTAATATTATCTGACATGATTTTTCTTTACCAAGCTTGAATATTTTGATCTTCAAAAAATATCAAACTCACACGTACTCCAATAATTTTTAATCATACATAGGTAACAAAATATAATAATTATGATATTTTACATCCAAAAAAATCGGCATGCAACCACCCTTGCAAAAGAGAAGATAGTCTGAAGTTAATGACCCAAAAAAACACTTTCAAATGCTAATTCCATAAATTATTAAATTTTTGTTTTACAATGATTTCCAACTGTTATACTCCTAAAATCAGAATATTGAACTTGCACAACAAAATCTGGAAATGAAATTCTCAAAATGCAGCTAATAGGCCTCAACAATTAAGGCCTACTCAAGAATTTTTGAAGTCACTGCAAGGTTTCTAAGCCTTACCTGATGATTTGAGCAGGAGGATTAAAGAGTTGGTAAAGAGTTTTGATGACTGGAGTGACACATCTTTACTAGATATTGTAGATGTCCAAAGAAATGTTAGATCACTGCAGCAATGGTAGGACAGGGTAGATGAAATCATCAATGCACAAATCAAATTGATTTGTGATGACTCAAATTATGACATGCTGATGAGTAGTATGGATAAAATCATTAACACTAGCATATTTTTGGAATCTTTTGAAAGGGAGGCGAATCAAGTAGCAGTAAAGTATACAACTTACAGTGCAAAGGTAAATTAGGTGGTAAATTTTAATTGGCCAACGGATGAGGAATATCAAGGATGGGTAGAAAAGTACTTAATTGAACAAGAATAGGAAAAAGTCTACAACCGACAGTTAACAACTCAGCGGTTATGGTTATAACAAATTTTGGCTATGTCTTGGCGGCAGTTTTGGTGGAATTTTCAAAGTTTGGCAAATGCAATAGTTATTCTCCAGTGGATGGGATGAACACGAAGATTCTCTAGAGACTTAGCTGTTGTAACCAATTTTTGAAATGTCATAAGGTGGTCCAAGTGACTAGTGATAGGTGTATTTCTAGTCTGATGCTTGTTGCTCCTTCATTTTCCCTATAAGAAGGATTTCAGGACCATAAATACAGGTTCGAAAGTTAGATATCTTTAGGTCAAGTCTAACTAAAGTTGTAGAGCGAATTTGTAAAGAGCCTGATATTATAGTGAAGATACTATTCTTAGGTTTGTTGTCATTCTATTGTAGGTTTTAGTTTCATGGGTACTTACTTTTCAAGACAGTACTAGCATCTGAATGAAAATTACTCATTTTAAGGTCATGTATCTCCATTGTATGAATATATTATTATCTTGATAAAATGATCAAGGGTTATTCTGTTCATCTCACTGTTATGGTGTGTGTAATTCTCATTTTGGCTTTAATTCAAGGAATTAATTAAAATGCTTGAGTGAGGTTATAGGTGACTATGTTCATATAAGGATTTGATAAGTAGTATTGGGTTAGAATATAGATTGATGGTATTGTAAGGCAGTATTATCTGAGATTTTATATGCTATGTGTCTAGAAGATAAACTTGGTTACAGTAAAAAAACAACCAACACCTTTGATATTATCTAGCTATGGCTCCCAAATCTATTGCAAATTGATCATTAGGGTTAAAATTGAAACCTTGCAAATATAATCTTTGTCCAAATCCATCAAGAATTTTCCATCAGTTATAAACAATTCCCTTATAAAGAATTTGTGAAGCCAGGTCTAAAATTTGGAAATGAAATTCTAAAAATGCACAAGACTATAAATGAAATTTGATGAGATGTTGCTTTGAAATATGATTTTCAAACTTGGAAGTACAAATTTGACTTCACAAATGAATTCTGGAAAAAGACAATGACTTCCCTCAACCTAGAGATATCTTCTTGAGCTTCTTCTTATTTTCCCCAAGAAAACCATCGAGCAAAAAATTGTTGCAATAAATAGTCGAGCTCATTTCAATTTATGCTCGCCACAATTTAACTTTGCAGGACCGTCGCAATTTTGGCAAAAGATTTTCGTCGAAACGTACACAAAACAACGGTTCGTCGAAATTCTGACGAACATCAGGGTAAAAATTTTAAAAAAATAGAAATTTGCATAAGTGTCCATCGATACATCTGATTATATAGCTTTCGTCGGAAGGTTTCATTGGAAATTCGGGTCAAATGAGTTAGTGAAGTAAGAACTTAGTAAGTATTGTCCAACATAGCCTAGGTTGTAAATTTTTTCTGATTTTAATAGATCTATCACTACAAGTTGAAAACACATTGTATTCTGTGATGGTTTTTGTTGTATTCATCAAAAAACTTGATCATCAAATGGAGTCAGTCAAAAAATCATCTTTAGAAAATCACAACTATCAACAAAATTCGCAACTATCCTTTTTAGAACAACATCTATCCTAGAGAGTCCCAACTTTCATTTTAGTCACCGCATGTGTCTATCAACAAAGTCCAGTTTTATAGAGTTTAGATACCGCACTGCAACAATCAAATCCTGAGTCACATGTGTATTTATGGGCCGCATCTGTCAAACGGAAAACCGCAACTGTCTGTCAACAATTTTAGGTTAAAAAAATCCATATTCTGAGTTGCAACTGTTATTGTGAGTCGCATTTGTCAAAAATTAAACCGCATCTATAAAAAAACTGCAATTGCTTATCAACATTCGAAATCTATTTCTAGTCAAATCACCGCATTGAAAAACTGAAACGCATTTGTCAAAAGTAGAACCACATCTAATAGGTGAACTTCATTTGACTATCAACAAAAATAAACTAAGAAAATTGTAAAACCGAATCTGAAAGGATAACTGTCATTTTCACTTATGTTTCTTAAGAACAACCTTGGATAGAAACTGAATTTTTTTTCCTCAAAACCTTGCATTATTAGGTGTCATATACGTCCTAGTCATAGTCATCCTAGATTGCATGCATTTAGACACTTCCTAGGAAATTGCATATCGTAGAATAGATAACTTTCCTCGTCATTGGAAACGTTCATGCTCTGATTTTTCACTATCATTGAACTTAGTCACTATTATCCTATTTTTGAATATTTCCAACTCAACTATCTTTGTCCTACAATCAGATTCCTTGGTCAAACTCAAACCATTTCATGCATTTATTCCATAGATGGTAGGTTATACGCATCTTAGAATCATTTTATCATCATAGTCTACTTGAGATTTTGCATATTTTTCATCCTACCATGTGTCATCTTAGTATACATCATTTTAGAAATCTTTAGCAACATCCTTTATCATTAGAAAATCCAAAAAAACATAGAAATAGGACATAGCGGTTTTTAGACATAGTTTGCATTACCCCATTCTGAGCAACTTTTCATGGTTGAAACAAGGTCTCAAAAGAAACATAAAACAATTTCAGACCCTAACGAGTTTTTCAATCCTTTCGCAAATCAACCATCAAGGAAAGAAAGACCACACAAAAATTTGCTTGTAAAACACGTCACTAGAGATACACATGTTAAAATTTATATTGAAGACATAGACGCCATCATACAAGATCCTAAATTTTCATCCTTTATGGATGATTGTTTGTAAAATGATCCCCAACAATATCTAGCAAAGTTTCTAGTAGAAGGTGTCACACTACCACTAGGATTCGATATTCATACTTTGAAAACATCATCTATTCAACCAGCACAAATTGTGATGTCAAGTGTTTCTATTCCCCAAATCACCACAACAATACCAACTGGCATACCAACTCAAACATCGTCAATTGTAAAAACAACCCCTTTCAACGTAACACAAGGCTTACAATTTACTGCGGGAGAAACTTCATCAAACCCCTTTGGCACCAACACTACTGGTAAGAGATCCAAAGTTGGAATTAATATTCCTATACCAAATCAAAACATTCAGACATGAAAAATTCCTATACCAAATCAGAACATTTAGATAGGAAATATCCCAACACCGAATCAAAACATTCTAACAAGATATATTCCCTTATCAAATCACAACCCGTCATAGAACACAACATTTCAGAACACCTACATTGATCCAAATAATGCAAACAACATGTCCTTGACACAAGTAGATGTTCTCCAAAACCAAATGCAAATGCTTCAAAAATAGATGGACAACATGTCCACGTCAGGCAAACAAACTATCTCAACGCAAGATCTATGTCCATGTCCATTTGACAAAGCGCTTTATATGACACCCTTCCCCATGGATACATTATATTGAATTTGCCTAAGTATAATGGGAGGAAGAATCCTTTGGAAAACATTAGAGAATTCTCAACGACATGCATGGACATATCATATGACCCCACATACTTGATGAGACTATTTCCATGAACCCTTATCGAGATAACACTGGAATGGTTTTCTAAATTACCATATGGCATACGATCTTGGGGTGAATTAGCTGAGAAGTTTGTTGGGCACTTTTCCTTTAACATAGAAAATGAAGTAAAAATATCTACCTTGTGCCACACAAGACAAGAAGACTGTGAAACTTTCACCACTTTCTTCCAAAGATGGAGAAGTCTAGCTTGCAAATGTCTAGTTGAAATACCAGAAACACAAAAGGTCACAATATTCCTTGAAAACATCAATCCAAAACTAAGAGGTGACTTAAGGGTACATTGTTGTACTTCATTCCTAGACTTGGTAGAAAAGGGCATCATCCTTGAAAAAGGACTTATTGACAAAGGATAAATTAAAGTACCGGGTAGAAACCCAGTTGTTCAACATTAAACCGTTCCCAATTATAGAAACAAGTTCTAGTCTAGAAACAATTTTTTTATGAATGACGACATTGTTGATGCTAAGACCATACATATAGTACCAATTATCACAATAAGAGGTTACAACCCCAATCAAGAAATGATGAATAGTCCAGATCAAATAACAAATTTTGTCCAAAATTCACAACAACAATTACCACAATGGAGATTTCCTACATGTCAATTTACCCCTTTGGAGCAACCAATCGAGACAATTTTCAAAGAGTTGATTAAACATGATCTCATTAAAACTTTTGAGCCAAGAGAGTATGATCCTAGACAATTTAAACCTTCATGGTGGGACGATAATGCCTATTGTGACTATCATCGAACAAAAGGACACAACCTACAACAATGTCGATAACTGAAGAATATTATACAAGTCTTTGTTGAAAATGGAACCATAGAGGTCAATGGGTAGAAAAATACAAAGAACAATGATCATAAGGTCTTCACAGACCCATTACATGACCACATGAAAGGAAAATCCTCCAATTCGGGAACCAAGAATACTCCATCAGCCAATTATTCCAATACCAAGTATGACTATGGAAAAGGAAAGATCATAAATCACCTTCGAGCTGCAAATAAAAATGTCCATACCATCACCATTAGAAAGCGTCCAAAATGTGTTGTAAACACACGCAAAACTAAGATAATTCTTCCAGGTCCTTATGAACCACCTACACAATCTTCCAAGTGTAAGTACAATCTCCTTGATCAATTGAGTAAAACCCCCACATAGATATCCATTTTGGATCTATTGCCTTTATCACCTGAGCATCGAGCCATTCTCGACAAAGCTTTATAGAACATGAATGTTCCTACAAACTTAGATTTCAATCATTTCAGAGAAATGGTGGGATATTTAACCAACTCACATCATGCCACATTTTCCCAACATGATTACTCAGCTAAAAAGATTGATCATAATGACCCATTACATCTTGAAGTCCTAGTCCATCAAACCAAAGTCAGACGAGTCTTGGTAGACGAAGGAGTAGGTTTGAACCCATGTACCATAAAATTGGTTAAGGCATTAGGATTCTCAGAAGAATATGTAGACACCTCTAAGAGTATAGTCATCAAGGCTTATGATGATGAGGAAAGATCATCCAAATGAGTTGTCACATTCCCTATCAGAATTGGTCTAGCAGTTATGAACACTAGCTTCCAAGTCTTGGATCTCACCCTTTTGTATAACCTATTGTTAGGTAGAGCTTGGATACACGCAATGAAAGCCATACCTTCCACATATCACCAATGTCTTAAATTCCTCTATAATGACACCAAGATCATGATTGATGGTGATCTAGATCCTTTTCAATATTGTACAAGCCTAAGGGAAATTCCACAATGATGGGTACCAGTTAACCAAGAATCTTCATCATCCACTTTATCCCTATACATTGATCCATCACATCTTACCAAGTCCATTTCATTCAAACCACCACCATCCACTCCTAAGGTCGAGATCCAAGACAAGGGTTGTGGAGAATATCACATGAAGGCATCCTACTATGTTAGTCAACTGGTTCCACCTAAGGAATATGGTCTACCCATGCCGAATAGAAGACAATTCGTAGTCACATTTCATGTTCCCCATACAATGACATTAACCAAATGGGGAGAGTTAAGTGAAGAATTTTTGGACCAAGGTGATATTACCCCCTAGTTGTACAAGGAAGAAAATGAATACCCCTCATTATCTATTCAAATAACTAAGGATCAATATGGAAAAGGCTTTAAGATGATGCAAAGCGAAGGCTATGATAGGCATAGTGGGTTAGGACTACATCAAAATGGAAGGAAATAACCAATCATTATCTCGCCACAATTGAAATACCTAGGGCTAGGGTTTCAACCGCTTAGAATTGGGTTTCCTAGTACTTCATCGCCATTTCAAGAGGAAGTGAGTGCTTATGCAGACATTGAGATATCTCATGAATCACTTCCCCTAGTTTACGATGAATCTCCCGACTCAAGCAATTGTGAATGGGATTCCCTTTCCTCTACCAGTACCATAAACCTAGATAATCTATTTGGAGAATTGGACCTAATGATAAAACCCGTACCAAAGCCATCTAGTCCCCATCATAAGAAATCCTTGTCCAAAGAAGAATTTCTTAAGCACTATTATTGGGAAACCCTTGATCATGCATCTTGGGCACTTGACAAACCATCTTCTGACAACTTAGCCCTTACAATAGTCCCATATCAAAGTTTACCTACCCATAGGAAAAAGAACAAGAAGGAGTTAGTCCAAAACTTATGAGACCATGTCAACCACTCTATATCCACCTTTTCAACTTCCACATTTGATAACTCTGATGATGACATTCCTCTCATATATCCCAAACTTATCGACTAGAATCAACAGGGTACACCCATCTTAGACACATTCGAGAATGATGAAGAAATAACTGAGTTCATGGGACTTCGAGAAGGCATACCGAGAGGGGATCATAAAGTTAGTTTTACCATAGACTTGGATGACAAAGCATATTTTGGGGAGTATATTTACACCTCTAGTTGCAAAAATGAAAATAAAATAAAAATGATGAAAATGAAGAAAATGAGAAAAATGACGAGTCCCTAGGTGAGAACCGAAAGGCACCTTTGGACAAAGAAATAGTTGAAATAAAGGACGTATCCGAGGGTGAAAACCTCTCTGAGGCACCCAAGGATGGAGGTTTAAATATTCTCCCCGTTGAACAAGAAAAGTCACCAATGCTATTAGAAGAGTCTATTGAAGTCAACATAAATATAGAAGAAAACCCTTGGAACATATACTTTGTAGCATCATTGACAGGGACAAAAAAACAAGAGTTTCAGGATTTCTTCACAAAGAGACAAATAAAATTTGCATGGTGATACACTTACATGCCTGGGATGGATCCAGACCTTATATTGCACCATCTACCATTACAACCAAGTATTAAGCCAGTCATCCACATATTTCTCTACTAGTCAAGGTAGAATTTAAGAAACTCTTGGATGTCGGTTTCATAAGAACCATAGACTATGCAGACTGGATTTCAAATTTTGTGCCACTAACTCAACCAATTGGGGGCATCTGTATTTACACAGATGTTAGAGACATCAACAAGGAATGTCCTAAGGATGACTTCCCTTTTCTAAACATAGACATGATAGTAGATCTTACAGCAGGATACGAGATGCTATCCCTCATGGATGGTTTCTATGGATATAACCAAATCAAAATCATAGCTAAAGACCAACACAACACAACTTTCATGTGTTCATGGGGCACATACTATTGGAATGTTATGCTTTTTGGGCTTAAGAACGCAAGAGCTACCTATGAATGGGAAATGGCTACTATTTTCCATGACTTTGTACATACTCTCATGGAAGATTATGTAGATGAAATTATAGCTAAATCAAAAAGAAGGGAAGATCATTTGAAGGTTCTAGACAAGATATTCTAGAGGCTAGAGAATTACAACGTCAGACTAAATCCAAAGAACTGTGTCTTTGGAGTGAAATCAGGGAAACTTCTAGGGTATATCATTTCCAGAAGAGGCTTTGAAGTAGATCCAAAGAAGGTAAGAGCTATTTTATAAATGCCTCCTCTAGTCAGCATTGATCAATTAAGAATGCTAGAAGGAAGATTGCAGTCCATCAAGTGTTTCATTGTACAACTGGCAAACAAAATACATCCATTTCAACATTTACTCAAGAAAGGAGTACCATTTGTGTGGACACCTAAATTTTAGGAAGCTTTCCAAAAAATTAAGGATTATTTGCTCACTTCACCTGTCTTAATTTCATCTACATATGGAAAACTGTTAAAACTATACATTTCAACAACGTAGTCAACATTAGGAGCTCTTCTCGCACAAAATGATGATCAAGGTCATGAAAGAGCAGTGTATTACATCAGTTGTACCTTGGTGGGAGATGAATTAAATTACAACAACATAGAACGTGCCTGTCTTGCGGTAGTATTTTCTACTCAAAATATTTGACATTATATGCTAAATTGCCAAACAATGTTGGTCACAAATATTGATCCCCTCAAATACCTCCTAAGTAAGGCAACATTAATAGGCTGATTAGCTAAATGGGTTATGATACTTAGCGAGTATGACATCCAATATGTGGAGAGGAAGGCTATAAAAGGACAAGTGGTTGCAAATCACTTAGCAGATGCACCCATGAAGGCAAACCATCCTTTAGTGGTGAATTTCCTAATGAATTTATCTTCACAGTTGACACTAGAACCAAATGGAAATTATACTTTGACGGGTCAAATACAAATCGAAGTTCAGGATCAAGTATCCTATTTGTTACACCTCAGAGCATTACTATTCCTAAATCATTTAGGATTTCTTTCCCTTGCACCAACAACATAACAGAGTATGAAGCCTTAGTGACAAGATTAAGAATGGCAACCTAGTGGAAGATTAAGAGTCTACATGTTTTTGGCGATTCTCAGCTAGTAGTTTGGCAAGTAAATGATGATTATGAGACTAAGAATGAGAAAATTTCACCCTACAAGCGCATGGCTAAGAGTTTCAAGTAGTAATTTGATGACATTACCTTTCAACAAATACCACGTATTCAGAACAGGGTTGCAGATGCTATGGCAACTGTGGGTTCCTTATTGGATATTTCGAGCAATGTGCCTAAGTTTGAGTTTTTGGTTGAACAATTGTTGGTCCCTGTCTATGATGTCATCGATTCTATGATGGTGTGTAGATTGTTGGTCCTACTTCCCCTTGGTACAAATATGTATTTGACTATCTAAATAACTAAATCTTACCTCTAGACCTATCAAACAACCAACGTAGAACCTTTATCTGTAAGTCAGCTAAGTACACCATCATCGGAGATACCCTGCATAGATGTACCTTAGATAACGCCCTAATGAGATGTCTCGATGCTGAAGAAGCACAAACAACCTTGCGAGCGGTAAATGAGGGCATATGTGGATCCCATTTGAGCGGTCCTACTTTAGCCCATAAGATTAGGAGATTAGGTTATTATTGGCCTACAATGGAAAAAGACTCATATATCTTTGTAAAGAAATGTAGACAGTGTCAAATTAACAGAGATTTGATAAGAGCACCATCATAGGATCTTCATTCGATTACATCACCATGGCCATTTACCCAATGGGGACTTGACCTCATAGGTAAGATACACCCTCCATCATCCAACAACCATAAATTCATCATAACTACCACAAAATACTTCACCAAATGGATCGAAGCTATTCCCATGACCTACATCACCGGCACCCAAATATCCAAGTTTATCCTAAACTATATCATTTGTCAGTATGGTGTACCCTAATCCATTATCACAGACAATGGCCAACCATTCAAAAACCAAGAATTACACCATCTATGTGAAGAGTTCCATATAAAACATCATTTTTCCACCCCATATTACCCATAAGGTAATGGCCAAGCTGAGGCATCTAATAAAACAATTGTTAAAATCCTATAGAATACTGTCAATGACGTTGCTCATGATTGGAACCTACAGCTAAATCCCGCCTTATGAGCTTACCACACAAGCATCTGTACTCCCACTGGCGCCACTCCATACTCCCTTGTATTCGGATCTGAAGTTATCTTACCTATTAAGGTTGAAATTCCTTCCTTGAGGGTATCCTTGAAAGGTCACATTGATGATGAAGAATACCATGTATCTAGATTACAAGAGTTACAATTTTTGGATGAATGAAGACAAAAAGCACTAGATCATTTGCAAGCATATCAGAATCATCTTCGTCGTAGCTATAATAGGAAAGTTATAAATAGACACTTTGACATTGGTGACTTGGTTTTAATGGAGAATCCCAAGAATCAATCTGAATGATAAAAGCCAGGTAAGTTTGAACCTAACTGGTTAGGGCCTTATATTGTCACAAAATATTTTGGATCAGGAGCATACCAACTCTCTACCCCTGAAGGAGAGCCAGTTTTGTCACCAATAAACAACCTTCATTTGAAGAGGTTCTATGTGTAGCTTCTGAGAGTCTTTATCTTAATCGAAAAAAAAAATGGTTACCTTGATGAAAACCTGGCAAACAAGCGTCTTTATAACACCAAAAAAATTGAAAAAATCAACAAAATAGTAAAGAGAAATAACCCGTCCAATAGTGAAAACCACTTTGGTGGTGCCATGGATAAGTATCATGGTGAAAACTTGGCAAATAGGCGCCATGTGTAGTCAAACTCTCTCTTTCATCTACCATCATTCCAATCAGACTTTTTCACCATCCCTCATAATAAATGGTTGTCCTATCCATTGCTTGAAATTATTGTTATCAAGTCTATTCTGTCACATTCCCCACTCCATCTCACATGTCTTATTCCCAACTGGGGGAAAATCCTTATTTTGTATCATGAGGACCTTGTACATAGCATTACACCATCGAAAAATGTCCTCAAGAAATCCAAAAACATTAGAAAAATTCAAAACACAAAAAAAATCAAAACATATCAGAAAATCCCCCAAAAAACAGAGTCAAGTCAGTTATGTTAAGTAAGTCATAGACATAATCAGACTACATTGCCTCTACGACTGGATGTAGGCAAGGCCATTAGTCAATGTGCCCTCGAGGCATTAGTTCTATCTATCTAGGTTTTTCATGTATCACACACATTAAAATCATGACTCTTTGTACATTCAAAGTCATTGGTCGTGTTGAAATACAAGGTCTTTGCGTATACAACGTAGGCAAGGCTAATCAATTGATGAGCTCCTGAGACCACACTAGGTCAGTCCAATAGGGTTTATCACATTCACATTCACTATCACACATGTTGCATATCATCAAATTATGTGCATAGCTTTAGTCAGATATGTTAGTTAAAGTTTGGTCGAACTACGAGGTGTTTGCGTGCATAATGTAGGCAAGGCTAATGAATTGATGAGCCCTTGAGGCTGCATTAGGTCAGTCCTTTAGGGTATATCATCTCAATTCATATGCAGTCAATACACACACACACTTTTAATTATTCAAGGAATCAAAACAAGTCATGCATCAACAAGGAAAACATCTTAAAATAGTCATCAAGTCAATATCAAACACATTGTCAAAGTGATCAACTTATGTCTTAGCAAGATATGCCTTTCTTGTCAACGGACATCATCAAATTTTCATACCCTCATGTATCTTGTCGCATCAATGTCATTAGGCTCCAGCGTCTTATATGACACCTATCTTTTTGAAACCAAGCTTTGTCATGCCTTACACAAATAGTCACCAAGTTGAAACGAAACTCAACATCTTATTGTGGTATGTGTCATCCCTCACATTATGCTATGTCAAACATCAAACAATCAAAAAATCCCACAAGATCAAGTTTTGGTGAATAATTTTATTTGGCTTTATGACTTTATATCTTATTTTGTCTTATATTTCTATTGATTTGTGAATAAGTCCGGTTACTAGCTTTCTCAAGGATGTCTCAGGACTCTTTTTCTTTGGCTGTTGTCTGTCAATTGTCTTTTTAACTTTGGATTTTGAGTCATGTTACTAGTTTCCTCAAGGATGTCCTATCAAGGATTTAGAGGAGCAATGGCGTCTCATGACCCGTCTTTTATTTGTTTGCTATTTGTGGTTTGTCAAGACAAAACGACTGGGGAAATCTTGTCCTTAGTATGAGTTAAGGCACTCCTTGTCTATATGATTGTTTGTTTTTCATAGATGGATGACTTTGTAAACTATGGTCTATCTCATATCATGGTGTGTACTATCCAATTGTGTCATGTCCCACCCAATGATATAAAAATAAGCAAGCTTAGCATATATGGAAAAACATCAAAGATCATATATTTTTCAATCAATCAACCTTCATTGTTTCTTACTAACATTCTGAAATCATCTGTGCTAACATTTATCTTTCTGACATAATGATAAATTCTTGTGACACAAAAAAAACATTAGATAATCTACATATGCATACATTCTATAAGCATTATGTAAACAGTGTAGTATATCATATAGTTACATTGCATTTCCAACAAATAGGAGCATTAATATCTTCATTGCATAATAGGAATTCCATCATCATAAGATACATAATGGAAAAATTACATGTATATAACCATCACATATAAATAACATCATATAGAATCATCATAACATCATAGACTGCATAAACTCATCATGTAGAAACATTCATTCGTAACACATATACACACATCATATAGGAAACATAATCATATAGAAACAATGCATCACCATAAAATAGAACTGCATATCATATAGAAGCCACCAAAAATCATATATATATCACTCAAAATAATGTGTCACGGTACAATTTCAGAATGTATCCATAAATAAAAATGAGCTTGCAGGCTCTCTCTAATCAAAATACAATGTCTACAAATATAACAGTGTCAATGTATCCCACTACCACCACTGTCACATGGTGAAGGTGGAGTAAACTGCCTCAGAGGTAATCTCTGTGAGGTGGAAGGCCTGTCATATGGGCCTGTCCTTGGTGGTCCTACCACACCCTTTGTACTCTATGTCCTAGTCTGATTCCTGCTCTGTGATCTATGGATACGACCCTCTGAAAAGCTAGGAGCTCGTCTCTTTGTTGGCACCATTGATTCATATAGATCCTTGTAATAGGTAGCTCTCTCTACTGATATGACTAGATCACAAACCATACCATTAGATGAAGTGCCACTACAAAGGCATCTGACCTCTGTAAATTGTTGCTCTATCTCTTCTCTCTAAGCTATGGCCTAATCTCTCTCCATAAAAGTATTGTCTCTCTCTATCCGCACAACATCTAGCTCTGCTATGACCAGTCTCAACCTCTCCTCCAAAGCCTCCTTGTCACTATTCCTAGGAGCCTCCTCATCCCATCTCCCCTCAACAATCCAATCTCAAATCTCTCTCTCCTACTCCTCCATAGGTATCTCCTCCTCAAAATCATCCTCCCCATAACCTGCCAGAATACTAAGAGGGTCAATCTCCACATCAACCTCCTCATCCTCTACAAGGTCCTCTCCGCCAATCTCTACCTCTGCATGCTCCTCTAATACTACCTCCTCGACAACATGCTCATCTCCAACTTGTGCCTTTGCTCCACCTCTGAGGTCCAACATAGGTACATCCTTCGCCTCTACCTCTCTGATAGGTGATAATCCACCTACCCGACCACCTCTCCAACCTCTCTATCCTCGCCTACCACCACCACCTCTTCCATCATCACCACCACCCCTACCACCACCTCTACCACCACCTCTCCCTCTATGTTGCCCTATCAACCTTGTACCTTGTCTCTCCATTGGTGTTGGCTAGTCTGGATCTATATACGGAATAGTCTGATGCTCTGCCCACCATGTGTCATACGTAGTTGTAGTCCCTAGATCTGATGCTCCGCCTCTCCATACCCACTGTAATGGTTGTAGTGCCTGAATCTCTACCTCTATAGTAGCTACTGGTATCATAGGCCCCCAGTGTGGAACCTCTCTGGAAGATCGAGCAAACTCTGCTCTACCTCTAGGCTCATCGTGGACCTCCCCAAATTGTCTCAAAATCTGATCAAGTAGGTGTCTCTCAATAATGTGTACGTTCAAAACAGTCCTAGCAATCTGGTACTATTTCTGCCTGCAGTAAGTCAAATGGATGTCCTCATCTGAACATCTCTCACAATCCATGTATGGCCTCCGAGTAAACTGATCCAATATATCCAATGCATGTCTCCAGTAACCTGTGTCTCCAACATGACTTCGAGTAATGTTTCTCGCATACCGGAAAACATAAGGAGATCTAGCCTCCCACTCTACCATAACAAGAGGTCAAAATACAGTTATCCGCTCCCATGCCCAAACCATGAGAAATGTGGTACCACAACTCATAGACTGTGCATCTCTATACACTATATCGTGTAGATGAAAGTACAACATGCCTAACAAACACGAACCCCAGACATACACAGTTTCTCTCTCCAACATCCCCACCAGCAGCTCTCCCCACCCAATAGGAAAACCATGACCCCATCAGTCTAGAGGAACTATATCCCCTATCAGTGTACATAGGATGCAATCAATCCTCTCATACCTATCCGCCAATACCTTCCATTTGATCTCATAATGCTCTATCCCTAGAATCCTAATATCATCATACACATAGTATCTAGTCAGCTCATTGAATCCACGTTGGGTATCATACATAACCTGCTCTCCTTTGATAGGAAGTCTCATAATCCTATAGACCTCCTCTAAAGTAATCGTCGCCTCCCCAGTCAGCAAATGAAGTGATGAAGTCTATGAATGCCATCGCTCACATAAAGTGGTCAACATTCAATTGTTTACCCTAATCATGGGCATAGTCAGCACATGTTGTAGACCTAGTCTCCATAATAATTGTGTCTCTACACTGACCAACCAAGATCTTAGCTTGAAGGTATCTGGACGTGTCTCCCGAGTATAGATAGGATCTAAAACAACCTGCATTTCAACCAAGATGTCAAATTTTTCAAGTTTTTCTTAGAAAAGTTTTCAAAAAAATTGCCAACCAAATGCGGCTCACTATGGCACATGCGGTGCATTCATATAAATGTGTTGCATCACAAGCATTTGCATCACACATATCATATGCGTTGCATAAAACCCCAACCATTTCTAACAAAAGCAAATGCGTTGCAAAAATTCAAATGCGGTGCATTATTTAACCTGCCTACAAAAATGCATATGCGTTTCAAGAAAACATATGCGTTGCATAATCCTACATGTGTTTATCCTAAATGCATATGTGATTCATGAATACAAATGTGGTGCATTTTATATCATTTCCGTTGAATTCCTAAATGTCCAAACCTAGTCTAAACATCTTTTGACATATGCGTCACTCCGCAGGTAGATGCGTTGCGTACGAACGCATATGTGTTGCGTACGAATGCATATGTGTTGAATGTGAAAGACCGCATGTGCAAATTAAGTTTTAGGTTCCTAGAACTACGTGCAAACTAAAATTTCAAAATATCATTTTAGGGTACATACTGATGGTCCTGCATCGGCTAGTCATTTGAATGTCTAGATCCGATATCCGCGATGCATAGCGTAGGGAACTGGAGACATCTTCATCCAATGCTCAGAGAAAATTTCTCAATTCTTCAACTCTTTTAGGTGCAAATGAATTAGTTTTGAACCTAATCTCCATTTATACCTAGGGTTTGGGTGGAATTACTTCCAACCTTGTTTATTGGTCACTTAACCTTCCAACTTCTATTGACCCGTACACGTCCATAAAACATCCAAATTTAATTTCGCCAACTCCATAGCATTTATGACCATCAAATTGACTTATCGGTAATATTTCCTGATTTTTTTTGAATTTTTTAAAAAATTTGTCAATTTTCCCGAGGGGGTATACCCTAACCTATTTCATATTGGAGCATGATCGAGGCATATTTTCTTTGACACAACGCCGAAATGACATTGTATCAAAGAGGGGCAAACTGTAGACACTGAAAATTGGTCTAGGCCTGCAAGCACCACTTTCGACATAATTTTATATTATTCATTGTCATGATTCAATAATGTTTATTACTTAATTATCTTTTTAAACACATCTTTTGTCTATTAATTAAATACCCCTTTTTAATTAATTCATTAATTCATTATGACCTTTATTCAACTTGATTAATTAAATAATTCATAATTATTTAATTATGTCGCTAGCTAATCAATTCTTCTTTCTAAATTAGATAATTTATTATTTAATTACCCCTTTGTCACATTTCAACTATAATTAAATATTTATTATTTAATTATTCATTAATCCTTTTCAACAGTCAATTAAATAAATTACATTATTTATTTAATTAAATCTTTTAATTTCGAATGTTGAATTAAATTAACATTTAATTCATAATTAATTCTTTATGTCACATTCTTCTGCCATTTAGTTGACTAATCATTCACTCACCTTCTGACTCAAGATCTATTTTAAATCCGCCAGTTATCTCAAGATTCAATATCTAATCATCTCTGTGAGAGGACTCTCTATCACAACTAGTCACTTAACTAGTTCTAACTCATATGCATGAATGTGTTTATTAATTAAATATCTTTATTTAATCAATTAATTCATCTATGCATTCAAAATCTTTATTCTTCAAGTTCTAACTTTGTCTTTGTCATTCAAAGTCTATTTCTTCTATTTTCGAAGACTCTTAACTAAAGATTAAATTGTTTATTTAATTTGGAACTCATGTTCTTTCTATTTTTCGAATAGTCTTGATGCAAGATTAAGTTATCATTCTAATTTAATCTTTATCTTGTAGAGTTTTTTAACTCGTGTTTTGACTGACATTGAACTTACATGGCATGGAATTCATCAATCTCGTATGTCGGTCTCTCTTTTGAATCTGAGTCGATCATTCGAAAACCCAAAATCTATAAAATGGCCTGTCATTATCATTATTCCTCCTCCCAAAATCAATACTTTTGAGAAGAAACTTAATCTTTGATATTTTTCTTAGACATTCAACAAGGTTATGCTTGCATCAATACTGAAAATCTAAGGGAAAGAATACTAATACAACAAAATGGAGAAGGAAAATCGAGATAATTCGAAGAAGTGGATGCATATTTGGTGAGATCTTTTTAATTATTTGTTTAATTGTTTTATGTTCATTTACTCTTTCTTTGTTGTTTTTATTTAGATTATTTGTTAAATTTGATCATCTTAATCTGTGCAGAAATTCTCCAAAAAATCTATGCTACACTTGGAATGTAGAAACATCGGGCTTGAGATGGGTCCAAGCCTCCTTAGGATTCATATGTTGTAATGCCTTATGATGCATTTGATTCTAAATATAATTGGTACAATTCAATGAATTTTCCCAAAATGAAGAATCCATAGCTTGGGACTATATCATACAATTGGCCATTTCCCGTAAGGTTATGTTCTTTCTCTCAGCAACACAATTCTGTTGAGGGGTGTAAGGAACTATAAACTGATGTTGCAAACCATGCTCACTGAAAAAATACCTTAAAGCCTAATTAACATGTACTCCCCCCCATTATATATGTATATCCTCCTGATAGAAAGTTCAGATTGCTTCTCCACAAATGTCTTAAAGATCCTGAATGAATCAAACACATCAGACTTGTACGTAAGAAAGTACACCCATGTACGTCTACAAAAGTCATCAATAAAAGTGAGCACATATTGGGCCCTTGAAAAAGGAGTCAGAAAAGACATGAGGTCACTATGTACCAACTCCAAGGGTTACTTAGCACATGTGGCTCTACCCATAGGAAAAGAACCCTGGTGATGTTTTCCAAGTACACAACCTTGACAAACACCATCAATACAAGAAATTGGAGGGAGCCCAATCACAAATGCTTGAGTACCCATCTACTGTAGATAACTATAATTGACATGGCCTAAACGCTCATGCCAAAGCCTACTCACTATGTTTGCATGTGCTATAAGAGAGGAACCTGAACTATCTAAACTCTCAAAGCCATCAAATCAATATAAGCGAGATGTATAATCAACACTCCCAATAGCCACAACTAAATTAGCATCATGAAGGTCTTGAATAACCACATCATGTGGTGAGAATTCAACTGTCTTACCAGAGCTAGAATGGAAATCTAATAAACATAAAGAAGGTTTGTTGAAATTTCAGGAACACCAAGTACATCTTGAAGACAACCACCATCCAATGAAATAGTACCCGAACTCTTAACTGAAAGTTGCACCGAGTCACCAACTGCAATATGTGAAGTGCCACTATGGGCAAGTGCAGTGAAAAACTCATGTGTTTGTGTTGCATATGGTGAGAAGCACCAAAATCTAGAATCCAAGTGGATCCTGAAGATAAGGGTCGTAAAAAAAGAGAATGGCATTTCCTTATGGGTGGAGAAGGAGCCTGAGGTGAGGTGATATGATGTTGTTGCATGGCCTCCTCTAAAGCCTCTAATTATTTCCAACACCTAGAAACTGTATTTCCTTCCTTGCCACAAAAATTGCAAGGATCACTTAATTTCTTCTTAGTCTTGGATGAAGACTCGCCAAACTTAGAAGATTTTCCCTATTTAAGATTTGAATGTGGTTTTGAATCTAACTTTGGAGGTGGTGTGGAGGAATGCTCACTGCCTGTTGAATCTATCTTCGGCTTCAGTTTCTACTTTTGTTTCCCTTTAGATGTATGAGATACCAAGGCTTGGTTCTTTGATCTCGTGAGAGAATCCAACTGTGAGAGCTTGACCTGCTCACGAGTCAATCGATTGCAGAACACCTCAAAGGTAGGCATAGTAAATCATGGACCCAAAGCATCCATGGTGGAATAAAATGTAGAAGAGAAAATTTGAAAAGAACCTCGAAGCTTAGAAATAATCAAGTATATACACTCTGTGTCTATTTTTTTCTTACCACAACCTTGTAAAAGTGATATGAGAGATTTGAATTTCATCAAGAAATTCTCAATAGATGGAAAGGAATCAAGTACCAAGGAACTCAATTCTGCCTCAATTTGAAGTGCTCTGAATTGATTAATGGTGCCAAAAGGATTTGAAAACTTGGTCCACATATCCTGAGGACTGGTGCAACTCTCTAGGTGAAAGAGAAGACTATCTGAAACATGTAATGATAGAAAACCCATTGCCTCATCCATTTTATTCCTATGTTGTAGAACCTCAAATGGATGTGTCAATTGAGGCTAAATTTCATCCAAACAGGACCATAACCCCTTTGACATGAGAAGTCTGGTCATATGTGCCTTCTAGGTGTGATACCATTGTGGGGTTAAACGCTCAATAGAAGAGGATTCTACCATTATGAATGAGTTTTGAAATGTGTTTTATGGAAGATATTTTGGGTTTTCTGATATAGATGAATAGAAAGCAAGATAAAAACACCCCCCACAACACAAGAACTCAAACCCTGGTACAATTTTGAAAGTTGGAAAGCAAAATAAAATAAAATAGACTTCAGACAATTCTTTGTGTACCTTATAAATTTTCTGATGAAATAAATTGCAGATCTAGAAAGAGAACTTAAACACCTTTTCGATGCCTATTTGTATGCGCAAAATTAAGTCCAGATGCAAAAGTTATGCCCTTGGAAGTGCAAAACAAAAGGTTAAACTTTGACTAGAAAAAGGCTCCAAAAGAGCAAAATACAGAAACAATAACTCCACCACTAGATCAGGATCAAAATCAGCTTTCAACGCCTATTTGTTTGTGGAAAACTGACACTGTATACAAACGTTACGCCAGATTTACTGAACATTGCTCCAAAAAGGGTTTATAGGCTGCCCTAAGGGCTAAAAAAAAGCCCCTGGTTGCCTGGGTGGACCAGGGGGCTGATGGCAGGGCCTGGGGCGCAACCCCTAGTCACCCACATGATCGGGGTTGGGTCAAAATACCGACAGGGGCCTTGGTGCTTAGTGCCTGGTCCCACATAGGACCCTAGGCAATGGATTTAAGCCCTCGGGGGTTGCAGAGAGGACGATGGTGGTGAAAGGGGGCCACTGCTCCTGGTGGGTGCTAGGGGGCATGACGATGGTAGAAGGTGTTTTGAATGAGAGGTGCAGACAAGCGTATGAAAACACCCTTTTTATTTTTTGAAATTTTCACTTCAGTTTGCATGCTAGGGAGGTTGTACGACTTCCTTGGCAATTTTTTTTTTGTCTTTTTTTCAACCACTTAGAAATCGAGCAAACGACAGACATTTCTAAGGTTTTTGGCCACTATGAACACGATGGTGACCTTCGTTTGTGCCCAAAATTCCTCAAAAATTCTACTACCCCCGGATCTTACAAAAAAGCTACCTGGCTTGAAACCCTTGCATAGAAAATTCAATGTAAGACAATATCCCTCAAAAGACGAATAGGTAGTTGCAGATCTGAAGCTCTAATACCATGTTTAAGTTGATAAACCAACCTCATAGAACCCAGTGAATACTTGCAAGAAAATACCCTATCACAAAGAGAAGATATCTAGAACAACAAAGGTGCTCTGCAAGCCTCAAGCAAAAAAATGGATAAAAGAGAGTGAATAATTACAAAAAGATCAATACTTAAGAAAGGATATCAAAACCTTAAAGTGAACCCTAAGATTTATTAAAAGAATAATTAAAAGGCCTAAGTTTAGCTTAAGTGTGAAATAAAGTAAAAGGTGACTTAATTAATTAATCAACATGATTAAACTAATTAAGTAAAGAACTTTATTACTCCAACAATTTCTAGGAGTTGTGGGATTCACTATCAACTCCAACAGATAATTCATGTATTACTACTAAATATTAAATAAATCAGCAATGAAAGAATAAAGTATAGAAGTTGCATAATTCAAAAATTCAAATTGTAAGCTATCAACACCAATTGCTTTATTAGTTTTTTCTTTGTAAATGACATTTCACTTTGTGGTAAGCAAAGAAGTTATATGAAGATGATGAAGATAGGGGCAAGGTGTTATGAATGGAGGTTTAACATGAATGTCATATACGCTAGAGACATGTTAGAACCAAACATAAAGGTGCATGATATAAAAGAATATTCTTACAATTGAAAGAAAGATCACCAAACAAGTTTGAGGTCGATAAGTAGGAGGTTTCTTCCATAGCGTGTCAAATTATGATATTGCTATCAAGATTCAACAATGTAGTTTTCGAGTCAAACTCATTGACCCATGTTTCATGAGTAGTGGTTCACAAGAACCCATCTCTCATGATAATAAATGGTCCACTTGGCACTCATTGCATCTAGGTGATGCTCACAGAAGTGAAACATTGGACTGTCATGAAAAGTCACCCATCCCAGTACTTATAGATCATTATACAAGATGAATACATGTAACAATGATAGGTAAAAATGAATTTACTTCTTCATAGAATAATATAATAAATTTTATCTTAAAATCAATAAATCATATCTACACAAATCCTTAAATGTGTCATCTAAGAAATCCTTAAACATCCACTAAAAATAAAATATAAAAAGACATAAGGAAAACCTCAAGACCACCCAACACAAACCGAACACATCATAAAGGCTAAACCAAGTAATAAAAAAAATCTCTTACTAGGATATAAAAGACAAATCCATGGGATGACTGAGACCTCGATGTAGTTACCAAAGCTTTGCATAGTGATCGAGACCATGAGATTGGAACTTATGAGGTATGATGATGAACCCTCAATCATCATTCACAAATGCCATGGCACTAATTTATGTGTGTAACAAAGTCTGATTTGGGCCATGGTCTCTCCCCAACCGACACTCTCAAATTTAGATTCCTTTTGCCAATACTCCCTCCCCAATGAAATTTGAGTGTTAAGATTCTTGTCTTTGCCCCCCTCAAGAAAAAAAACTCTCTTTTTGTGTGTTAAGATTCTTGTCTTTTCCCCCTCTAGAAAAAAAACTCTCTTTTTGTGGGCTTGCCTCTCCTAAATACATTAGGAGGCTAAATACATTACCTAACAAAAGGCCCGGAATTTTTTATAGTATATAGCTGAAAGGTTGGGCTTAGCTCACTTTTTCTTTTCTTTATCTTTTTGTGTTCGTTGGCTTGGCAAGTTGATTTCATGTGGGACGTACTATGTGTTTCTTTTCCTCGGCAAGGACTCGTGGAGTGTGGGAGTTCAAAGCAGGGTCACATGGCAGTGACCGCCCGCACGCGGAAGTGACTTGGTTTCTTTGCATTTGACGGCAGTCGGCACCTCCTGCTCCACCGCCGTGGCGACAGAACAGCTCAGGTTATTTACATTTCCCATTTTTTGGCCGCCGTGGGTTTTGACGGTTACGGCGGAAGACCGTCAGCGTCACGTAATGATGGTCAGTGACGCCCTTTCGCTCGTGTATTACGACAGAAACAGGGTCAATGGTGATCGAGTCTTGTCCGTCAATTTCGAAATTGTTGGGGTCAACTTTGCCGTCACTGGGTCCCACATTCTCCCCCTATCTAACAACTTGCAAACTGTTTTTAGGAATTGTCTAGGCAGCCCTCAAAAGGTCCATTTGACCGTATTTTTAATGCATTCTTTATTTTTAATTAATTAATAAATACGATCAAATAGTCGTTTTGAGGGCTGTATAGATATTGTTCTGTTTTTATGTCATCTTAACGTTTTTAAGACATAATTGAAACTGAAAGAAGATTAAAAGAATGCTGCAATTTGAAGTAGGGAAAGACTTAAAGAAAATAAGTCAACTAAGTTTGGTTTCTTTTAGAAAATATTAAATTAAACACTGGACTCATAATGTTTATCTAACCATGTTTAAGGGGGAAAAAATGTAGTATTAGTTTATTCTTTCATTAAAATATGTTCACATTAAAGACGACACAAACACACTTTTCTAATCATAGTTAATCTTCAACAAAGTATGTTCTTTAATTCACTTGAAAGAATAGTTGTTATAAGTTGGTTGAGTGAGGGAGTATGAGTGAATCATTTATCCTCTCCTCTTTAACCCCTCTCCAAAATTATTAAGATGTCACTGTAGAAAGGCCTTCTTCTCAACCTTTCAATAGAAATAATAGGTGGTCAAGTGTCATTTTATCTATAGGGGATAGGGCCAACCCAAATAATGTCACATCTTGTTTTTGGCTCAAGTTGATTGTGTTATTTTAACTAATTTTAAGTTAATTATTTTGATATGTTTAAATTATGATACTAAAATTGTGTTTATGAACATATATATTATGGCTATTTTGCTTTATTATATTAAGGCAAAGGAAAAATATCAGTTAGATATCGATTAGAAACATGTAAATGAGAGATTACTATCTTTGTGATGTTAGTGAATGATTTATATTATGTTATGATATTATGATTATCAACTAACTAACTTGTTGGTTGAATGAGGTGGATGCAAGAAGTTAATCCCCCCCTCTCAAAATGAGGAGGGAGAGCATCATCGAAGAGAGAGAAGCGAATTAGAATGAATGATAAGAGCACCTTGTTTTTGAGAACACATAAGCTAGTGTCTTGTTTCATTTGCAATGTTTGGTATTCACTTGAGTCATAATTGTGATGAAACCTTGCATTAGTGTGGTTTTGGTGATTGGTTGTTTTTTGTCTCCTGACTGGTCACATTATCTTGTTAATTATTGATTTTTTCTTATGTACTTTCATGTGGGTATATCATTGTTTGACAGATTTTTGTTAAAAAGAAAAATAATGCATAAATATACTTTATATATATATATATATATATATATATCAGATCGATATTTTGTCAATTTTCTTATTTCTTCTAATTTTCCATTGAATTCCTTCATTTTCATCACTTCAATTAATTAAATGATATTTTATTACTTAATTAATATCCCCATCCCTAATGTGGATTAAATAATATTGCATTATATAATTAATATCTACCACCTCATATATTCCCTCTAAAATTATAATTACCAATATTTGTCTAAACTAATCCCATTCCCACATAAATTAAATAAATATTTCTATTTATTTAGTTTAGATTTATATGTGCACATGGATAATTTCTTCCTAAAATCAATTATTTAAAAATCAAAACATGTGACAAGTGAAATCTTGGGAGATTGCCACTTCATTCCACATGTCCTTCCAGTTATCCTAACCTCCTAACCTCTCTTCCACATGTCCTCACTTGTCCTAACCTCTCAACCTCCCTCCAACCATATGGACACTTGTCTCCTTCCTCTTGCTTGAAGGGACAAATTGAATCTCATCCCTTGATCTATCAAGGCAATCTGAATTGTACATTCCCCAATCAAGAAAATCTATAAATTCAACCTATCCTAAGCCATATCCATCAATAATATGAATGAAAACACATGTTTAATTGAGCACTTGGACATTTTTATTCATGGAGAAATCAAATGAGTTCAATGGCATTAGATGCATATTTGATTTAGTTTTGAATTTCCTTTTGGTCTAATCTAGATGGTTTATTTTGAATATGAATTAGAATAATTCTTTTTTAAAATCATTCCACCTTTTGGCATGTCTTATGGGACCCATGTCCCTTAGCTATTAATCAAACTTTTTGTGTTTTAGTATTTTAGTATTTACATGTTCTATTTTAGTATTTTTGATACAATTCAATGGATACATTTATACTTTGATGCATGTATTTTGACCTTCAAAGAATGTGCATAGTACTAATTCACTCTTATTTTCTATCTTAAATCTTGTTTTTCATCATTTTTTGAAATGTTTCATTTTGGGTTTTTGATAGATGTTTAGTTTTATAAGGGGATATGTTGTCTATGTAATTAGAGTCATTCATTTTAATGGATTTATCCTCTTTTTAGTAGTCAATTTTTATTTTTTGTGTAGATTTGGGACTTCAATGGATTTTTTTGTACTTTGGTGGAGGTGTTATGTGTTTCAATAGATACATAATTTGCATACTAATTTCACACTTTCCTATTCTTAAATCTTATTTTTCATATTTTTTCACGACCTTTCCTTTAGGATATTTTTATAGGGAGTTAATTTTATAGAGATATATCTATGAATTTTACCTTTATCATCTATTTTAACAAGTTTACTCACTGTTTACTAACCTAAATATGTTTTCAGTTCAAGATTGAGGATTCCTCTCCCTATCTAACAACTTGCACTTAGTTTTTATGTTATCTCAAACCTAATGTTTTTGACCTAACTAAAACTAAAACTAAAAGATATTAATAGAATGTTACAACTTGATGTAGGGAAGACATGAGAAAATAATTTAAATAAGTTTTGATTATTTTAGAAAATATTAAGTTAAATACTAAACTCACAATGTTTATCTACTCATGTTTGAGGTGGAAATGAGAAATATGTAATATTATTTTATTTTATTTATAAAAATATGCTCACATTAAAGGTGACACAAGAACACTATTTCAATTATAGTTACTCTTCACTTGTTTGTCGAGGTATGTTCTTTAATTCACTTGAAATAATAGTCATCATAAGTTGATTGAGTGAGGGAGTCAAATCAAACCATTTATCCCCTCCCCTCTCACCCCTCTCTAAAATTATTAATATGCACAATAGAAAGGCTCTCTCCTCAACCTTTTTATAGGATAGGTCCAATCCAAATAATACAAGCCCTAAATTCTATTGAAAAAGAGATACCATATATAAGAGGAATCATTAATCTATTCTATAATGGTAGATGTATATATTTAATGAGTTCAACATGTTTTTGTGACTAAAAAGCTAATTGGAATATACACAAAAATAAAAAAACATACAAATACAAATATACAAATGCAAATATAAGACATGATAAAAATAAATAGAAAAATAAAGGAGGGAAGATAAGAGAAAGAAATCCTAATTTTTTTTTTTTTTTAAAATGACAATTTAGCTATAGAGCATCAAATTACTATTTTGTATTTTGTTATACATAATCACAACTACATATAGATAATGCAATCTTTGATGAAATGTTTTCAAATTATAAAATATCTATTATGGAATATCTAGAGAATGGTGCAACTTCACAATATTACATAAAGAGAAAACTTGAATCCAAGTCCCTTTACAATTTTTAAAAGACTAATAACTTGAATGAATGTTAAAATATACCATACTTAATTTAATCTAACATAAAAAATCACTAATAATAAAGGAAATCATGAAGTGAATTAAGCAACAATAATTATTTGTTCTAAGTCCCACACTTACCAATAATTTTTAGTCCCTTAAAATGATCAATTGACGACCCTTTTATAAAGGAAAGGCACCAAAATTTAGTTACAAATGAATGGTTCATATTTGATCAAAATTGGTAATTTAAATTTGACATAGGATAATATTATTTTCAAAATTTCATTATTTTGACATATTTTATGAATATTCCTCAGACATGTTACTTTGGATGCAACAATATGATGAGAATCCACAAAAGTGGCAAAATGTAACCATTAGATTGCAATAATAGCATATAAATACATCAAGTTCAAAGATATCAACACATCTATCATTCATCCTTAGTAATTGACTCTATCAAAAGATATCAATCCTTTTTCTCTACTATCCTTCCTTTAATATTCACTAGTAATTTTATTTTTTCTGGATTTCTTCATCTTGTTTCTACATAAATTTCTATTTGAAATATTATGTTTTGTAAGATGGGAGGAATTTTTTGAAGTCAATATCTCTTATATGAACATTTCATAGATTTAAAAATAATTAATTCATAAAAACCCTCAACCTTTTGTTCTAATTGATAGCATTCTTGAATGCTCTTTAAGATACTTCTTCATCTTCAATCTTATTTGGATGGAAATTTATTTCTATTAAATTCTCAATCATTGTAATTTGTTTGAACTACACATCAATGACTTGTTCTCTAAAATCCTTGATCATTTTCTCTTCCCATTTGATAATCTCTACCCCTTTTCTTATTTTTAGAGTCATTTGATTAGCTAGGATATTTTATTTTATTATCTCATGTTCCTTCATCTTCTCTATAGCTAGTAATTGTGGAAAAATTATTATTTTTTTCTCCTACCTTGCATTATATTTTCCAATATATTTCTTAATTTTTTCTTTCCAATTCAAAGAATTTTCCTAGGATTCTACTATATTTTTAATAAAATACTCTACTTCCTCAATTAATATTTGCATCAATCCTTTGTATGATATGTTAAAATACTTTTCTTACTATTAATTAATAAAGCTTCCTCTTGATAAATTAGGACTATAGTGTTTCAAGGTGTGTGCCCTTGGTCTCGTTGTGTTGTGTAGTGCAAGGCTTAGGTTCATGACATGGCTTAACTACCTCTCATGGAATCATTAAATCTAGTGGTTGTATTAGACATTAACAAGTTGATCTTTTGGTGCAATGGAAACTATTTGTGCAACAATTGGTATCACAACTTGGGTCAAGGGTTCAAACCCCTCGCTTGCGCTGGGGAAGATTGTTGCAAGGTGTGAACCCTTAGTATCCTTATTTTGTATAGTACAATGGTCGGGTTTGTGATATGGCTTAATTACCTCTCATGGATTCATTAACTCTAGCAGCTATATCAAGTATTAGAAGGTCAATGTTTTGGTGCAACGACAACCATTTATGCAACATATAGGAGTATTAGTACCATATGAAATTTATAAAAGAACTACTAAGTTATTTGACATAACCTTGTAATTATTTAATTTTCATTTTTATCTCTTGCTTCTACAACTTCTCAATTTTCAATCTAGATGTAGTAGTACTAAAGTTAGATTTTATCTTTAAAACCTCCTATTTCATTATTGAATATCTCAAATTTATTATCAAGACCTTATCATCTTTTGATCTAAGTTCTTTATGATCTTTATTAATTGCAAGAGTATAAACTTGTGTTATTTTGAAACTTGAGGCATCTCTAATTATAGATGATAAGATTATTTCCTTGCTTTTTGGTGTAGACATGTCTATAAAATTTCTAATCATAATCTTTAAATCAACAAGAACAACACTTTCTTGAAATGATCTCCTTTATAATTTAACTTTCAACCATACAAGTGATAGATGTTGTTTGAGTCACTTGTTGGTCTAGTGACTCCAAAAGGAAATGGCTTATTTGTGTGTCTTCAACATTCAATTGAAAAACATCTTTTGACCCTTTAAATTCATATTGCATCACCTCCTATTCTCTAAATTTTTTCTCCTAAAAATTTCTCATTCACTCCAAAGAGGAAAAAATATTATCTCCTTGAAGGCTATTATCACCTGAAATTACACCCTTATTGAATTTGATTTAGTATTTTAAAATAAAAAATGGGAATGATCTCTCAAGTGAGAAAAATATAACTTGATATCATACCTCTAGAGAATGTTGGTTCTTTTTTAATCTTGAGTGTAGTTCTTGATCCAACTAACCACAAATTAAAACTAAAACCTACTCCTAATCTAATGAATCACAAGGAAAAGGGGAGAGAAATAATGAAGAAATGGAAAGGTCATGATGCATCAAGACTTAATTGAGTTTCATCCTTTCTCATAATAGTATATATAACCAATTGAGTCTTGTCCGTCAATTTTGAAATTGTTGGGGTCAACTTTGTTGTCATTGGGTCCCACATTCTCCCCCCATCCAACAACTTGCAAACTGTTTTTAGGAATTGTCTAAGCAGCCCTCAAAAGGTCCATTTGACTGTATTTATTAATTAATTAAAAATAAATATATAACGCATTCTTTATTTTTAATTAATTAATAAATACGGTCAAATGGTCGTTTTGAGGGCTGCATATACATTGCTATGTTTTTATGCCATCCTAACTTTTTAAAGATATAACTGAAATTGAAAGAAGATTAAAAGAATGTTGCAATTTGATGTAGGGAAAGACTTAAAGAAAATATTTCAACTAAGTTTGGTTTCTTTTAGAAAATATTAAATTAAATAATGGACTCATAATGTTTATCTAACCATGTTTAAAGGGGAAAAAACATAATATTAGTTTATTCTTTTATTAAAATATGTTCACATTAAAGATGACACAAACACACTTTTTTAATCATAGTTAATCTTCAATAAAGTACATTCTTTAATTCACTTGAAAGAATAGTTGTTATAAGTTGGTTGTGTGAAGGAGTCCGAGTGAATCATTTATCCGCTCCTCTTTAACCCCTCTACAAAATTATTAAGATGTCACTATAGAAAGGCCTTCTTCTCAACCTTTCAATAGAAAATAATAGGTGGTCAAGTGTCATTTTATCGATAGGGGATAGGGCCAACCCAAATAATGTCACATATTATTTTTGGCTCAAGTTGATTGTGTTATTTTAACTAATTTTAAGTTAATTATTTTGATATGTTTAAATTATGATACTAAAATTGTGTTTATGGACATATATATTATGGCTATTTTGCTTTATTTTATTAAGGCAAAGGAAAAATATTAGTTAGATATTGATTAGACACATGTAAATGAGAAATTATTATCTTTGTGATGTTACTAAATGATTTATATTGTGTTATGATATAATGATTATCAACTAACTACCCGTTGATTGTGTTTTTATGCACTTCACAACACATGTAATACGTAGGTGCACTACCTCTCTTGAATGAAAATCTTCCACAATCAAATTGCAGAACACTATCCCAAGGTCTCTCGGATGTCAAGTCATAATGATGCTTGGAATATTTTAGTTGATTTATGTGATTTGCTGGAATCACAAGGCGGCCTTATGAAAGTTAAAGCTGTAAGAAAATCAGGTCCATGAATGAAGTTCTTCAGATAGGAAATTACTGTACTTTGTTGCAGGTTCAAACAACAGTCTCGAACTCCATTTTTTGTTGGATTTGGATTTACAATGTGCAATGAACCTTAGCACAAATTGTTTCTTAAAAAAAAGGAAAAGAGGCAGGGAAGAAGGAAGTTTCCTGGACCTGCAACTACCGATGAACATTGATCATGGAGGTTCGTGTTGTGGACAGTTTCCTAAAATATGATTTCACTTAACTAGAATTCTCACAGTATCATGAAATCTATGCTATTTTCTAAGGACTGCAGATATTCATCATTCATTCACCACGTAAATGTGAACAGAGACAAAGTTTAGAGAGCAACTATGAAATTATAGGCCAAGCTAACTTTACACAGTTACCTACCAGCAACAAATGACCAAAAGTATGGATAAGGAAAGCATACACACAACAAAAAACTTCATAACCAAAGACAACATTCTAAATCTACCAAAGTCAACTTAAAGGAAACTAGAACAAAAAAATGACTTAAAGTAAAGTTTTAACTAGTGGAAGAAGAATCATGAAAACATGTGGAGAAATCCAAAATACACCAAGAAATGACTGTATTTTCTATTGTAATTTCTGTAGCATGCCTTTACAACAACTCAACTCTCTTAAAATGAGAGGAGGAGAGCCCTATTTATAGTTTTCAAAAATAAAAAAGAGTGGCCAAGATTCAATTCTATTGTGTGGCCAAAATTCACTTTACACTAGAGTTTCACCTACCCCCAAATATATTACATTTTTAAAACATCTTTTGTCTTTTCCCTATTTCATCCATTGGTGGCAGCATTGTAACAGTTTTGTCCTTTTATTGTTTGCCCTCTGTTGCAGCTACTCTTTTATAAATTCATCATCAATGATAGGGTTTCCCTCTTGCTTCATTAAAGCTACATACCCCACAAAGCTCAGGATCAAAGGATGAAGCTTGTCCACCTCCATGATATTGGATCATAGCACCTGGTAACTCCATTTCTAGGAGTTGTCAATGAGCTTCTTCTAGTCATCATCATACTTGGCTGCATTACTTCTTGTGAACCCCTAAACCTGGAAATGCACAAGAACAACAAACATGGTTAGTGTTAGATCAAAATGCATGCAAATATGAAGGATTCCCCATAAAATTCATCTATTCAAGCTAAAATTAGGAAAATAACAAAACTTAAAATAACAATGAAAGAAATCCTAATTAAGCTAATAACATGATGATCTTATGGGGGAATTGGTGCCAATGAGGTGTTGCAATTGGCCCTTTCCCAATTCCTAAGTAGCAATGATATGTGAATCTAGAAATGGTCAAATCTCCAAAGAGATTTGAGCATAACCTTGGTGCAAATGTGAAAATATGATGAATACTTGGATATGATGAGCAAAATTAGTTCTCAATTGTAGAGAGTAACTTTGCATATGAATTGTGGATGAGATTGAGAAGAGAGGTCTCCAATTTATAGACTTCTATTTGGAAGAAGTGAGCAAGATTGACCAATGTGGGACAAAAGATAATCTAATGGCATTGTGCCACTTGTCCACATGTGATTGGATGAGGAATGAGCACATTTTGGCCAATGTGCATGATAAATGCATAAATTTGAATTTGAAATGGTGAGTTGACTTGTTGAAGGGGGAAGAGAAGTGAAGTAAATGTCACTTGGCTCAAGGTCAAGGACATGTAAGAGGCATTGAATGCCTTGTTGGAAGGACCAAGTCCACTTGGCCTTTTTGAATTCAAATGAGGGAATATTCCCTTTTGATGCCTTGTGAGGGAAAATGGGAGAATTAATAAATCAAAGTATTTGATTTATTGTGAAAGTTGCATTCTCTAGAGGATTTTAGTGAGAAGGATTAACTTAATCAATGTTTTGATTAATTTAATGAAGAATTAGGTGATGTGACAATTTTAGACTTAGATTTATGAATTGATTTAAGTCCAGAATTGAGAGGAAATGATTTATTAAATAAATGATTTGATTTATTTAATCAAGAAGGAATATGTTAGATTAAATCAAATAAGGTTTTAATTTATTTAATTTAATAAGAGGACTTTAGAGATTTTAATTAAATAAAATGATTTATTTAATTAAACAGGAATCATTGAAAGAGGAAGACTTAATCCAATAAATAATGATTTATTAAATTAAGAGATAGAATGTGATGAAATGCTGAGAATGTGATTTAAGAGGAAACATTGTTAGTAATCAGGATCAGGTGTGCCAAAACGAACTTGTACATTTTCCATGTCTACATTTTGCCCCTCTTTGAAGCAATGTACTTGTTGCATTGATTCAAAGAATAATCTAGTATGATCAAAGTTCAAAAATTTATCAATTTTTCAAATGCCCCACTACTGCCCCAGTGGAAGGATATTGCTGGATACTGCCCCCTCGAGAGATCGGACGAAAATTTTGAATTTTTAGATGATCTCGTAAAAAAGATGACAAGGCGCCCGATAGGCCAGAAATGCCCCAAAATGCCAAAAAAATGCACTAAAATGCCAGAAGGGATGCAGAATGACTTGGTTGGACGAAAATGGGTTTGGGGGACCAAAAATCTAGCTGGAAGGTCAAATTAGGTCAAAAAACCCTAATTTTTAGGCTTAAATAGACCTTGAGGGGTCATTTTCAATTCATTTGCAATCTTAGCCTTTAGAAAAACTTACATTTGAGATCTGAGTCTTGGTTGAAATGGCACAACGACAGCTTCCCAGGCACGTTTCAGAGAGGGTTCGGACGCACCAGCGGCCAGTCGGCACAAGACCTGTGGTATGTACCTTTATCCAACTTTCAATTTTATCGTTTTACGTGCATTAAATAGGGTCCAAGTCTTGTACAAATTGCGCAGCGCTATATGGGATTGCGGAAAGTGCCTTATTGCAACCGTGCTGTCCCCTTTTGCATTGCATATGCGAAGTGCACTGTGTGGGCCACTTTGCAATTTAGCGTTTAGTTGACCAAAAGTCCACTGCGTGCCCCTACTCCACCGCACGGCGTAGTTAGGAATTTAGGGTTTGCCTTAAGTAGGACCGCATATGAAAAGTGTGCTGTGCGGGCCACTTTGGAACTTTCAAAATGACAAACTTCACAGCGACAGTGTAGTTTGTAACTTTCCAAACTGCACCGCACCCACAAACAACGCCGCATTCGCCAGTTTTTAGGGTGAAATTTAACATGAGATGTAAATGAAACTTTTTCTTCTGACGCGATGTCCTTTCCTGTGCAGGAGGAGCTTGGTGTACTTTACTCGTGGGAGCACTGATGGTCGATGCTTAGTAGAGTAGGGGATATGCCCGAGTTGGTCCAGGAGCACCTTGGTGTCATTGGTCTCTGGTATGTTGTGTACATTCCTCTCGTTCGGGCTCACTTAGGTATGCTTATGGCTCTGGCGGAACGATGGCATAGTGAGACTTCCTCCTTCCATCTTCCTACCGGCAAGGCCACCATCACTCTTAAGGATGTATGGCACATCCTCCGATTGCCTATTCATGAGACCCAAGTCCTCTATGATCCAGACGCTGGCAAAGAGGCTTGTTACGGGGTAATGGAGTTGGATGTGATTGAGTTTTGTGACAGTCAAATCGACTTAGACCTATACCAAGGGTACGTACCACAGGTCTTGTGCCGACTGGCTGTTGGTGCGTCTGAACCCTCTCCCACATGTGCTTGGGAAGCTATCGTTGCGCCATTTCAACCAAGACTCAGAGCTCAAATGTAAGTTTTTCTAAAGGTTAATATTGCAAATGAATTGAAAATGACCCCTCGAAGTCTATTTAAGCCTAAAAATTATGATTTTTTGACCTAATTTGACCTTCCAGCTAGAGTTTTGGTCCCTCGAACCCGTTTTCATCCAACCGAGAGTCATTTTGCATCCCTTCTGGCATTTTAATGCATTTTTCTAGCATTTTGGGGCATTTCTAGCCTATCAGGCACCTTGTCATCTTTTTCGCGAGATCATCCAAAAATTCAAAATTTTCGTCCGATCTCTCGAGGGGGTAGTATCCAACAATATCCTTCTGCTGGGTTAGTAGTGGGGCATTTGAAAAATCAATAAATTTTTGAACTTTGATCACAACAGTTTATTCTTCGAATCAATGCAACAAGTACATTGCTTCAAAGAGGGGCAAAGTGTAGACATGGAAAATGTACAAGTTCGTTTTGGTACACCTGATCCCGATTACTAACAATGTTTCCTCTTAAATCACATTCTCAGCATTTCATCACATTCTATCTCTTAATTTAATAAATCATTATTTATTGGATTAAGTCTTCCTCTTTCAATGATTAAATTAATCAATTAAGTTAATAAACCATTGCATCCCTGTTTAATTAAATAAATCATTTTATTTAATTAAAATCTCTGAAGTCGTCTTATTAAATTAAATAAATTAAAATCTTATTTTATTTAATCTAACATATTCCTTCTTGATTAAATAAATCAAATCATTTATTTAATAAATCATTTCCTCTCAATTCTGGACTTACATCAATTCATAAATTTAAGTCTAAAATTGTCACATCACCTAATTCTTCATTAAATTAATCAAAACATTGATTAAGTTAATCCTTCTCACTAAAATCCTCTAGAGAATGCAACTTGCACAATAAATCAAATAATTTGATTTATTAATTCTCCTATTTTCCCTCACAAGGCATCAAAAGGGAATATTCCCTTGTTTGAATTCAAAAATGTAGAAGTTGTCAAAACCAACTTCAGACTCCAAGATCACTTGCGTGCAAATGGATACCTGTCACAAGGAAGAGAATAGATGGAGAAAACAAATAAGGGTTTGAAGAAATATTTAACTACAAAGAAAGTATTGATTGATTGATATGTGAATAATTACAAAGAGTACATATGCCTGATTATATAGGCAAGTGCTAAACCTAGAATGAAAAAGATGTTGCCAAGTGTTCAAATCAAACTTTATGTGACAACAAGAAACCCTAACAAAGTACCTAGGGAATGATAACAAGATGGAGATAAGCTCTAGAAAAGACAGGTCATCTTCTAGAAGGGAATCTTATCTCAACAAATTTATTAAATGATTAAATGCAACTTAGGACTAATATGATTAATTAAAACCTAAGTTAACTTATGCTAGTGTAATAATTAATTCATTACATTAACAAAAAAGGCCAAATGGACTTGGTCCTTCCAACAAGGAATTCAATGCCTCTTACATGTCCTTGACCTTGAGCCAAGTGACATTTACTTCACTTCTCTTCCCCCTTCAACAAGTCAACTCACCATTTCAAATTCAAATTTATGCATTTATCATGCACATTGGCCAAAATTTGCTCATTCCTCATCCAATCACACGTGGACAAGTGGTACAATGCCATTGGATTATCTTTTGTCCCACATTGCTCAATCTTTCTCACTTCTTCCAAATAAAAGTCTATAAATTGGAGACCTCTCTTCTCAATCTCATCCACAATTCATATGCAAAGTTACTCTCTACAATTGAAAACTAATTTTGCTCATCATATCCATGTATTCATCATATTTTCACATTGGCACCAAAGTTATGCTCAAATCTCTTTGGAGATTTGACCATTTCTAGATTCACATATCATTGCTACTTAGGAATTGGGAAAGGGCCAATTGCAACACCTCATTGGCACCAATTCCCCCATAAGATCATCATGTTATTAGCTTAATTAGGATTGCTTTCATTGTTATTTCAAGTTTTGTTATTTTCCTAATTTTAGCTTGAATAGATGGATTTAAGACAAAAAGACTAACTTAAAGACCTATCTAGGGGTCTCAGGAGCTGATCCATAGATTAGCCTTGCCTATGTTATATACGTAGAGACCACGTAGTTTGAATGACAACAGACTTGACTCAATGATAAGATGGACAAACGGATTGCCATTTTATTGCTTAAAGGACTGACATAAGATGTAGACTAGATGGGCAAATGGATTGCCAATGTTATGGACGCCTGAAGGACTAACCCTAACCGTCTCAGGGGATGATCAAAGATCAACCTTGTCTACGTTCAAGCTCAAAGATGATGTAGTTCAACAAGGTGAAAGACTGACAAGACTTGATGATGATTTTTTTGATGATTTTCTGATATTTCCACATGTTTTTGGATTTTTGAATGATTTGGATGTTTTTGAATTTTTTGATGAATTTGAAGATCACGAGAATATACTGTTAGTGTAATTAAATTAATTATTACACTAGCATAAGTTAACTTAGGTTTTAATTAATCATATTAGGCATAAGTTGCACTTAATCATTTAATAAAGTTGTTGAGATAAGATTCCCTTCTAGAAGATGAGTTGTCTTTTCTAGAACTTATCTCCATCTTGTTATCATTCCCTAGGTAGTTGGTTAGGGTTTCTTGTTGTCACATGAAGTGTGATTTGAACACTTGTCAACATCCTTTGCATTTTAGGTTTAGCACTTGCCTATATAATCAGGCATATGTACTCTTTGTAATTATCCATCTATCAATCAATCAATACTTTCTTTGTGGTTGAATATTTCTTCAAACCCTTGTTTGTTTTCTCCATCCATTCTCTTCTTTGTGATAGGTACCCATTTGCATGTAGGTGAGCTTGGAGTCTGAATTTGGTTTTGAAAACTTCTACATATACACGAATCCGATCTAATGCCGATACATGAACATGCTTCTAGCATGGTGTGATAGACTACTTCAATAAAGGCAGGACAAACTGACCTTAAGAATGCCAAGTAGTTCCATGGTGGAATATGATATGGGCATCAGCTCAGGCTACGGTATGGATGCGAGCGGATGAGTGGATGGATGATTTATTGAGATGCAATGGAATGAGTGAATCGTGCAGATCCTGGTAGATGGGGGGTGATTTATTTACACTTGGTGCCTGTTTTCCAGGTTTTCACCAAGGTACTTGTCCAAAGCACCACCAAAGTGGTTTTCACTAGAGGACGAATTTTTTTCTCTTTACTATTTTCAATCCTTTTTTTGATTTTTTTGTTGTCGCCAAGATGCCCGTTTGCCAGGTTTTCATCAAGGTGACCATTTTTCAGGACTTTTTCTAACTGTTTTTGTATTTTCTGGTTCCATACCTTGCAAGTTCTTAGGCATAAATTTTTTTGAGGTGAGAGCTATTCATGGGCTCCTGTAGAGGCTCGCCTTCTAGTGTCGACAGCTGATATGCCCCCGATATGTAGCTTGTGGTGATGATGAAGGGTCCCGGCTAGTTAGGCTCAAACTTTCCTTTTGTATCCAGGTTTGGCACATTCTTTTGCTTTTCTTTCAGCACAAGGTCACCAACTTGGAAAGTGTGTTGCCTGATCTTCTTGTTGTAGCTCTGGTTTCAACGATTCTGGTACACTTGTAGATGATTTAGGGCATCCATACATAGTTCATCTAGTAATTCCAACTCATTCAGTCTTGTAACCCTGTATTCCTCATCTGTGATGAGGTTTTGCAGTGATATCCTCAGTGACGGGAGCTCGATCTCAATAGGGAGGATGGCTTCTAATCCGTAGACCAAAGAGAATGGGGTGGTGCCTATTGGCGTGTGGATGCTGGTGCGATAGGCCCATAAGGCGAGATTTAGCTATAAATGCCAGTCACGACTAGAGTCATTGACTGTTTTCTTGAGGATTTTTAGGATCGTTTTATTCGTAGTTTCTGCTTGGCCATTGCCTTGTGGATAGTATGGAGTGGAAAAGCGATGCTGGATTTTGAATTTTTCACATAAATCATGGACATCCTGGTTCTTGAAGAGCGTTCCGTTGTCAAAGATAATTGATTGGGGAACACCATATCGGAAAATGAGGTAGTTCAAGATGAACTTGGATATTTTTTTTCCCATGATGTAGGTCACGGGAATTGCTTCGACCTGCTTTGTGAAATATTTAGTGGCAGTGATAATGAACTTGTGGCCATTGGATGAGGTGGGAGAGATTTTACCAATAAGATCGAGCATCCACTGTGAAAAGGGCCAAGGTGTAACAATGGGATGCAGTTCTTGAGCTGGTGCATGAATAAGGTCTCTATGCTATTGGCATTGCAGACATCTTCTGACAAAGTTGTGTGCCTCTCTCTCCATTGTCGGCCAGTAGTACCCGATTCTCAAATTTTTTTTAGCCAAGGTCATACCAGTCGAGTGCGAACCACATGTGCCATTGTGTACCTTAGTTAGAGCAGTCGTGGCCTCCTTAGATTTTAAACAATGTAACAAGGTTCCATTGATACTTCTATGGAAGAGGGTCTCTCCTAGGATGACAAATCGTAAGTCCCTTTTGACAAAGGTTCGCTTTAGGTTTGGGGTGATGTCAGTGGGGAGGATTCCTAACCTTAGGTAGGTGTATATGTCATGATACCAAAGATCACTAGAACCAACGAGTTCACACGTGTATTCTGACTCTGGTACCTTGAAAGTGGGTACAAGAAGCTGCTCTACCAGGAATTCGTGTTACAAGATGTTGTGAGGGATGTCTAGTAAGGATCCAATGGTTGCCATTGTATCTACTGCTCTATTGTTTGCCCTCGGTATTTGCTCAAAAGTGATGCCAATGAATGATTCTTCGAGGCTTTCTACCACCTTTTTGTATGGTGCAAGCTTATCATCCTTAGTTTGGTATTCACCATTGACTTGGTTGATGATAAGTGTGAGTCTCCATAGACTTTTAATGCCATGATTTGCCACTATGCTGCAATCTTGAGTCCTATGGTCAAAGCCTCATATTCTGCAATATTGTTGGTATAGAGGAATGCCAGTTTATATGATCTAGGTATACAGTCTCCTTGCGGGGTGATGAAGAACACACCGGCTCCTGATCCATGTTGCGTTTGGGAGCCATCAAAGTACAATTTCCAATGGTCAGCTACATTGAGATTGAAAATGGACTCATCTAGAAATTCTGATATGAGCGGGTTGTCTATGTAGAGGGGAGCTTTTGCTAGCTGGTCCACAATGACTTGTCCCTTTATGGCTTTTTTTCTACATACTCGATATCATGTTCGGAAAATATCATTACCCACTTAGCCATTCTGCCTGTAAGCATTGCTTTTGACAATAGATATTTTAGAGGGTCTATCTTGGCAATCAACTTGATTTGATGAGCTAGCATGTAGTGTTTGAATTTCTGGGCTACAAATACCAGTGCTAGGCAAGCCTTTTCTATTGATGTGTAATTGAGCTCATGCCCCACCATTGTTCTGCTGATATAGTAGATGGCCTGCTCGGCTCCCTTTTCATCATGTTGAGCTAAAAGGGCCTTAAGGGCGGCTGTTGTTGTTGAGATATACAAAATCAATGGTTTCCCTACAATTGGTGGCATCAACACAAGTGGTGTAAGTAGATATTCTTTTATTTTACTAAATGCTTGCTCGCATTTGTTATCCCATCTGAATGCTACTCCCTTGTGGAGCAGGTGTGAATAGGCAATCTGCTTGTCTACCAGTTGTGCTATGAATCTCCAGATGGACTGAAGTCTACCTTGCAATCCTCTGAGTTGCTTTAACATTCTTGGTGCTTCCATTTCAAGGATTGCTTTTACCTTTGTAGGGTCCACCTCTATCCATTTCATTGAAACTATGTATCCCAGCAGCTTTCTCGATTGTACCCCAAAGACACACTTCTTCGGGTTGAGTATGACCTTGTATTGTTCTAGTCTATCAAAGATTGCACTTAGAGTTGCTATGTGATCTTGCCTTTTCTTTGATTTAGCCAATATGTCGTCCACATAATATTCGACTGTTTTATGGATCATGTCATGGAAGATCAATGTCATGGCTCTTTGGTATGTAGCTCCTGCATTTTCCAACCCAAACGACATCACATTCTAGCAGTAGGTGCATCAAGGATAAGTAAAGGCTGTTTTATACTGGTCCTCCTTTTATATCATTATCTGATTATATCCCGAGAAACCGTCCATTAGGGATAACATCTCATGTCCGGCCATCATATCCACTATCATGTCAATGGTGGGTAGTGGAAAATCATCCTTAGGACATGCTTTGTTTAAGTCTTTGAAATATGTACAGATGCAGATGCCCCCTTTCAATTTTGAGATAGGTACAAGATTTGATACCCATTCTAGATAGTTGATCAGGCGTATGAAGCCGACATCCAGAAGTTTCTGTAGCTCAATTTTGATGAGCAAGGCTATTTGTGGGTGCATCTTCCTTAGCTTTTGTCTAACTAGTTTTGCTCTGGGGTAAACAACCAAATGATGAGCCACTACTTCAGGATCCAGACCTGGCATGTCAACATAGGTCCATGCAAAATTTACCTTTCTTTCTTTTAGGAATGCTGCCAACAGTTCTTGTTCTTCTACCAGGAGAGACTCTGCGTAGAAGGTGATTTGTGGTTCTAATTTTGTTCCTAAGTTGATTGGGTTGCACTATTCTACCAATACTGCTGATTTCTCCTGATGTAGAGTAGTAGGGGGGAGATTGAATCCTTCATCCTTCGACGCCTTAGAGAGGTTTTCACCATTGGATGTGTCTTTTATTTTTACTGTTTTATGGTTAGAGAGTGCCACAATGTGGTTTTCACTCAATAACTCCGAGCTTATTCTCGATATTTTCCTTTTGCGACTGAAGGACTCAATCGTCTCCCCATAGTATGCCTGTGTGTCCAGTGTGATGTTGAATCCAGCCTTGTGATCCTCGTACGAAACTGTATCCCTTAGTCCCATGAATTCTGAGAGCGCCTCATCATTTTCGAATGAGTCTAGAATCAGTGGTCCCCGTTGGTTGTGATCGATGAGTTGGAGGTGTACTAAGGTGATTTAGTGGGTTGGTTGGTTTGACTCAGCTGTGGATGCACTTATCATTAACAAGGTGAAATCCTTGAAAATCCTAGGAAGACCTGCTATGGCATCATCATCGTCACTACTAGGACAAACATCAGTGACGTCAAAGGTGTAATTATTGAGTGGGATACCTAAGCAAACAGGTGGTCTAGGAGTGGTTGTTGTTACCTGAGGAGAGGACCTGACTGCTCTTCTAGGAGTACCTCTACCACACACAGTTATACTCAGAGGAGTATGCCCAAGGCCAAGGTTCCACATTCTTCTTTCTACAATGATGGGCTCCAACCGTCCATCACTGTTTCTTCCCAAGCTCTCATTCTTGTTATAGCCCATACCAAATATCATTTGTAACCCTCTATTAGTTTCCTCCATGGGTAAGTTGGGAGTGAGTCTTTCATCTTAGTATAGTGTGTTTGTGATGTCCTCTTCATCCACATTCTCCTAACTGAGATCCCCCCAATGGTGGAATCCAGAGGGTTCTGCTCTAATAGTTCGGGCAGGTGTTTGAACTGGCTGGGGTTGTCCATGCGACCTAGGAGATTGTGGTAACTCTCCTACAACAAATGCATTTCTTTTCAATCTGTAATCACCACATCCATTGTCCTGGATCATGTTTTTAATCTTGGATATGTCAGGGATGGTGGGTGTCTCTTTCGCAGAAGTGGAGGTGAGATTGGCTGGGTCTATGTATGAAGTAGATGGTCCTTCATCATTTTTGGGTACTTGGGGGATCTTATAAAACTTGGCTTCCAAGTTTTTGTAGTAGGTGAAAGGTTCAGGATCCCCATATATGGTGACTTCCTCATTCTGATGTGAGAACTTAATGCACTGGTGATAGGTCGAAGCCACTACCTTCATTCCATGGATCCATGGACGTCCAAGGAGGATGTTGTATGGTAGGTCAAGGTCGAGGATCTGACAGGTCGTTTCCATAGTTTCCAGCCCCACTTGGATGGGGATTTTGATAGTGCCTTGAGACAGTCTTTCTTGGTCATCATATGCCCTTATTGTGATGCTTTTGTTCTTATTGATGGAATCCTCAGTGAATCCCAATTTCTTTATGAGTTTTAGAGAACAAATATTAAGGCCTGCACCTCCATCTACCATGACTCATTTGACTTTCTTCTTGTGGATTAGGACTTGGAGGTGGAGTGTGCAGTTATGAGATGGCTGTGGAGGGAAATATTGATCCGAAAATGTAATGAGATTTGGGGTAACAATGTTACCCACCATAGCTTAAAATTGCTTTGTGTCGAGGGTGGTGACAACGGTAGACATAGCTAGTGCTTCATCAAGGATCTTCCTATGGGCGGTAGAGATTTTCAATAGTTCCATGATGGAGATTTGGGTGGGTGTTTTTTTCAGCTGGTCAATGACATTGTAATCATAGGGGATGGCCTTTGTATTGGAAATGGGGGTCTTAGTAGGTGCCCCAATGATGGTAAACTTTCCACCTCATGTGGTGACTCCATAGTGATTGTTGGCTCCCTTGATATTTATGACAGTAACCATTTCATCGACGCATCCAACTATCTCCTCGTATACTAGATTAGCACTAGCATAATTTTTCTTGCCCTTATTATTTCCTTGATTATTTCCTTGATTGTTCCCTTAGTTATGGTTCGGCATTGGTTTCGTGTATTTTTTCAAGTCTTGGTTTCTGGCCGGCTGCTCGATGTTGATGACCTTATCCTCAATGAGATCCTGGATGATGTTTTTGAGTCTCATGCAATTGGAAATGGTGTGTCCTTTGACTTTGTGAAAGTCACAAAGGAGGTTCTCATTATACCGCGGCGGCTTGGTCATGGGTTCTGTGCACTACTCGGAGTTAGAGATTTTGATTAGATTCTCTTTGACCAGCTTCTTCATTATGGACTCAATCTATTCACCAAGAGCTGTAAACTTCCTCTTGGGGGGATACTTGTTGCGGGGAGGTGGTCCTCCTTGATTACCCAAATTGTTGATGTGATTGGTGGAAGATGGTTGTGGCTTTGCTACTACTGCATTAGTTTGCAGATTGTTGTGATTATGATTTTGTGGTTGATGATGGTTTTGGGTATTCTGCTTAGGGGCATTGATGACCACTTTAATATCGACCACGCTGTCGTTTGTGATATTTTTATTCCTTGACCATGTTTGAGGTTTATCATTGTAGTTGTTAGACGAGCGGTTATCTTGCAGTGGAGTGAATGTTGGTGTGCCTCCTCACATAAAAAGGGCTCTTTCGATGTTTAGTGCCTTTGGGATCAGTTGATCATAAGATGTGATGCACTACATTTTTAAGTAAAATGCCAAGTTTTCATCTAGATTGGCTATGATGGTGCAAACTTGTTGTTCTTCTGGCATGGTCCACTTGCTTTGATCAGCCTTGGATTGCCATCTTTGCAAGAAGGATGCGAATAGCTCTTCTTTTCCTTGTTTGAGTGCAGATAGTTCTTCCAAACTAACATCCACACCCATATTGAAAGTGTAATTCTTAAGGAAAGCCTCCACAATTTCCTTAAATTTTTTAATTCCCGTGGGTAGGCGAGAAAACCATTCCATGGCTGGACTAGTCAGGCTATGAGGGAAGAGTTGCATTAGGTATGTGTCATCATATGTGACCTCCATGCAGTGTACCTGAAATTCCCTGATGTGGTTTTCAGGGTTACCCATTGCATTGTACTTGTCAAATTTGGGGATCTCGAATCCCTTTGGGAATGGTATCATGGTAAGGCTTCTATCGAAAGGGTAAGGGCATAAGTTCCCCCGTGTCCTTGTGGTTTTTCTTGCTTGTAATTCCAACACTTGCTGCAAAAGTAGTTTGATTTGTGTTGCGACATCTTTGCTTGGATCAGGAGGTGGGATGAATGAGTTGTGAGATGTTTGAGGTGTTTGATGGGTGGGGAGAGTACTAGTAGGCATTTGCTACAAGCTCGATTATGCATTCAAAGCCTGATGGTATTCCTATATTTGCGTCAACAAGGCTTGTTGTTGATCTTGTTACTGTTGTTCCAACAATGCTTGTTGTTGGTACATCTGCTACCATTCCCATGAAGCTTGTTGTTGATCAATCTGCTATTGTACTAGTAAAGCTTGCTATTGGTCTAGCTGCTGTTGCACCAAAAAAGCTTTTTGTTGGTCGAGCTACTGTTGTGCCATCAAAGCTTGCTATTTAGCTTGTTGTTGTGCTTGAAAGTCTTGTAGGGCTTGTTGGTAGGCTTGCAGATGGATCGCTTGCAACTGTGCTTGGTACTATGCTTGTGCTTGTTGTTGGGCTTGTGCTTGGGCTTGAGCTTGAGCTTGCGCTTGAGCTTGTGCTTGGGCTAGAGCTTGCGCTTGGGCTTGAGCTTGTGCTTGAGCTTGCGCTTGCTGCATTTGTTGGAGTACTCTCTGTTGGTTGGCCTTTTGAAGGGTTTGGATCAGCGTGGTGAATGAGTTTGTCGTATTAGCTTTTGGTAGGATTGGTGGTGGAAGAGGAATCATGCCAACTGTTGTGACAGGTGGAGGGATTATGGTAGTGATTGGGATTTGGCTTGTTGGAGGGGTGGTTGAGATGATTGGTCCTTGAGATGGTATGCTTTGGGATATTTGAGGACCAATTGTGGTGGTGGCTTGAATGGTTGGCCCTTGTTGTTGTGATGATGTGGGCGAGAAGAGGGAATTGGGCGTGATGTTTAGATTGCTAGGTTATGAGAAACCATCGATGTTGAGAGGAGGAAAGCCCAATCCAAAAGGTGACGTGGTGGTAAATGAAAATAGGGGAAGAGATGGAATGTTACCTTGAAAAAAAGGATTTGCAATGTCAGTTATTTCAAACAAGCTTCCTTCTTCAAGTGGTAGAGAAATTTGTATGTTTTTTTGGCAAGCTAGTGTTGCACAGAACGAAGATGAGCCCACGTGGTTATGGAAGGTGAGCGATACATATGGGTGGGATGGATTTTCTGGAACAGACGTAACCAGTGTGGTGGTGATGACTGCTTCTTTGTTATCCACAAGGTGATGCCTTTGTAATTCTTGGAACATGGCACTCCCCTTGTTCACATTCGGTGAGGTTGGTGTGATGGCCGATGTGGTGTAAGGTACTTCTTGATTGACATTTGACATTGGGGATGCACTTGGAATAGGCACATCTGTGCTAGTGCTTGCATCAAGGTCAGGAGGAAACTGCGCCCCTCCTCCCGCTAGCATATTTAGGTATTTGAACATAGCACTGACAATTTTGTGGTTGTCTGGATTTTGAACCACCTTCATGATTTCGGATTGTGTCATCCCCATGTGTTCGTTCGTGATGTCCCCTTGATGAATCTCCTCTTGAGGATTTTGTGATGATAAGGGAGAGTTGCTTGGGGGATTGCTTGATCCCACTAGGTTCACTTTGGAGTTTAACTGACTCATGTTTACAGAAGTTGGAATTTCTCTGATATTCTCCATGTTCTTCTTGTATTGAGATTTTGTTTGGACCATAAAAAATAGGGATTTTTTCGATCCTAACCTTTTAGGCCCAAAAGAGAAGAACTAGTGAAGCTAAAAGATTAAAGATGGTGGTAATGGTGATGGGATAAATGGATGGGATGAGTGAGTGAAAAAACTTTTGAAGAACTTTTGAAGGTATATGCTAAACTTGTAAGGGATTTTGAATTGATTGTGATAATTTGACTAGATGCATTAAGTCAAATAGGATTGTTGTGAAGTTGTATTCCCTAGGAAGTTGCATTATCCTAGGGAAACTTGCACAAATGGATGAATTGGCTAAGTGTGTTAAGCCAATGTAATTGTGAACCAATAGACTTTAGGAATTTGTGTTATCCTAAACATAAATTTGTCCAAAGGTTGAGACTATTTTGGCTAGGTGTGTTAAGCCAAGATAGGTTGATGTTGATTTAGCCTTCTAAGTTTAGCATGATGATTGTTTCTAGAGTTCACAAAAAGGTTTGATGATGAAATGGGATTTGGTTGATGGAGGAATGAATGAGAATGACGGCTCTGATCTTGAAACTTATCCTAGACACAACTCTCACTACAAAACCTCGGTATTGAAGAACATGCTAGACTTCCTATGGGAGAAAAGAAAACCTTTCAAAAATTTTGGGATTTTGTTGACAATAAAATGCATACAATGCTGGATTATTCCTTGAGGCCTTTTTGTAAAAGTTGTATATGAGTCTTTCCCTTACTTCAAGGAGCATCTCAAGGTGTTGCTCACATATTTTTATTCTAACTTTCTTGAACTCTGGCTTTGGGATTTTGATCTTGTGGGAAATCATTGGAAATAATACACATGAAGTTCAATTTGTCTCTTTATCTTGGTTTAATGAAATTATTTTTATCCAAGACACTTTGCTTGCTTAAGTTTCAAACTATATGTCTAGTGTCCCACTCTCTTTCTCATCCCACAAGGTCCTTTCTGTAGGAATCGAGGAAAATAGGGAAAAAGTTCCTTATGTTTAACCTTGTTGAAAACAAATGACGGTAGAATTTGTGCACTTAGAAACCTCTAGGAATATGATTCCTAGGGAAAGCAAGAGTGTTCAATTCGTCAAGAGTATTTGTTTCTCACAAGGGGTTTGAAATTTGAAGGTCTTTGTGAATGTTTTTTTTTTTCAAATGTTTTCAAGATCAAGCAATGTATTCCTTCCAAGCACTTTTACACTCCTAGGATGATGAGGCAATATCTTGTTGGGTTCCCACTTGGATAAATCCAGCTGCGCATATCTTGTGCGAATGGATAAATGCTTGACCACACTGGCTCCCCTCCATGATAGTCACTTATTCGGGTCAGCCAAGCATTAGTACCCATGAATCTCCCATGACATACTTTCCATTTCCACAACAAGACCGCATGTATAATGTGGGGCGGCTTCAAAGGACGTGACCTTTTGCACCAACAAGATAGACGAGGTTTTGGCCTTTTTCTAAGCAAGGGGTTCTAATGCAGGCATTCCATTCATGGGGGATTATCCAACATTGGCGAGAGTCCATTGCCGTCCATCTCATCAAAATAATCCTCGTGATTCTTGATCTTTCCTCAAGAATCCGCACTTATATACCGGTTGGAAGTCGCTTGGCTTTAGCGTGTTCCTGGTTGGGTCATTCCCTTGGGTGATTACTTTTTTGCACAAGGAAGGCCCTCTAAGATAAACAATAGCGAACAAACATTATTCGTAGTTCGATTGACTTTTGTTTAAAAATAAAAGGAGAAAACTCACAATAAGTTTTATTCACACTCGCATGTCTTGTTCAATTTTAAGTGCCAAAATTGAAATGTGGAGGCAATCCTTTTAACAACCTAATATTTCCAAAATGTTTTTGATTCTCAAGATCGCAATGAAGCACAAGAGAAGCGCATACACATTTTAGATAATATTAATTTGTAAAAAATATTGCAAAACATGGAAAACATTTGTTCATTTTAAACCTCAAAGCAATGATGACTTCTTTTTAAGCACCAAATGAAGTGTGAGTTTTCCTTGTTCAATTGTTACCTTTTAAACAAAATCTAGTGTGTTTGCCGAAAAGTTCTTTTTAGCCCCTTGGCAACTTTTGAAAAGAAATTTGATTGTTAATTTTAGAACCCAAAAGAAAAATAGTGTCCTAAAATCTAAAAACTTATCAAATCCTTTATAGAGTGTTAAAAAACACTTTAGTGTTTAAAAACACTTTGTACAAAATAAACATGTTGTCATAAAAAAAGGTTGCTTGTTCTTTTTAGTCCCTAAAATAAATTTAGTTTTCCTAAGGCCAAAGATATTTAACAAATTTTCTGAAGAAGTGTTAAAGAACACTTTTAGTGTTTCAAAACACTTTGGGTTTGTGAGAACGATACCAGGATAAACTTCTTTCTTTGCTTTTCCTCTTCTCCAACTTGCAAAATGTCAGAAAACCAGAGAGCAATAATATAGCAAACAAAGTTAATGCTCAAAAAATTAAAAAACGTGTTCAAATTTAAAAATAGATTGTTTCCCGTGGCGAAGTTTAGCAGGTGCGGTGCTGTTTAGCGGGTCCGACGCTGTTTAGAAAACAAGCGGTGCCATATAGTGTCGCGAGGTCAACTGTATGCAATGCTCTGCAGAAACAGAGACTGTGGGTGTGGTGGACTTTGGCATGCAGTGGAGTTTGGAAGCAGTGAAAGTTGGCAAATTTTCAAATTTCAAACATAGGAAACAATTGCGGTGCTCTATGGTGTTGTGGGTTTCTAGTGGTGTGGTGCAATACACTGCCACATCTAAGTTAGCGGTGCAATATAGGACCGCATGAACTACCTATGGTGCCGTTTCCTATATGTAAGCAAAAAACGTGAAAAAACCAAATTTTTTTGAAGAAAAACGTGATAAATCTTGAGATAGCCCTCCTTCTAGCACCAAAATGTGAACCCCTAAACTTGAAAATGCGCAAGAACAACAAACATGGTTAGTGTTAGATCAAAATGCATGCAAATATGAAGGATTTCCCATAAAATCCATCTATTCAAGCTAAAATTAGGAAAATAACAAAACTTAAAATAACAATGAAAGCAATCCTAATTAAGCTAATAGCATGATGATCTTATGGGGGAATTGGTGCCAATGAGATGTTGCGATTGGCCCTTTCCCAATTCCTAAGTAGCAATGATATGTGAATCTAGAAATGGTCAAATCTCCAAAGAGATTTGAGCAAGCCTTGGTGTAAATGTGAAAATATGATGAATACTTGGATATGATGAGCAAAATTACTTCTCAATTGTAGAGAGTAACTTTGCATATGAACTGTGGATGAGATTGAGAAGAGAGGTCTCCAATTTATAGACTTCTATTTGGAAGAAGTGAGCAAGATTGACCAATGTGGGACAAAAGATAATCCAATGGCATTGTGCCACTTGTCCACATGTGATTGGATGAGGAATGAGCACATTTTGGCCAATGTGCATGATAAATGCATAAATTTGAATTTGAAATGGTGAGTTGACTTATTGAAGGGCGAAGAGAAGTGAAGTAAATATCACTTGGCTCAAGGTCAAGGACATGTAAGAGGCATTGAATGCCTTGTTGGAAGGACCAAGTCCACTTGGACTTTTTGAATTCAAATGAGGGAATATTCCCTTTTGATGCCTTGTGAGGGAAAATGGGAGAATTAATAAATCAAAGTATTTGATTTATTGTGAAAGTTGCATTCTCTAGAGGATTTTAGTGAGAAGGATTAACTTAATCAATGTTTTGATTAATTTAATGAAGAATTAGGTGATGTGACAATTTTAAACTTAGATTTATGAATTGATTTAAGTCTAGAATTGAGAGGAAATAATTTATTAAATAACTAATTTGATTTATTTAATCAAGAAGGAATATGTTAGATTAGATCAAATAAGGTTTTAATTTATTTAATTTAATAAGAGGACTTTAGAGATTTTAATTAAATAAAATGATTTATTTAATTAAACAAGGATGCAATGGTTTATTAACTTAATTGATTAATTTAATCATTGAAAGAGGAAGACTTAATCCAATAAATAATGATTTATTAAATTAAGAGATAGAATGTGATGAAATGCTGAGAATGTGATTTAAGAGGAAATGTTGTTAGTAATTAGGATCAGGTGTGCCAAAACGAACTTGTACATTTTCCATGTCTACACTTATGGAAAGATCCGACTGGGTGAAGGCTCAAGCGAAAAAGCTCACGAAATATTTGGTAGCTTCAACAGACATCCCATTTTCCATGTTCTTCAAGAAATGAGGCTATATGTTTTCTGGATTAATTTCATTAGCGGGCAATTTGTACCCCACTATCAGCTTGAGGTACTGAGCACAATTTCCCCTGGCCTCCTTGGCCCATTCGATATCTAGAACCACTCATTCTAGGATCTACTCCAGCCTTTGCTTTCGATGATCAAAATCTTGTTTCCACATATCAACTAACCAGTGGTCATCATCCTTGAGGGCAAGATTTTTCTCCCACACTTCACTCGACAACGCGAGAATAACATCTATCTTTGGGTAGGCAGCTTTGTAATTTTTCAAGAACTCCTCACAAACATTCCTCATGCCCTCAAGAGTCCTCTGCACCTCTAAGAACCTATTTGTTGTTCGGACAACCAGGTTGATTCCCATGTTCCCCATGTCTAAGCCTTGCTTGAACTAACTTTTTGTAGTCTTATTCAAGTTCCTTCTCTTTTCCAAATTATGGATCTTCTCTTTAGACAACATCTAAGGTGGGGCCGACGACCTAGTGGGTTGCTCATCCAGGGATGACCATTGCTAAATATAGGTCATCAGATTGGCCACCTGTGCTTTCAGTTCCTCATTTAAAACCTTATCCTACTAGATAAGGTGCACCACCGTGGCTACCGATTCCCAGAGGTGGTCAACCTTCTACTCCCTAGTGGCCACTCCCAAGTCGATGGTGGAGACTTTATACGTTACTCCTTGTTCTCCAACCACTGGCATTGCTATTTGTACTACCCTAGATCCGAAGGCATCCATGGTTACTTTTGATCTGATTTTTGGCCTTTTCTCCTTAGTGCTTATCTGTGCTCTGGCCAATATTTCTTCTAGCCTTGCCTTAGGATCTTTTAGGGTGGGATTCTTTTTCCTAAGCTGATTCCCTAGCCAATCGAGCATTTGGGGCCCCTCCTTGGGTGGTTCATGTTGATCCTTGTTGCTCTCCATCTCAAGTTCAATGGTTTTAACAACAAGGGCCTCTTTCTTATCCCCTACATCCTCCTTCTCCTCGTCGAAGCCCTATTTGAGCGTTACATGTTTAGTGGGAGACTTGGTGAGAAATTGATTTTTGGAGGGATCTTCCCTTTAAACATCCTTTTCTTCATCTTGATCTTTCTCATCTACATGGAGGGATGTTTCCTCTTCATGCTCCAGAGTTCGATCATGTCTTTCAGCTCAAGACTTCTTGGCCTCAGTCTCTGGAGAAGCAACTTCTTCTTCAACCGTAAGCCGATCCTCAACTTCTTTATCCTCAATTTCCTTAAGTTGCTTGCTCCATTCCATGCCAAGCTTTGGATCATTTGTTTCTTGGATTAACTCACTGTCCATCTCCTTGCTGCCTTCACTAGAAGATTCGTAGGCTACCTCATCGATCTCCCAACGCTCAAACATTAGGTGGTCATGGTATTCAAACTCCTCATCTTTGGGCCTCCTTGAAGCCTCTAGCTACGGTCACTCGATCTTATCGAATATCTGCATTGTTGCCTACATTCTTGGTGGTTCGGTAGGGGGAGGGAGAGCTGGAGTGTTGGCCATAGCTTGGGCTATTGCAACTTTCACTATTGGACTTGTAAGCATCCCTGAAAGCTCAAAGGGCACGTTTTGCATGTACTTTACAAAGGACTCTAGGAGACTGAGCATAGCAATTGTAGTAGTAGAAGTGAAGGGAAGGGAAGGAGACATAAAAGATGAAGAGATCGACGAGGTCATGGTAGAGGATGAATGCACCGATATGACTTGCACGATCAGAGAAGTGGAGGCAAGATGGAAAGAGATGTCCACCGCAGGCGGAGAGAAAGCATATACTACAAGCAACGTAGGTGGGATAGTGGTAATGGCAGAAAAAATTGCAGTAGATGGAGACCTTGGTGGGTGAGACTCTTCCTCTCTGCCCTCAAGGAGCAGATCTTTGGGTATTATAGGTATCTCTATAACCTAGATTGTTTTTCTTTTCTTTTTGGAAGGTTCGCCCTCCGAAGCCTTTCGAGCATAAAACTTTGGGTTAGGTAGCTTCCCACTACCTTCCTTTCTCTTCTTTGTTTTGACAAATGGTGGGGATTTGGAAGTTTCCCCAATTTTTGTAGTAGTCACCCCACCATCAGAGCTGGTTGGCTCACTTTCGAGTCCCTTTAATGTTAAGGCGAATCCTTATTGTTGTAGTCAGGCCACTTGTTGGTTGATCCACGCCTTCATCTGAATCTCCATGAGCTTGGTGAGTATGTTGAGGTCATCAACCTCTTGCTCATCCCAATCAATCATGGGCAGAAACATATTTGTGACGAGACTATATCCTGAATCGATCACCATGTTCTCATCTTCATCAATTTGGTCCGAAATCGAGCACAAGTTCACTCTTCGCACGTAGAGGGTAGTCATGCACATTTAGTGTCATAACCGCACCTCAAGATCATCCTTGCAGTTGGCCCAGAAATCCTCAACATTGTGGAGGTGGGCATACTCAAGTCCCACTGCCTTTCTGATATGACCATATGGGTCCATTCGTGGCCAAGCTGTATACTGCCGTTAGTAGTACTCAACCAACTCATTTTTTGAATTCCCCACACATTGGGAGGTATGAATCTTGTACATTACTTGACCAAGGCCAAGAGGGTAAGGTGTCCCTGCCAGATATTTGATGCTCAGAATATTGTGAATGTGTCGCAACTACCAGGTCAACTCTAATAGTATGATCAGGTCATTAGGGTACCAAGGTAGCTTGCTTGACCTCTTCGTGAATCCTTGGGCGTGAATGTAAGTGAACTTAGGGAACTGTATATAGAGAAAGGAGTAATGCCTGAGGAGGGACCTGGCACTGTGGGATACTCTTCTATGAAAATATCCTCCAAGCAATCGGATGATGTAGGCAATGAAGGCATCATTCACCCTACATTAATCCCTCTTGAAGTTTTTGTATTGCAGTTGAGGATATCTGTCATAAGGCTTGAGCTCCCTCCGTAGCACCGTATTGGTCATCGCATTCAGTCCATGATAATGTCGCCGATCAACAAGCAAATAAACCAGGTAGGACATTATGTAGAAATTTGATATCTTCTTCACATTGATAAATTGCTCGTGAAAGCAATTTCTGATTATTTCTCACCAATCAAAGGCAGCGTCACCATAGAGAACTTTCTCCACAAAGTATAACATCTACTCCTAGAAGAAGGCCACAATAGGAATGCCCATTACACTACTTAGTAATGTAATGAGGTCATGGTAATCCTTGATGAAATCGTTGTGAAAGAGCTCTTGTAGAAATTTTCTAGCACTGGCCTGCTTATCCTTCAACTAGTACTGATTAATTAGTTTCTTACATCTTATAGGATCCTGATCCCATAATGCCTTGCATTCTTCCATAGTTGGGGTCTCCATACTTTCAATAGCGGGGATGTGGAAGGTTTTAGTTATCCCAAAAGGGGACATGTCTGCAAGGATGTTTCTAGCTCTATCAACTATGGTTTTGGTTTGGGGTTGATATGCTTCCCGGCATGACATTACCAGCTTGGGTCCCACCAAAGCTGGCAGGAAGCTTGCACCCTTAGCAAGTTTGTTGCTTCTGATTAACTTTGTATTTTCTGTTTTCGGATCCACTTTGACCCTCCGTGTAAATTCATCAATATCGACATGCTTGATATTGGTATTTGTGATGTCTCTCAAAAGAGTGGTGAACGATGTGAGACACCCCTTGGAATTTATAATTCATCTAATCTTTATCCTCCTTGCTTCGAGGTGCGTTGGTAGTTCATTTTCCCTTTTCCTTGGTGGCACTAGAGGTTTCTACATCGGATTCCATAAATCTTTCACAAAGAGACGTGAATCAGTAACATTAAACATGGAAAAGTGGGCTCAAAAAAATCCTTGCACATCAAGGTTAGATCCACAGTCATCATTCATCTTTGATAAACTCCTAACACTTCATAAAACACTAGAAGAAAGAAAAATAGGCAATTCGGGTTCCTAGGGCTGGAATTCCCTTGGCAAAATGTCGTTTGGAAGGGTGAACGAATGAAGACACTCCTGATGACTTTTCTAGTCTTGGATTTGATCAAAAAAAGGTCTGGAATGAGGAAAGACTCAATTTTAGCAAGTGGGTCAAATTCTGTTTTGGATTTGGAGGTCATTTGAGCCTTCATTTAGGCATTCGGGTTTCAACAGTAGGAAGGTTGTTTGGAACGACGCAAGGAGGACGACACTTCGGGTTCCAGGCTCCATGGTTAGGGTTGTCGGAGTCGGTTAGCTATTAGGGGATAGGTGTGTAAAATGATGAAATACAAGCGGCAACCTAGGGATGGAAGTCCAGAGGGTAATCCTCAGAGACAAATTTATCAGTTACGAAAGCCTGACGACGAACCAAAGGTTGGGGCCTAGGGACCGGAAAGATGGTCAAGTTCGATCATTTGCAACAACGAAACCAGAATAGAATCCTAGAAATAGAATTCCAAAGTACAAAGGGTATTTGGACATTATGTTCCTATTTTAGATTTTACGCTTGAAAAAAGGGGGAGCGGGGTCTAGGAGTTGGAAAGACATCCTGAGATAGTCGTTCATAACAACAAAAGCAACGTGGAATTTTGGAGGTCGGGGTTCGGCAAAAATTTGGACGTTTGGTTTTCCTACAAGTTTGAGATGGACGTATCGCATCCGAGGTCCGAGGGTTAGGAAGATGCTCAAGGATGGTCATTTAGAACGACAGAAGAACAATGGAAACCCGGGAAGGGAATACCAGAGGCCAGGATCCAGGGGCGCGATGGACACTGTAATTTTCTAAGTTCAAATTTGTGTTCATGTACGGACGACCACAGAGAGGTCTGGGCCCGAGCAATGCCATCGACTGTTCCGAAGAACATCAATGGAGGGGTCAAGTTCCAAAGGTAGATTCCAATGGTTTGACATGGTGTTTCTTGATTTTAACTGGTGGGTTTTGAGCCAAGGGCACTATACTACCATGCTTTAGCTCATTTTATCTTCCCCTTAAGATTTTTAGTTTGAATTATTGAAAAAGAAGGAAGACGAGGCCAACAACGAACCTACCTCGAATTCCTAGAGAAGCTCGATGCTGAAATACTTCCGAATGGTGAAACAGGTGCTCAGGCGCGAAGGCAGAAAGAGATGGGGCCGATGAGCTTTCAAAATTTCACTTTGTCATGTGAAAATGATAGGTGAAAATTTGTTTAAATAGCCAAACTTGCAATTAATGCCACAATTGAATGCTCCATACGATGAGTGGTAAGTTTGGTGAGTTTAATTTTTTCGAGAGGCGGTGGGTGGTTTAGAGTCCGATGGCCAGAAAGACGTCACACCACGAGTGTTTCAAATATCTATCAAGTGAAGTGTAAACAACGATGCGAGATCCAGGGTCCAAGGTCTGGGAAGATGAAAGCTAGTGGCTGTTTGGAATGGTGAAGTCCAAAGGGAAACCCGAGAAGGGAATTCTGGTAGGTCGGGCTCGAAGGGCCAAAAAGACGTCGCACAACTACCATTCAGAATCACATAACTAGGATGAAAATCCAAGAGGGGAAACCCGAGGGTTTGGGCCCGAACGGCGCCATGGACGTCGAAAAGGTGTTTTAACAAAGGAAACCCCAAATGGCTTAATATTTAGCATTTTTTAAAGGGGCCAAGTTTGGTCAAACTTAAAATGTGACTTTTGAGAATATCTTGACCTTTTAGGGTGCAAAAAGGGGCACACAAAATAAGACAAAGCAAAAAGGACCCAACAAGCAAAAGAGGGAAGAGAGGGTCCCCGTTCTAAATGGTGTGTGTGTGCAATAGGCACAACAAATGGCGACTCCTCTAGGAGAACACTCTCGATGTTCTAAAGATAATTATTCATTCTGAACCCATGATCTCTGGCTTCGCACGCCAAAGCTGATTTTCAAAGTTGAACTAAGAGCAAGTTAAAGAAGGTGAGGTTGAATCATGCTGCATCATCATCATGGAGGTGTGTGTGTGGTGAGTTCATTTACTTGGAGATTTCATGAGCAACCACTGATTGAGAGAGATAAGCTACGTAGTTCACTTGACCCCAAAAGTAACCTGGACATTGCTTCACTACTAGTTAGGTGTACATAGCCCCGACGAAGTTGGCGTTGTGACCCCACGAACATAGCTCTACTTCTAGCCAGGTGTCCATAGCCCCACTCGACATATTTGCACACACATACGGCTATTATTTTCACTTTGTCCATTCGTTTTCATTCGATATTTCTTTTCAACATTTTTCTCTTTTTTTTTTCAACCATGTAAGCAGTGAAGCTCACTATGGGCTTGGGAATCACAGTGGTCACTAGAGCAGACTTTAGATTTTTCACTTATCTAGCCCTCTCACTAATGACCATACCATTCTTTGGAAATTTTAAAATGTGTTTCTATGTGTTCCATGATAAACACAGGGAATTCAAGAAGATAGCCTTACTAGGTTAGTTCAGAGCTCAACAGTTGAAAACTAATGCTTAGGGGCCTTTAGAGGTTAACAATAGGGAATGAAGGCTTATCTAAACAACAACACAAGATCGAGAAGCAAGGAAAAATATTTATCGAGCCAAGCACGACCACCACAGGAAAACGAGAAGAATCTTTCAAGGTCAAAACCAAACGGTCAGGACAATGAGAAAAACCGAAGGACAAAGCAGGAAACCTATTCTAACCTATGTACAAGTATTTACACAAACAACTCTGGAAGAGCTCAGGCTTGCAAGTAATGCTTGAGGTGCTTTCCATTGCTAGGAAACGAGACATCTTCACCAGTAAAAGTCTTTAAAAGAAAAACATTTTCTCCAAGGATTTCAACAATCTGAAAGGGGCGAAGCTAGAGCTTGTCGAATTTGTTGTGTCCCCATTTCTTTTCGTGGGCCTTGTCCCAATAAAGGACTAAATTAGAAATGTGGAAGGCCTTAGTTTTGGCTCAGTGGTCAAACCATATTTTTACTATGCCCTGATGCTGGGCAAAATTTTCTATTGCACGGTCTCGTACTTCTTCAAGGTGCAGAATCTCGGCAAGGCGAGCTTCTCTGTGGTCTCCATAAAAATCATTGATGAACTAGAGGGTAGGGATTTTCAAGTGTATGGGGAAGACTGGCTCCAAGCCATAAATGAGATGATATATCGAATCTCTGAGGGCAGCCTTGTGATGGGTGTGATCTACCCAAAGGGTGAAACAAATTTGGGTATGCCAATCCTTGGGATTCCTATCTAGCAGCTTCTTGATCATAGTGATCAAGTTCTTGCTGGTTAATTCAGCAAGGCCACTGCCTTGAGGGTAATAATTGGATGAAAAATTTAAGGGCTATACCATAATCGAAAGCCCAATCCATTAATTTTAATGAAGAAAATGCAGGGCCGTTATTGCATACTAGAGCATAAGGACAACCAAAGCGATTTAAAATGAAACTTTCCAAAAAGTTAATTACTACTTCAGTTGTACACTGCCTACAAGATATTGCTTCTATCCACCTAGTACAATAATTAGTAGTGATCAAAATGTACTTGTGTCCAACAGATGATGGAGGGCTTACTAGACCAGTGAAGTCGAGACGCCATTGTGCGAACAACCTTACCTCCAAAATAGGTTGTAGTAGGACAACCACATTCCTTTCTCTAGTGGCAGTAGTCTGGCACATGTGGTAGGTTCAGACATGACCATAGGCATCCTTAAAAATAGTGGGCCAATAGTACCCAACTCTTAAAATCTGATGTGTATTTGATTAACCAGAACCATGACTAGTCCCAAACTTATCATGGAATTACTTGAGAACACAATCAACCTCTTTTCTACTGAGGCATCTCAAGTAGATACCTTCATGATTCCTCTTGTACAATATGGTGCCCTATAGCATGTAGCTGCTGCTTTTCAACCTAAGGGCTCACCTTTGGACTCTCTGTAGATGAGGTAGACATTTATGATTCAACAAGTAATATACTATGTTGTCGTACCATTCCCCTAGAGAGACATCCTCCAGTTGGTACTGTTGCACGGTCAGTTCGGGTCCAAAATCAATAAGCAGCTCCGCAATTATTTTGGTAAGCGCCTACCCTCTCACCAAATTCATCGGCTGGATCTCCATATCATAATCTTGTAGCAATGTAATCCACTTTTCCCTTCACTCTCCTAACTCATTCTGCATGAGCATCGTCTTCACCAAGAGGTCAGAAACAATAGCGAACACCTTGTTGTGCAAGGTGTAATGCTTGAACTTCTTGACCCCTTTAATAAGAGCATAGGCTTAATTTTTTATGTTATGATAGCATATTTCAACATCCTTTAGAGGGGTGCTCATGAAGGTGATCGGATGTTCACTCCCCTCATCATCCTTTTGTTTCAAGATGCTGGCACAAGAATGATCTGAAGCAAAGGAGTAGATGTAGAAAGGCTTTGGGTAGTTGGGGCTGACCAACATAGGGGTGTTAGCAATTGCCTTCTTGATTTCCCCAGAATCCTACTTTGCTTTTGGGGTCCACTCGACCTTAGCATCCTGATTTAACATAGTGTTGAGTTGTTTGACGATCTCCATGAAGCCTATGATGAACTTGAAGACAAAGTTAATGTTTTCGAAAAAAGATTTCAAGTCTCTTTTGTTGCCTGGTAGTTGGATCTTCATGATTGACTGGAAACATTTGGGGTTGATAGAAATCTCCCATTCTAATAGGAAATATCCAAGGAGCTTCCCCTCAGTGACACCAAAGATGCATTTCTTCAGATTAAGGGAAACCCCAAATTTGTGGTACCTTTCAAAGACCTTGCATAGGTCAACGACGTGATTACCTCACTGCTTTGATAATACTATCAAATCACCTATGTAGATGATTATTGATTTTCTGATCAATTATTTTAATGCAATATCCATGGCATGCTGGAAAGTGGCACCAACATTGATGAGTCCGAATGATTTTCTTCTATAAGCGAAAGTTCCCCATTTGGTGGTGAATGTCGTCTTGTGTCAATCTTTGTACTGTACCATAACCTGATTATATCCTGAATATTCATCTAGGAAGAACATCATATAGGAGCCATTTACTATTTGTAGCACCTCGTCCAATGAGGGTATAAGATAGTTATCCTTCTTTGAAGCTTGGTTCAGATTGTGGAAGTCAATGCACAATCTGATTTCCCCATTTTTCTTTTTGCCTAGAACAAAATTTTCCACCCATGTGGAGTGTCTAACTGAGAAAATGATCTTGGCTGACAATAAATTTTGTACTTCTTTGTATATTATTGGTTCCATCAAAGCGTTGATAGGGTGTTACTGCTACCGAAATGGCTTTGCATCTGGTTTGAGTGGGATGGTGTGGGTAATGATGGACGTATCGTACATCTTGAGATCCTCATATCTCTAGGTGATGATGTTGTGATAATTTTGTAGAGCCTCGAGTATACCTTTTTTTTCCTCAGGAGCTCACACCTTACCAATGAACACATTCCTGGAATTCTAAGTCGTTCCTAGATTGTAAGTGTTGCATTGGCTGCTGATGGTATCCTTTTTATCCTATTGATCCTAATCTCTAATATAATCTAAATCAAAGATTCACTCTAGCTGGACCATTGCCCTAGGGATGGTGTTGGTATTTAGGTTGATAATCCCTTCTATATCTAGGTTCACCTCTTGAGGTTTGACCTCATCAATTATTTACGTAGCAAAAATGTCCGAACTAGTGATAAAATCTAGAATGTGTTTGTCATCATTGAATACCTAGAAATTGGCTACGTTATACGACACTAATGGGATAGAGGTGAGCTCCACCATGAATCTTCTGAGGCTAGATAGGGATAGTGGTTGTAGTGTGCTTTTTGCCTATGCCAAGGCATTGTCTATATGATTTTGAGCACATGGGATCAATTGAATATTGAATGCATCCAACCCTTCCAGTAGATCCCATACGCAGTGTCTGTAATTGGTGAGTCTTTTGTTGTACCAGAAATAAGGCTTCCTGACCTGCTTTATGACCAACTCTGAATCTCCATATACTTGGAGCATTTTGACACCCTTTCTTAATGCCATTCAGAGGCCCAAGACTAAATCCTCATACTCTACTACATTATTGGTACAATAAAACTAAAGTCGATGAGAAAAAAAGTATGAATTACCCTTAGGATTGATCAATTTGAAACTCACCCCAACTCTATGCTTAGATTTAGACCCGTCAAAGCGTAATGTCTAGAATCTAGGAGAATCTTTAAATGTAGAACTAATAGATCTGATTTTTTCCTTTGGTGGGGACTTCATTTCAGTAACCATTTGGAAGGTGCAGGGATGGAACACGTTTGTTCGGGTGGTGCAGACCCCACTTTCTCCTTTGGAGTATCCTATCTTTTAACGTGTTCAATTTTTGTTTGACATAGACAACAATCAAACTCTGGGTGGGTAGCATTATGTACTCTACACTAATTAGGAAGCAAGAGTTCTTGAAAGTTCATCAGGTTCCCAGATTAAGCTGGTGCTAAACACATTTTTCCATGAAATCTTGGAAGTCGTCAAGCAATCCCCAAGTGTCATCCTCTCCTAGCTCTTCATCATCGGATTCTACCAGCACTTTAATGCTCTGAGAGGCATTGGTCAAACTAGCAGGCGGGCTGCATAGTATGACGAAAACCTCACTTGTTCCTTGATCTTCTAGCCATTCTTGTTCGTTTCGATATGATATTGGGGAATAATTCCCCAAACCCATTTTAGCATACAACACCTCGTTTGTGTTGTTGTACTTAGTGATCATGAATCTCATTCATGGTTCTTGGTCAATCCGAATCTGATTTGACATTCCTTTCCATGGTAGCCACATGTGTGAGTAATCAGTCGTGGCGTATCCATTCAATGCCCTCATAAAATACCTTCCTAGGATTATACCGTATGTATCCAGGATATCAGCCACCTAAATATCAATGGTCTATTGGATCTAAGGATTAGCAGCAACCTACATAGGTATTCTATTAATTTCCCCCACTATGCTGATCTCGGTTTTGTCAAGTTGTGGCACCTTTCACCGGGAGGGAGTTGGTGTTATTCCAAGTGCCTTGCACATGCTCAAGGGTATGACATTGGCTGATGCGCCTGAATCTAGCAGATAGTTGTGGATTTTTTTCCCAAACACACAGATAGTGGTCAGAAAGGGAAGAGTTTTGAATTTTCCCTAAAAAAATCCCCTGGAAATGTCCACTTGGATGACTTGTCCCTTATCCTTTTCATTGCGTTTGCTTTGGGTTGTTACCTGATTAGTTACTCTATCAGACTGCTTGTTTTCTTGCGAGTGGGTCAGCCTTACTATTGAAGATCTGCCTAATGACCGACTCACTTTGTTGATCATTAAAGGAGACCCTCTTTGCATGGGTTTCTTGAGTCGACCCTTGTGATGGAGTCCCATTTATCATTTTGAAAAAGGCATTCCTGACGATAAGCACCTTCAAAAGTTTGAATGCAGATACACTTAGCTTCACTTTCTTAAATTCCTCAACAATATACTCCCCCATATGCTGAACTTCCTGATCAGAAGAAATGTTCTGGGAGGAGTTGGTGGCTTGGCTTTGGCTATTGTTCTGCTATTTATTTCTGTTGAGATATCGGGTGGGTGTATGGGGAAAACCCAGATTATTACTTGCATTTGGATCAGGAGGAGTACTAAAATTATTCAGTGGAGTGGAGGTCATAAAAGGGCCTCCAACATGACAACCAACCTATCTATTTCAGAGGTTTATGGGGTAGTCCGTTGGTGGAACATCTGGACTTCGTCTTCCCTAGGCTCTTCTTTGTCATCTTTGGGACCATTATCTATTGAATCAAAAAGTTGAGCTAAAGGACCTTCATAACTTACCTCTTTCACTTAATCGCTGATGTTTGAATTGGTACCCTCCTGCTCTAGTGTGTTGCATTCCACCCTTGGGAAAGGAGCCTGGTTTAGTACCAAAACCGAGGAGTCATATGGGTCAGACGGGACAATGTCTCTACACCCTAAATTGTCCACTACATTCTGAACTTCAACTTGGAAAATCTCAGTTGTAGTTTGGAACTCTAGACAATCCAAGTCGGAGTGGCGACTCATTTTGTGTATGCGACACCAACTAGATAGAGCAACCTCCGCCAAGTAAACTTCGCTCGCAGGGTTCTCATTGCCACTGGGCTGATCAAGGGGCGTGGCAACAACTCTGTTGTTGGGTCTTGTGTTCCACGTCCGGTTTTTCCTTTGCAAGGGCCTTCTGTTAAAGTTCTAGCCTGAATTCTATTTTTTGTTATAATTTTGTTCGAACGATGTGTTAACATTCCGATTGTCTTGATTTTCATGATTATCTCTGTTATTGCAATTAAGCTTAGCCTAGATGTTCTTTTGTGACACTTGCAATTGGTTATTCTGATTTCTTAAATGTGTCATCTCTGTTGAAATATTATTGATCATTTATGTAAGCTCGTCAATCCTATCCTTTTCAGTGTTGTTCGGTTGTGGTGTGACGTTTTGAAGGAACACGAGCTGTGTAACTAGCTAATTTTGATGAGCGGGTAGGAATTCAATTTTCTGGAGGTACATCAACACCTAGGATGACTGCGGATGGGAATGTTGCTATCGAGGCACTAGGTAATGAGGTACCAGATACGCCTGATTCATCAGCTATCGAAGGTGTGGAACCATAGGTAGATGTAGTATTGGATTCAACAGAGGCGTCTGATGCTGCAAGGCTTGAGTAAGCCCATGAATCTACGTCGAATGCATGGTTTTCCCAAGAGAATGAATTGAGATAGAAATTTTTTGCCCCAAATTAGTGCTAGCAATAATGGCCTCAGTGTAGGCATCGACCAACCTAGTGGGTGGTGGTCGCATTCTCTTTACTAGAGCTGATGTGAGGTTATCCAGTGTTAGATAGTAAACCGATAAGATGGAAGCATCATTGAAAATGTATAGGGCTTGTAGCTAGGTGTACACTCTATGGAAACGGTCATTGAACAAATTGATCGGTTCATTAATCTCCCTTTGAACCGACATGAAAAGTTGATATGAGTCTGTGGGGTTGAATGGAGTCTTAAATTTCTATAGAAAAACATTCTTCAGAAGGTCCCATGTGCTGATAGTTCCGACCGAAAAATTGACATACCAGTAGAAGACCTCTTACCCTAAGGAGTAGGGAAAGAGCCTACATGCCACATCTTTGTATATGATCTGCATAGTCTTCAAGGCAATCTCGAAAATCTTGACATGCTCCTCGGTTGTCCTCTACGGATCTTGGGAGTTGAAATTTGTGCAAAAATTCTTAGGATTCTTTGGCATATCATGGTATAGGTTGAAGGCCAAAGGAGATGGTTTATTTCTCGACCATGCCATTGGAGGGGCCAGTGGAGGTGGCTACACCAGATTGGCTTGTAGTTGAAAGGGGGTAGGTACAACTGACAGGATAGCAGCAGGGTCGGTGACTGTGTTTGGATGAAAGACAGTGTTCAGCCCAGATGGAGTGGTAGCCCGGAAGGCTATTTGGATTAGGTGAGTGGAAGGTGGTACTACCAATGATGATGGAGATAGAGTCAAAAGAGAAGTGAGCTGGTCAGGTGAATTGGTGGTAGATGGTTCACCTCATTTAGCTCTTCTAGCTTGAACAGGGGGCTGTAATTCCTAAAGTTCTCCCTTGTTTGGTGTAGATCTCAAGACTTGATGAAATCTCTCAGGGGAGAATGACCCAATTCAATCCAAATTTATCTCCAAAAGGCCCTCCTTCTAGCACCATTTCTGTTGATTGTGGTTTTATGCACTTCACAACACAGGTAATACGTAGGTGCATTACCTCTCTTGAAATACAATCTTCCACAATCAAATTGCAGAACACTATCCCAAGGTCTCTCGGATGTCAGGTCATGATGATGCTTGGAATATTTTAGTTGATTTATGTGATTTGCTAGAATCGCAAGGTGGCCTTATGAAAGTTAAAGCTGTAAGAAAATCACGTCTAGGAAACGAAATTCTTCAAATAGGAAATTACTACACTTTGTTGGAGGTTTAAACAACAGTCTTGAACTCCATTGTTTTGTTGGATTTGGCTTTACAATGTGCAATGAACCTTAGCATAGATTGTTTCTTAAAAACAAGGAAAAGAGGTAGGAAGGAAGGAAGGTTCCTAGACCTGCAACTACCGATGAACAATGATCATGGAGGTTCCTGCTATGGACAATTTCCTAAAATATGCTTTCACATAACCAAAATTCTCACAATATCATGAAATCTATGCTATCTTGTAAGGACTATAGATATTCATCATTCATTCACCATGTAAATGTGAACAAAGGCAAAGTTTTAGAGAGTAGCTATGAACTTATAGTCTAGGCTAACTTTGCACAGTCACCTACCAGCAATAAATGACCAAATATGGACAAGGAAAGCATACACACAACAAAAAACTTCATAACCAAAGACAACATACTAAATCTACCAAAGTTAGCTTAAAGGAAGCTAGAACAAGAAAATGACTTAAAGTAAATTTTTAACTAGTGGAAGAAGAATCATGAAACATGTGGAGAAATCCAAAATACACCAAGAAATGACTATATTTTCTATTGAAATTTCTACAACATGCCTTTATAACAAATCAACTCTTTTAAAATGAGAGGAGGAGAGGCCTATTTATAGTTTTCAAAAAGAAAAAAGAGTGGCCAAGATTCAACTCTATTGTGTGGCCAAGATTCACTTTACACTAGGGTTTCGCATACCCCAAATATATTACATTTTTAAAACATCTTTCGTCTTTTCCCTATTTCGTCTGCTAGTGGCAACACTATAGCAATTTTGTTCTTTTGTTGTTTGCCCTCTGCTGCAGCTACTCTTTTAGAAATTCATCATCAATGAGAGGTTTTCCCTCTTGCTTCTTTAAAGTTGCATACCCCACAAAGCTCAGGAACCTATTTGTTGTTCGGACGACCAGGTTGATGCATGTGTTTCCATGTCTAAGACCTGCTGGAACCAATTTTCTGTAGTCTTATCCAAGTTCCTTCTCTTTTCCAACTTATTGATCTTCTCTTGAGACAACAGTTGAGGTGGAGCTGACAACGTGGTGGGCTGCTCATCTGGGGATGACCATTGCTGAATATAGGTCATCAAATTAACCACCTGTGCTTTAAGTTCCTCCTTTGAAACCTTATCCTACTAGATAAGGTGCACCACTATGGCTACCGATTCTCGAAGGTGGTCAACCTTCTTCTCCCTAGTGGCCACTCCCAAGTCGATGGTGGAGACGTTATAAGTTACTCGTTCTCCAACCACCGACATTGCTATTTGTATTGTCCTAGATCTGGAGGCATCCATGGTTACTTTTGATTTGATTTTTGGACTTTTCTCCTTCTTAGTGCTTATTTGTGCTCTAGCCAATATTGCTTCTAGCCTCACCTTAGGATATTTTAGGGCGGGAGTCCTTTGCCTAAGATGATTCCCTAGCCAATCAAGAATCTGGGGCCCCTCCTTGGGTGATTCATGTTGATCCTTGTTGGTCTCCATCTCAATTTTAATATTTTTAACAACAAGGGCCTCTTTCTCATCCCCTACATCCTCCTTCTCCTCGTGGGAGTCCTATTTGAGCATTACTCATTTAGTGGGAGACTTGGTGATAAATTTATTTTCGGAGGGATTTTCCCTTTCAACATCCTTTTGTTCATCTTGATCTTTCTCATCTACATGGAGGGATGTTTCCTCTTCATGCTCTGGACTTCAACCAAGTCTTTCAATTGGAGACCTACTAGCCTCAATGTCTGGAGCAAAAAATTATTCTCCAACCGTAAGCCGATCCTCAACTTCTTTATCCTCAATTTCCTTAAGTTGCTTGCTCCATTCCATGTTGAGCTCTAGATCATTTGTTTTTTGGATTAACTCAATGTCCAGCTCCTCACTACCTTCACTGGAAGATTCATAGGCTACCTCATCGATCTCTCGGTGCTCAAACATCAGGTGCTCATGGTATTAAAACTCCTCATCTTCAGGCCTCCTTGCAGTGTCTAGCTGTTGTCACTTGAGCTCATCAGATATCTGCATTGTTTCCTCCATTCTTGTTGGTTTGATAGGGGGAGGGAGAGTTGGAGCGTTGGCCATAGCTTGGGCTATTGCAACTTGCACTATTGGACATGTAAGAATCCCTAAAAGCTCAAAGGGCATGTTCTGCATGTACTTTACGAAGGACTCTGAGAGACTGAGGATAAGCATTGTAGTAGTAGAAGCAAAGGGAAGGGAAGGAGACATAGAAGATGAAGAGACCAATGAGGTTGTGGTAGATGATGAATCCATTGATATGACTTGCATGATTAGAGAAGTGGAGGCAAGATGGATAGAGATGTCCACCGCAGGTGGAGAGGAAGCAGATACTGCAAGCGATGTAGGCGAGACAATGGTAATGGAAGAAACAATCACATAAGATGGAGACCTTGGCAGGTCAGACTCTTCCTCTCTGGCCTTGAGGAGCGAATATTTGAGTATTATAGGTATCTCTACAACCCCAGTTATTTTCATTTTCTTTTTGGAAGGATCGCCCTCTGAAGCCTTTCGAGCATAAACCTTTGGGTTAGGAAGCTTCCCACTAGCTTCCTTTCTCTTCTTTGTTTTAACATATGGTGGGAATTTAGAAGTTTCCCCAATTTAGTAGTAGTAACCCCACCATTAGAGCCGCTTGGCTCACTTTTGAGTCCCTTGAATGTTAAGGTGACTCATTTTTGTTTCAGTCGGGCCACTTGTTGGTTGATCCATGCCTTCATCTGAATCTCCATGGGCTTGGTGACTATGTTGAGGTCATCAACCTCTTGATTATCCCAATCAATCATGGGTAGCAGCATATTGGTGACAACACTATATCCCGAATCGCCCACCTTGCTCTCATCTTCTTCAAGTTGGTCCGGAATTGGGTACAAGTTCAATCTTCGCACGTAGAGGGCAGCCATGCGCATGTAGTGTCGTAACCAAATCTGAAGATCACCCTTGCAGTTGGCCCATAAATCCTCAACATTGTGGAGGTAGGAATACTTAGGTCCTAGTGCATTTCTGATATGACCATATGGGTCCATTTGCGGCCGAGCTATATACTGCCGGAAGTGGTACTCGGCCAACTCCTTTTCTAATTCTCCGCACATTGGGAGGTATGAATCTTATACATTCCCTGACCGAGGCCAATAATTTTAAGGTGTCCTTGACAGATGTTTGCTGCTTAGAATATTGTGAATGTGTCACAGCTACCATATCAGCTCTAATAGTATGATCCAGTCATTGGGGTACCGAGGCAGCCTGTTTGGCCTCTCTATGAATTCTTGGGCGTGAATGTAAGTGAATTTAGGGAAATGTATATAGAGGAAAGTGTAATGGCTAAGGAGGGCCCTGACACTATTGGATACTCTTCTCTAAAAATCTCCTCCAAGCAGCCAGATGATGTAGGCAATGAAGGCATCATTCACCCTACAATAATCCCTCTTGAAGTTTTTGTATTTCAGCCGAGGGTATCTGTCATAAGGATTGAGCTCCCTCCCTAGCACCACATTGGGAATCATGTTCAATCCATGATAATGTAACCAATCAACAAGAAAATAAATCAGGTAGGATGTCATGTAGAACTTTGATGCCTTCTTCACACTGATAAATTGCTTGTGAAAGCAATTGCTGATTATTTCTGCCCAATCAAAGGCAGCGTCACCATAGAGAACTTGCTCCACAAAGTATAAAATCCACTCCTAGAAGAAGGCCATAGTAGGAAGGTCCATTACTCTACTTAATAAGGTAATGAGGTCATGCTAATCCTCGAAGAAATCACTGCGAAAGAGCTCTTGTGAGACTTTTCCAACACTGGCCTGCTTATCCTTCAACCAATACTGATTAATCAGTTTCTTACATCTTATAGGATCTTGATCCCATAATGCCTTGCATTCTTCCATAGTCGGGGTCTCCATAATTTCAAAGGCGGGGGTGTGGAAGGTTGTAGTTATCCCAAGAGGGGACATGTCTACAAGGATGTTTCCATCTTTGTCCACATGGTTTTGGTTTGGGTTTGATATGCTTCTTGACATACCATTATTTGCTCGGGGCCCACCAAAGCTGGCCGGAAGCCTGCAGCCTTAGCAAGTCTGCTGCTTCTGATTAACTTTGCGTTTTCTATTTTCGGATCCACCTGACCCTCCATGTAAATTCATCAATATCGACATGCCCGATATTGGTATCTGTGATGTCTCTGCAAAGAGTGGTGATTCTAGAGTGTAATGACACCCCCTAGAATTTAAAATTCATTTGATCTTTATCCTCCTTGCCTCGAGGTGCCTTGGCAGTTCCTTTTCCCTTTTCCTTGGTAGCACCAGAGGTTTCTGCACTAGATTCAATAAATCCCGCACAAAGAGACATGAATTAGTAACATTAAACATGGAAAAACAGCCTCAGACAAATCCATGCACATCAACGTTAGATCCACAATCATCATTCATATTTGATAAACTCCTAACACTTGATAAAACACTAGAAGGAAGTAAAATAGGCAATCCGGGTTCCCAGGGCTGAAATTCCCTTTGTAGAATGTCGTTTGGAAGGGCGAACAAGGTGAGAGACTCCTGATGAATTGTTTAGTCTTGGATTTGATCAAACATAGGTTTTGCATGAGGAAAGGCTCAATTTTAGCAAGTGGGTCGAAGTTCATTTTGGATTTGGAGGTCATTTGAGCTTTCATTTAGGTGTTTGGGTTTCAACAGCAGGAAGGTCATTTGGAATGGCGTAGGGAGGACAACACTCCGGGTTCCAGGCTCCGGAGTTCAGGTTGCCAGAGTCGGGAAGCTATGAGGGGACAAATGTGTAAAACAACGAAATGAAGGTGGAAACCTGGGGATGAAAGTTTGAAGGGTAATCCCCGGAGACAAATTTATTAGTTAGGAAATCTCAGCGACAAACCAAAGGTCGGGGCCTAAGGATTAGAAAGATGGTCAGGTTCGGCCATTTGCGACAAAGAAACTAGAATGAAATCCTAGAAACGGAATTCTGGAGTCCAGAGTCTGAATGGCTTTTGGACCTTATGTTCCTGTTTTAGATTTTATGCTCGACAAAAGGGGGATCAGGGTCCGGGTGTCGGAAAGATGTCCCAAGATAGCCGTTCGGAACATTGAAAGCAACATGGAATTCCGAAGGTCGAGGTCCAACAACAATTTGGACATTTGGTTTTCTTGCAAGTTTGAGATGGACGTCTTGCACCCGAGGTTCGTGAAGACGCTCGAGGACGGCCATTCGGAATGGCAGAAGAACAATGGAAACCCGGGAAGGGAATTCTAGAGGCTGGGATCTGGGGGTGTGATGGAAACTGTCATTTTCTAAGTTCAAATTTATGTTCGTGCACGAATGAATGTAGAGAAGTCCGAGCCCAAGAAACATCATCGACTATTATGAAGAACAACGATAGAGGGGTCAAGTTCCAAAGGTGGATTCCAATGGTTTGACATGGTGTTTCTTTATTTTAACTAGTTGGCTTTGATCCAATAGCACTATACTACCATGTTATAGTTCATTTTATCTTCCCCTTAATATTTTTAGTTTGAATTCTCAAAAAAGAAGGAAGACGAGGCCAGCGGTGAACCTACCTCAAATTCCCAGAGAAGCTCAATGCCAAAATCCTTTTGAATGGAAAAATAGGGGCTCGGGCGTGAAGGCAGAAAGAGCTGGGGCCAGTGAGCTTTCAAAATTTCACTGTCATGTGAAAATGACAGGTGAAAATTTGTTTAAATAGCCAAACTTACAATTAATGCCACAATTAAATGTTCCGTACAGTGACAGGTAAGTTTGGTGAGTTCAAATTTTCCAAGAGGCGGTAGGTCGTCCAGAGTCCGATGGCTTAAAAGACATCAAGCCACGACTATTTCGAAAATCTATCAAGTGAAGTGTAAACAACGACGAGAGATCCAATGTCCAAGGTCTGGGAAGATGGAAGCTGGTGACTATTTGGAATGACGAAATCCAAAGTGAAACTCGAGAAGGGAATTCTGGCAAGTCAGGCTCGAAGGGCTGGAAAGACGTCGCACAACTGTTGTTTGGAACGACAAAACCAAGATGGAAATCCGAGAGGGAAAAACCTGAGGGTCCGGGCCTAGAAGGTGCCACGGATGTCACAAAGGCATTTTGACAAAGGAAACCCCAAATGGCTTAAGATTTAGCATTTTTCAAAGGGGCAAGTTTGGTCAAACTTGAAATGTGAATTTTGAGAATATATTGACCTTTTAGGGAGCAAAAAATGCCACAAAAAACAAGGGAAAGCAAAAAGGACCTGACAAGCAAAAGAGGGAAGAGAGGGTCCTCGTTCCAAATGGGGCATGTGTGCAAAAAGCATAACACTACCTTGTTGGTTGAATGATGTGGATGCAAGAAGTTAGTTCCCCCCTATCAAATGAGGAGGGAGAGCATCATCGAAGAGAGAGAAGTGAATTAGAATAAATAAAAATAGCACCTTGTTTTTGAGAACACATAAGATAGTGTCTTGTTGCATTTGCAATGTTTGGTATTCACTTGAGTCATAAGTATGATGAAAGCTTGCATTAGTGTGGTTTTGATGATTGGTTGTTTTTTGTCTCCTAACTGGTCACATTATCTTGTTAATTATTGATTTTTTCTTATGTATTTTCATGTGGGTATATCATTGTTTGACAATTTTTTGTTAAAAAGAAAAATAATGCATAAATATACTGTATATATATATATATCAGATCAATATTTTGTCAATTTTCTTATTTCTTCTAATTTTGCATTCAATTCCTTCATTTTCATCACCTCAATTAATTAAATGATATTTTATTACTTAATTAATATCCCCATCCCTAATGTTGATTAAATAATATTGCATTATTTAATTAATATCTACCACCTCATATATTCCCTCTAAAATTATAATTACCAATATTTGTCTAAACTAATCCCATTCCCATATAAATTAAATAAATATTTCTATTTATTTAATTTAGATTTATGTGTGAACATGGACAATTTTTTCTTAAAATCAATTATTTAAAAATCAAAACATGTGACAAGTGGAATCTTGGGAGATTTCCACTTCATTCCATATGTCCTTCCAGTTGTCCTAACCTCCTAACCTCTCTTCCACATGTCCTTTCACTTGTCCTAACCTCTCTTCCACATGTCATTTCACTTTTCCTAACCTCTCAACCTCCCTTCAACCATATGGACACTTGTCTCCTTCCTCTTTCTTGAGGAAAAAAAATGAATCTCATCCCTTGATTTGTCAAGGCAATCTGAATTGTACATTCCCCAATCAAAAAAATCTATAATTTCAACCTATCCTAAGCCATATCCATCAATAATATGAATGAAAACACATGTTTAATTGAGCACTTGGACATTTTTAATAATGGAGAAATCAAATGATTTCAATGGAATTAGGTGCATATTTGATTTAGTTTTGGATTTCCTTTTGGTGTAATCTAGATGGTTTATTTTGAATATGAATTAGAATAGTTGTTTTTTAAAATTATTCCACCTTTTGGCATGTCTGATGGGACCCATGTCCCTTAGCTACTAATCAAAATTTTTGTGTTTTAGTATTTTAGTATTTACATGTTCTATTTTAGTATATTTGATACAATTTAATGAATACGTTTATACTTTGATGGATGTATTTTGACGTTCAAATAATGTACATAGTACTAATTCACTCTTATTTTTTTATCTTAAATCTTGTTTTTCATCATTTTTTAAAATGTTTCGTTTTGGGTTTTTGATAGATGTTTAGTTTTATAAGGGGATATGTTGTCTATGTTATTAGAGTCATTCATTTTAATGGATTTATCCTCTTTTTACTAGTCAACTTTTATTTTTTGTGTAGATTTGGGGCTTCAATGGATTTTTTTGTACTTTGGTGGAGGTGTTATGTGTTTCAATAGATACATAATTTGCATACTAATTTCACATTTTCCTATTCTTAAATCTTATTTTTCATATCTTTTTGCGGTTTTTTTTATAGGGAGTTAATTTTATAGAGAGATATGCTATGAATTTTACCTTTATCATCTATTTTAACAAGTTTACTCACTGTTTACTAACCTAAATATGTTTTCAGTTCAAGATTGAGGATTCCTCTCCCTATCTAACAACTTGCACTTAGTTTTTATGTCATCTCAAACCTAATGTTTTTGACCTAACTATAACTAAAACTAAAAGATATTAATAGAATGTTACAACTTGATGTGGGGAAGACATGAGAAAATAATTGAAATAAGTTTTGATTATTTTAGAAAATATTAAGTTAAATACTAAACTCACAATGTTTATCTACTCATGTTTGAGGTGGAAATGAGAAATATGTAATATTATTTTATTTTATTTATAAAAATATGCTCACATTAAAGGTGACACAAGCACTTTATTTTGATTATAGTTACTCTTCACTTTTTTTTCGAGGTATGTTATTTAATTCACTTGAAAGAATAGTCATCATAAGTTGGTTGAGCAAGGGAGTCAAATCAAACCATTTATCCCCTCCCCTCTCACCCCTCTCTAAAATTATTAATATGCCATAATAGAAAGGCTCTCTCCTCAAATTTTTTATAGAGGTGATAGGTGGTTGAGAAATATTCTATCTATAAGGGTACTATAGGATATGTCCAATCCAAATAATACGAGCTCTAAATTGTATTGAAAAAGAGATACCATATATAAGAGGAACCATTAATCTATTCTATAATGGTAGATGCATATATTTAATGAGTTCAACATGTTTTTGTGACTAAAAAGCTAAATGGAATATACACACAAATAAAAACACATACATACAAATAAAAATACACAAATGCAAATACAAGACATGATAAAAATAAATAGAAAAATAAAGGAGGGAAGATAAGAGAAAGAAATCCTAAATTTAATTTTTTTTTTAAAATTTGACAATTCAACTATAGAGCATCAAATTACTATTTGGTATTTTGTTAGATATGATCACAACTACACATAGATAATGGAATCTTTGATGAAATATTTTCAAATTATAAAAAATCTATTATGGAATATCTAGAGAATGGTGCAACTTCACAATATTTCATAAAGAGAAAACTTGAATCAAAGTCACTTTACAATTTTTAAAAGACTAATAACTTGAATGAATGTTCAAATATACCATAATTAACTTAATTTAACATAAAAATTCACCAATAATAAAGGAAACCATGAAGTGAATTAAGCAACAATAATTATTTGTTTTAAGCCCCATACTTACCAATAATTTTTAGTCCCTTAAAATGATCAATTGATGACCCTTTTATAAAGGAAAGGCACCAAAATTTAGTTACAAATGAATGATTCATATTTGATCAAAATTGGTAATTTAAATTTGAAATAGGATAATTTTTTTTCAAAATTCCATTACTTTGGCATATTTTATGGATATTCCTTAGACATGTTACTTTGGATGCAACAATATGACGAGAATCCATAAAAGTGGAAAAATGTAACCATTAGATTGCAATAATAGCATAGGAATACATTAAGTTCAAAGATATCAACATATCTATCATTCAGCCTTAGTAATTGACTCTATCAAAAGATATTAATCCTTTTTCTCTGCTATCCTTCCTTTAATATTCACTAGTAATTAATTTTTTTTGGATTTCTTCTTTGTCTTGTTTCTACATAAATTTCTATTTGAAATATTAGGTTTTGTAAGATGAGAGGAATTTGTTATAGTCAATATCCCTTATATGAACATTTCTCTTATACTCTTTGATTAGGTTTTTTATTTTCATAGATTTAAAAATAATTAATTCATAAAAACCCTCAACCTTTTGTTCTAATTGATAGCATTCTTGAATGCTCTTTAAGATACTTCTTCGTCTTCAATCTTGTTTGGATAGGAATTTATTTCTATTAAATTCTCAATCAATGTAATTTGTTTGAACTACACATCAATGACTTGTTCTCTAAAATGCTTGATCATTTTCTCTTCCCATTTGATAATCTCTACCCCTTTTCTTATTTTTAGGGTCATTTGATTAACTAGGATATTTTATTTTATTATTTCATGTTCCTTCATCTTCTCTATAGCTAGTAATTGTGGAAACATTATTTTATTTTTCTCCTACCTTGCATTATATTTTCCAATATATTTCTTAATTTTTTATTTCCAATTCAAAGCATTTTCCTAGGATTCTACTATATTTTTAATAAAATACTCTACTTCCTCAATTAATATTTGCATCGATCCTTCTATGATACGTTGAAATAGTTTTCTTACTATTAATTCATAAAGCTTCCTCTTGAGAAATTAGGACTATAGTGTTTCAAGGTGTGTGCCCTTGGTCTCCTTGTGTTGTGCAGTGCAAGGCTTAGGTTCATGACATGGCTTAACCGCCTCTCATGGATTCATTAAATCTAGTGGTTGTATCAAGCATTAATAGGTTGATATTTTGGTGCAATGGAAACTATTTGTGCAACAATTGGTATCACAACTTGGGTCATGGGTTGAAACCCCTCGCTTGCGTTGGGGAGAATTGTTGCAAGGTGTGAACCCTTGGTCTCCTTATGTTGTATATTATAGCGGTCAGGTTTGTGATATGGCTTAACTACCTCTCATGGATTCATTAACTCTGGCAGTTATACCAAGTATTAATAGGTCAATCTTTTGGTGCAACGACAACCATTTATGCAAAATATAGGAGCATTAGTACCATATACAATTTATAAAATAATTAGTAAGTTATTTGGCATAACCTTGTAATTCTTTAATTTTCCTTTTTATCTCTTGCTTCTACAACTTCTCAATTTTCAATCTAGATGTAGTAGTACTAACTTTAGATTTTATCTTTAAAACCTCCTATTTCATTATTGAATATCTCAAATTTATTATCAAGACCTTATCATCTTTTGATCTAAGTTATTTATGATCTTTATTAGTTGCAAGAGTATAAACTTATGTTATTTTGAAACTTGATGCATCTCTAATTATAGATGATAGGATTATTTCCTTCCTTTTTGGTGTAGACATGTCTATAAATTACTAATCATAATCTTTAAATCAACAAGAACGGCACTTTCTTGAAATTATCTCCTTTATAATTTAACTTTCAACCTTGCAAGTAATAGATGTTGTTTGAGTCACTTGTTGGTCTAGTGACTCCAAAATGAAATGGATTATTTGTGCGTCTTCAACATTCAGTTGAAAAACATCTTTTGAACCTTTAAATTCCTATTGTATCACCTCCTATTCTCTAAATTGTTTCTCCTAAAAATTTCTCATTCACTCCAAAGAGGAAAAAATATTATCTCCTTGAAGGCTATTATCACCTGAAATTACACCCTTATTGAATTTGGTTTAGAATTTTAAAATAAAAAATGGGAATGATCTCTCAAGTGAGAAATTTATAACTTGAGATCATACCTCTAGATAATATTGGTTTTTTTTAGTCTTGAGTGTATTTCTTGATCCAACTCAATGCAAATTAAAACTAAAACCTACTCCTAATCTAATGAATCACAAGGAAAAGGGGAGAGAAATAATGAAGAAATGGAAAGGTCATGATGCATCAAGACTTAATTGAGTTTCATCCTTTCTCATAATAGTATATATAACCAATTAAACCAACATGGTTATGAAAATAATTTCAGGGGCCAATGAAGGTTCTAGAACCTCTTGCAACTCTTGGTGAATTAAAATTTATCACCTTTTGATTTATCTTTCTCTTTGGCTCCTTTGAAAGCTGAAAAATTTCATCAAGATTTGACAAGGTTATGAAAATATTTTCAAGAGTTTCCAAAGGTTTTGGAATCTCTTAATCTTATCAATGCATGAAACTTAACTAATTTTATTATTATTTTGTTAGTGCTTGGTTTCAAAGATTGAACCACTTTTGATAATATTTTTGGGCTTTGACAAGGTTGTGAAAACCTCATCAATAGACAAAATGAGTTTTAAAACCATATTAACCCATGATCAATACATCTTAGCACTCAAAATTTTCTTTTCCTTGTCAATACTTGTTGGAAAAACCATCAACATTTGAATTTTTTTTTACAATCTTGATAGATTCCAATGTGGTTGTGAAAACCTTTTTGGCTCCCAACAAAGGTTTCAAAGAATCTGCAAATCATTAGAATAACCTAAACTGATTTTATCTTGCTAAAGGGGTTAGAAAGATGACGTTGGGCTCTTATGGGGTTCTAATGACCTTGAGAGTCAGTTCTAGTTACAAAACTTATGTAAGAATCCACTAGTATTGCTGCTTAGCTATTTTTTAAAGGTTTTTTCAACTTGGGTAATTGATTGAAGCATGGAAGGGGGAAAAAGTATTAGTAAGAGGCATCCTTGAGAGGGTCCATTTAAAATTCTCAAATCAACTATAAATAATGGGTCTAGAGGAGAAATGAAATGATAATATTTTGGAAATCTTAGCAAGATGATTTCTTTATAATCATGGATCTAGTGGCCTTATTCTAAGTCATTAGGTATGGAGTCACAATGGCCCTATTGCCATTTTCATGTCACCATTGGATGCCCAACACTTATATCCAATTAGAGAGATAATATATGTGCATCCTATTGAAATCAATCATTATTTTAATGTTTTAAGGTTTCTAAGGTTTTGAAATTCCTCAATTGTATTGAAGTTAGGGTTCTGAATTTTTATGATAGGGGTAAAACCCTCCTAAAACCCTAATTATCTTTGCCTTAATTTTGCGCTGACTTTCTCTAGCTAGTTTTTGGTCACTTTAATTATGGCCTTATGTCTAGGTCATCATATGTTTACCACCCCCATAGTCCCTTTTGACCGTTTGAGCTTGCACATCTAAATATGTTCAAATTTGGCTGAGTCAAAGAGTTTTCAACCTTTTCACAAGTTCTATAAATTCGTCAACCTCTGATGAAGTTATGAAAACTTCATATTTCACCAATCATAGTGTTAAAAGGAAATGAAAATGAATGGTTTGTCAATATTTTGGCTAGTTATTAAACCTTCGTAAGGGCTGACATAGATTTCCTAACCTTTCTCTTTTGTCGATCATGTTATAAATTTTCCTTTGTTAAAATGTAAATCATTTTATTACCTAGGTATGCCTCCCCTCTTATAAATAACTTATTAAGCATGTGTAAATTTTTTTAACTTAAGTTGTTCGTTCATCGCACTATCCCTTTGTATCGTATTTTGGTTCTTGGTAGCATGGAGTGAATATGCGATGTGAGATGTTTAATGATCAATGATTCAAGATAAGCGACCAAGATCCTATGGTCATAAGAGTGTTCCTATGTATCACATTTGTGTCTACCAAGAGTATATAGCTTTGAGTGATGTGTGATGGCTATTTCCATTGCATGCATCCTTCACATTGATTTTTTCCCCTAACCTCTAGTTTTCTTTGCATAATGGCTTCAACTATTTTGGGGCTGATGGACATGAGTCAACATCTAGTTTTATTGTAACCCTCCTTTGTATCATATTTTTAATCCTAACGACATGGGATGAAAATGTGATGTACACTATTTAAAGATCAATAGTTGCGGTAAAAGGAAGGAGATCAACAATCATCACAAGGGGTGTTCACATTATTGTTTGGGTTGTCTGGTTTTGATTTCAATGTGCAAAGAAATGATCTAGAAGGAATATTCCTATGGCTAGGTGGCAACAACTCAATGTCTCGTGGTATCATGGTCGACTCTTAGTTTGGCCTTGTGTGGGTGTGGGATCATGATAGGTGTCTTGGTGGGATTTTGCACAAGGTTTCTTAGGATTAGATGCCAAAAAATTAGATTCAAAGAAGAAATCCAAAAGTTAGTGTGCAAGTGATTCACATCACTATTGTGAATTACTCCATGCTAGGGAAAAATGTGATGGACACACAGGTCGTGATGATGTTTTCAATGGTTTAGTTTTGAAGATAATGATCAGATGTATATCACACACAACCTTTAAATTGCATTTGTGTTTCATGAAGGCTTGAACCATTTTGTGATGTGTGATGTAGCGAATGGTCATGTTAACAAATCCAAGTGTTGGGTTATGGTTCCATCACATGTGTTCTTTGCATCATGAATTGCATTGTCATAGACTAAAACATAGGGGTGATATGCAATAAATTCAAATTAATGACTGAGAGAGTGTGAAGGAAATCCAATGGTCAACACATCATTGCTTCACATCGTTGTGAAGAAAAGATGGGGATGGCTATTTGTGATGTGCGACGAGAGAAATTATAAATACATGGTGAGTTCCCTCTTCATAGGTGTGATGGAGTGATAAGGCGAACATGTTCTCCTTGAGATAGTTAGAGAGATATGATTACATCATGAGGTTTCTTCATATCATGATTTGTATCCTTTGTGCAAAAACAAAGTTGTGCTAGGAAAGGTGATGCAATGGAGATTAGTGGCCAAGTTTTGAAAGAGATATAATCAATGACCATGTTTTAAATTTATTTTGGGGATCTAATTTCAAGCCCACATCCAAGATCTGACGGTTCAAATTGAAATGCCAATGGCCAAACATGCTGAGTTTTGTGGGTCGGGCTTGGAGTAATGGAAAATTTGATTTCAAAAACCATTAGGCCATATGGATCAATTTTACTTGTTGTAGAATTTGTGTTGCCTAGCATTCCATTCCATATTAACTGCTAGGGTGGTGCCCATGCCTCCTTATGTCTGAAATGACATTCATTTCTATGCAAACCAATTTTTATGTTGAATTTCATGGAATTCCTCTACTCTACATTCACAAAGCATTCAATGCAGAGGTGTGGCATGCACATCATAGCATTCAAGGGTCATCCTGCAACATGATCTTCATGATTTTTTCATTGCAACTTATTTTGTGGGGTGATCTCCTTGTTTTCTAATCCTAGGTAGGGTTAGGGTTTAGTTAGGTTAATATCAGTTGTTCCTAGACTATAAAGGAAATATTTGTATCATTTTGAATGATTTTCCCTGGATTTTATCTGATAGACATACTATTTTAGCATTTCTACGACTATAAAGTTGGCTTATGTCTTTGTGATAATACAATTACCACTTTCATCTTTTCTGCATGCTTACATTCTATGTAAAATTTGATACCTCTTTGCATGAATGGTTTTTCATCATTTTTATAGGTTATATAATTGTGCTAATCTATTGTGGGTGTCAATTATGGATAATCCTCATCCCTTTTGAGATCTTTCAAACCCTAGCCTCCATGCTCTATGCAATCACAAGTGGAAAGAAACACTCTAAATTTGGTGCATCAACTTTTCATTATTTTTATGCATTCCTCCTCCTCACTTTTCCCCTACAATTCATTATTTTAGAGTTTATTGAGTCTTGGTTAGACCAATCCTCTTTTGTACCTAGTTTAAAAAGGAAGATGACCTTCTTCAAAAATTTAACCTCACTCGTAGGGTCCCACACTTCAAGGCCATTTCCATTGTTTCATTAAAAGCTGAAGTCCTTATTCAATAGGGTTCATTTCATGTGACAATAGGCCCTACAAAAAATAATGCATGAGTAGCCTAAAAATAAACTAGAAATTTCCTTTAACATATCAAAAATAAGAAAACATGTGCATATTACACTTGGAGGAAAACAAGATACCTAAAGTCATACACCATCCTAATTTGAGAATCCAAAGTGTGAAAAAGAACTTCTTTAGAGGGATATACAAAACAATATAATATATACATTACTTATGAATCAACCTCAAAAATAGGGTTTGAGGTGTATCCCATTGATTGCGATATGAAGAACTTATCCATCCAACTTTGAAAGTTGGAAAGCATTAGCCTACTTGTAGCTAGTTATGATATATGGACCACTCCATTTGGCATACAATTTTGTATATCTCAACATTATCCCTATCTTCATCACATTTAAACACTAAATTTCCTTCTATGAATACTCTACTAATAGACTTCTTATCAAATATATTCTTGACTTGTGGTTGGTGAGCCTCAAAGGTACTCATGAATTTGTTCCTTGTCTCTTTCAATTCTATAAAATCAACCAAACTCATTTTCACTACATAAATTTCTATCATTTCTAGTTATTATTTAAGTTCAAGAGTGGTCAAAAAATGATGGAGGAAGTCTTGTTTCTATCCCAAAAACAAGAATGAAATGGGAATTTCCAATAACTCTCTTTAGCATGATCCTATCAACATAGAGATATATATTTATATTTGTGTACCAATATCTTTGATCATCATCCATTATTATTTTTATAATTCTAATTAAATAATTGTTGGAAAACTCAACCACACCATTACCTTGAGGGTAATACTCTGAAGAAGTATTCTAATAGATACCATGCTTGTTTTCTTATTCACTAATTTGAGTAACAATTTTTTTTTTATATTATCTGAAATAATGGTAGAAGAAACATAAAAAATTGTTATAGTTCCTTCTAGAATGTACAAAATTGAGGCTTCATTAGCTTCCTTAAGTGAATTTTCCTTTATCCACCTTGTAAAGTAATATATACCTGTCAACACCCATTTATGTCTAGCACTAGGTGGGTTGATCATGTCAATGAAGTATAAACCACATTGAGAAAAGATTTGATGATATTTAATGGGATGTAGGGAGGGTGGATAAATTTTTATTTCCAATAAATAAAACATATTTAGATTGAAAATTCTTACCCATCTATGGGCATCATTGAACAAACTTGATCAATAATAGAAAACCTTCATAATTTTAATAGTAGTGGTTCTTGGGGAGATATGACCTCTGTAATACCCCTCCATTTTGTCCTTTTGATTGATCAGTGTTATGCTCTGTTATGTTGTACTTTCTATTTGTACCTTGACTATGGGACCCGACTATTATTTGTTTGCTATCTGTAAAGCGACGTTAATGTTATATTTTGATGTGATGGTATTTTATATTGATGTTATAATTTATGACATGTTTTGAATTAAAATTATGGATGGTTGAATTAATGATGTTTATGCTTTGAATTATATTAGTATGTTAGATTTTTCAGTTAGTACTACTATATTAGTGAAGGGGACAGTATCGCATCACTCGCTTGCGAGCGCCCTGTGATTCTGAGATTTCCTCTTCATGGTGTGTTTTGATTATGACATATTTATGTATGTGGATATACTTTTTGTTCAGAGGTTGATAGGTACATGACATCGACTCCACCTAGTTTCATAGGTTTGAGTGTGTCCAATGCCCAATAGTATTCGATTGGGAGTTAGTAGCTAGGTTTTTCATGCCAAGTCATCACCCTAGTCATAGTGTGTCGTATGGTGTGATTCGGGTTAAGTTGTTTTAATATTGTTCAATTTGCCTTGTGTCAGTTTAATTCCAAGTTAGAAGATGGTAATTAATTGCTTTATGTATTTAAAGTTATTGATTAAATTAATTGGGTTATAACGTTAGAGATGTTGTTTAATTTACTAATTAATTTAATTTGATTAATAAAATGATTTAATCTTGGATTAAGATTTATTTTATTAATTAATTAAATTTGATTGTGTTAAATTAAATTATTTGTGTTGAAATGAATTAGATTATTCATTTTGGAAATTGGTGGATATTTGGTTTCAAAATTGAAAATAAAAGAAAATATTTTAAAAAGTCAATTTAGGAAATTTGAAATTCAAAAAATTGAAAAATGAGATATTTCCATTTTCTGTTTTGGAGAATTGATGAGGGTGGTTGTAGGATTTTTTTGGAAAAAATTTCATTATCATTGAATTCTTCACAAGTTTTGATCATGGAGTTTTTGGAGAAAATTGAAAAGAAGAGGAAGAAATTGTTCAACTTTGTGGGTTTTTGGATTAAAGCTTAAAGAATCTGTGGAATTGAAGAGGGAATCAAGGCACCAACATGATCTTCACTCAACTTCAAAGAAAACAGGTTCATGTGTTTCTTAAATGATATTCTTTTGAAATTTTAATTGTGTGTGTTATTGAGAATCGTGTTGAAAGGTTTGAATCTGTTGTTTGATTGCAAAATAAACCAGTTGATTACTTGTTTTCCAATTTAGAAGAAAACCCTATTTGGTTTAGATTGCTTCCAAAATTTGAAATGGTTACTTGTATGTTAATAATTATTTTAATTTTTGGTGTTCTTCAATTTGTTGGTTTTCAATTTAGGTAAATGGATATATGAGTATATATATATATATATATATATATATATATATATATATATATATATTTATATATATACATATAGTATGTTTATATATTTTTATATATATGCCCTAGTTAAAATATATTTTATATAGTTTTGTTTCTTTTAATATTATGATTTTATAATATTAAAAGGGTATTTAAATAATAGTAATAATATTAATGTTTTAATATTAATATAATAAAATGAGAATTTTTAGTATATTATTATATTGTTTAAATGGGGATATGTAATTATGCTATGAGTTTATGGTTTTGTTTTATGGCCTTGTTGAAGGATGAATCAGATTTATTGAGGACATAAAATAGGCATGATGGGTTAATTAAACTATTATTTTATTTAAATCATTATTTTAAAGGGAGTAGTTTTAAATTTTAAATATTAAATTTTATTAGTCAAGGGAAATAGTTTAAATTGGTTATGTTGAATAAGGAAACAATATTTTATTTAAAACAATGAATTTTGATTCATTTGATAAATTGGGTAATTTATTTAAATGCTAACGGGGAAATAAAATGTATAGTATTATTCCTCCCTTATTTGAAATGACATATTTTAATTATGTTTATCTAATGCATAGATTACTGATTGTTAGTAAGGAAATGGGTTTAGTGAACCCAAAGTAGATTTAATTCTTGCCTTGGTTGTGAACTGTTTATGTTATCATTTGGGAAATGTGGGTCATAGCCTTTGACAAGTCTTCCAGACGTGGTCTTTTAAATTTTGTGGGTTGTCGTGTCATGTAGTCAACCTGGTTGTATTCCTTGGGTAATGCATGGTACATATTCAGTTAATAACCCGGTTTTCACGAATGGGGATGTTTTTTACCTCCTTGGATTAGGAGTGGATCATGTGAGTTGTGCCTCCTTGTCAGGAGTGACTTTTTTACCTTGTTACCTCCAGTGTTTGGAGAGGGTTTGAACTAATGTTGCCTCCTAAGAAAGGAGTGAAACCTTCAGAGGCGGTTTAATCAAGTGATAACTAAAAAAAAGAAGAAGATTAGGTGGTACTTCTCACTAATCAAGATAATTATGCCTCACTCATAGACACAAGGGCTTGTTTAGACTTGGGATGAGTGGGAAGACTTGGAATGGCAAGGTCATCTATCTTGTCTATACGAAAGGTATTTGATTCCGCATGAGTGAGTATGGGGGCCGAGATTCGGTTGAGGCCACCAAGATAACCCATAGTGGGGGCCAGAGTCTATGAAGATTCCCAGAGGACAACCCATGACGAGCTATGTGATGACACTTTATCTAGGACAATAGTTGGTATTTGGTCTATGTGTATGGTTCTTGTAACATACTTGATCTGCTTTATTTCTAGAGCAATGTGACAATGTAGAGTTGTACTTGTGTGGTATATGAGTTGTACTTGTGTTGTACATGTGATTGGTTGTTTCAGTTTGGTTCAATTTTGTGTTAGCCTATGTCTAGAGGTAGATGGCCTTGGCTAGGATTCTTTGTTACTATCTCCTAGCATGGGGGGTGGGCCTTTGGGTTCCACTTGGTTGGGTGGTGTGCACCTAAATCCATTGGGTTCTTTCTTCATGTTCATGTGGACGAGACTTATAGTTGGAGAGCTCGTGTGATTTAGTATCAGTTCTTGCTTTATTTCATTTCACTTGATCTTGTATTATTTTACCCTCATTTTTTAACGAGATGGAAATTTGTATCTATAAACTTATTTATTGGATTTTCCTCATTCAGAGAATGAGTGTTGTAACCTTATTGTTTAATGAATGGATTAATGAAATGGGAAGTTATCTTTATGTTGTTGTAAATTATCTTAATTGGAATGTATGTGTTTAATTATTATCTAAATTATTGACATGGTTTAAATTCATGTTTTTTGTTGAGGTTCTATATAACCTCTGTCTCGTAACCCTATAGGTTGTTGGCAATGGGTAGTGAACTTGCTTATTAATTGTAATTAATCAAAAAAAATTATCCTATTTAAGTAGTTGTTTGCAACTTCCTCTAGGTTTGCATGGTGGGGCGTTACAACCTCTTGATGGGTTATAGAATCCTTCAAGCAATCTATTAATCTAACTTTTATCAATTCAACTTAACAAAACTCTATTTATGCATTTTCTAAACAATAGACCATAAACTAAAACAAAGAGAATGGACTGAAATTTAAAATACCTACTCATTTATCTATTACAACTTTGAGGATGTCTACGTATTTGAAGGGATGTAGTCTTGTAATGCACCCAATGATTTTGAGTACTAAGATCAATTGGTCAATATTGTTGTAGAAAATAGGTAGCTTTCTTATTATCTTTAAGGTCTATACACGCTATTTCCACAACCCTTTACCTCTCATGATCTTGCTAATCTTTATTCTCATGTCATACTCCATGACCTTAATGATCAACCAACCATATTATTACTAATTACCCTACTCAAGAGGAACTCTTTTAAAATTTTATTAGGAGACATTAATTTGATTCTATTTTTCGATAGCACATGTCTATATTTTTCTAGAGCTTAGATAATGAAAAGGACCTAATTTTCTAAATATTCATACCCAACTCATAATCTTTGAGCCTTTCACTAAAAAAGACTATTGGGTATTCAAATTTATGATCATTCAACTATACCAAGATGTTTGATATTCTTGAAACCCCTTTAGAGATGTAAAGGATGAATCACTTCTCAAAGTTTGGAAAGACACGTATCAGGCTTGAGAAATGAATTTCTTGATAGCTTCAAAACTTGCCCTCCCTTCCTTTGTCTATTTGAATATAAAAAAATTCTTCAAACTGAAAATGAGGGGTTTCACTAATACAATAGGATAGGAGATAAACCTTATCACAAAATCGATTATTTTCAAGAATCCTTGTAGACCTTTCTTATGGCTATGAAGGGGAAGAGTCAAGATTCCGTTTACTCTTTCTAGGTCAATGGTGAGACCCTCCTTGGAGACTTTGTGTCTTAATAATTTTCCTTAGCCAATAGTAAACACACATTTTTTGGGGTTCAAGGACACACCACACTCCCTACATCTCTTGAAAATTTGTTCAAGATGATTTGAAAAATTATGATATTATTGATATAGACTAACACAATGCCATCTATAAAATCTTTGAAAGATACATAAATTTCCTTCTAAAAGGTTACACCAACATTAGTGAGTCCAAAAGACATCTTCCAATATGAAAAGGCATCCCATTAGTAATAAAAATAGTCTTATACTAATATTATTCTTGGATGAAAATATGATTGCAGCTCAAATACCTATCTAGGAAATAAAAATTTGTAAGGTAAATTTTTTTTATGTCTAGAATTATTCTTCTAATAAAATTCTTGTTTTTAGATGATATGATTAAAAGGAGGTAGGGATAAATTAATTGGTTAATTTCATGCACTGATGAGAATAATCCTAAGATATGATTGATACTTATATCATGAGTAAGTATTTAATTATAATAATTATGAGTGTATTTACACTAAGGTCAGAAGACTTAATATATTTTTAATGATTTTGAGAAGGAATATCTAGGTTATTATTTATTTGGAAATTAGGCATAATCGGATGTTGTAAGTTGTGTTAATTGTATGATTTTTTTAATTAGTGGAAGCTTCTTTTATTTTGACCATAGAGAGAAGAATGGAAATACCTAGTCTAGATGGATTAGAATGATGGTTTTGTTTTCATACGACATATTTGATGTTCTTATGCTTATATGAATTGCCTTGGTTATTGTTGATATGATGGATTTTGAATAGTTGTAGTTGTAGTTCTATTGAGATAATTATATGATTTCCTTTATGTGAGTATGCAAGTATACATTTATTGAGATAAGGTTTTATGAGAAATTTTTATTATGATGGTTTATAAAATTGTAGCATTGTAAATTACCACCCTTGATAATTTCGAACTAAATTTTTCTCCCTCCTAAGTGCATGGACCTAATTGTACATATAATGCCCTAAATTATGCATTCCATGGCCCATTTCGACATTTATCAAGAAAATCCGTTTGTAGAATCAAATAAAACATCTAATATTTTTCTTTTGATACTTTACATATTACAAAATAGGGCTATGAAAAAGTCACCCTAGGTGACTTGGTCCCCCTATTTTCCTCCAAATTTTAATATGTCAGAGTTGGAATTTTATTATTTGAATTTCAAATGTCAAATATCGGCTACTGGTATTTAATTTTTGGGAAATTATATTAACTCCATATAAATACATAGTCATTTCTTCATTTGGAATCTAACGAGAAGAAGAGACAATTTTGGATATCGAGAGCATTATCAAGAAATTATTATCAAGTCAAGAGAAGATTTATTGCAATATTGAAGCATCATGTCTAGTTTTATGTGAGTTTTGTTAGAACAAAAATTTTCATAATTTTTTTAAAGAGTTTATCAGTGAAAAATCCAAAATTCATACTATCATTCTCATAAAAAATCTCATTATTGCCATCCATAAGGTCAAAATTCCATTTTACCGCTATATCATTGTTGCATTAGTCACCCCATATAACCCTCACTTCATACCTCTCTACCACAAATCATTACAAAGTAGCTCGTATTATGATGGTAAAAGGTGCAACTATTATACACAATCATCTATACCCATTTACCATTGTACCTCAGGGAGTCAAGACACAACCCACAGTGGAGTGATATACTAAAGAGTAATGACAAAAGGAGACACCTCTATATCATAAAGGTTAGAACATAGCTCGTGGTAGGGTGATAAGAAGAGCCACCAGTATTCACTTTATTGCTATACCTCAGAGGGTCAACACTCAGTCCGCGGTAGAGAGGTACACAATGAAGCAATATATTAAGAGAGGATGTTGAAGGCATACCACGATACCATGGTGACACATAATATGATACATAAGAGTACTAGGATGATACCATGGTAGCATAAGAAGATAAAGGATAGCCCATAATAGAGTGATATATTGATATATGTGTTAAGAGTACACCGTGGTAGCACTAAAGAGCTAGAGGTGATGTGCAATAGAGAAATACATTGAAGAAGGATTAAAAAAAGTACCGCAGTACCACAAGGGAGAAAAAAGTGACATGAGGTAGTGCGGTAACCAACCGTTGGGTTATTTAAAACATACCAATCACATTGGTCACATCAAAATATGAATTTAAGCTCGATACAAATATTTGAACCATGTAAATTTATGAGTCAGGAGTAAATGCATCTTGGTGTTAAAATACATGAAATAAGTCAATATTTTTCACAACAGCTAAAAACTGAGTTGCAAATGAGCTCAGAGTGCGAAAGAAAAGGGAATTCTTCAAGGAGAATTACATCATCGGGTAAGATTTTCTCATCACTCTTTGTGAATTTCATAAAATGGCACCAAAGAAGGCCGAAGTAGGAGTAAAGAGAGATGAAGCTAAAAAAACTTCCTTGCAATCCCCATTGCTTGTCTTGTTGCCTGGTTTGGTAAACAAAGGGTCTAAAAACATTTTTAGAGACTTAGCTCAAGGTTGTAGAGACCCCATTAGACCTCAGTCAGGCTGGAATCTCTATTGGTACTTCTACCAAAAAAGGAACGATAAGGTTCAAGGGTCGAACCCATGGATCCTGGACTTGGCCAAACTAATTTTTCCCAATATTTTCATTGATATTGATATTAATTAAAGCCCTAGCTCATAGCTATCACACCCCAACCAGAACTTTTAGACTTCCAAATGGTGGGTGTTTATTTGATATCAATAGAGATGCTATTGTAAAATGTTTTAATTTGAACAAACAAGCTACGAAAAGGTGAATTTAGTGAAATTGGAGCAAGAATATAGGAGGTTGAGAAGAACATACCAAAGTGATGAGCTCCCCCTACACATGAAGAGGGGTGATGATAACAAAAAAATCCCAATTCTTGCCTCTAAAATGGAACCCTTCCAAGTTTCTGAATTTCAAGTGTATTTTAAAAATACATATTTTACATTGTGTCAAATCTTGGTAGTAGATGTAGAGGAGCACATATTATTAGGATTGATGATAATGGCTATGACAATTTAACATCTTGAATCAAATGTAGAATTTGACTTTGCATCTATGATTGAGGAACATATTCATGAGGGTTGTCAAGGAGGCTAAGGCCCCCATTACTTTTAGAAAATATTCTCTGTTGTGTCATTTAATTTTATACCAAAATGAAATGAAATGGACCAAAATAATGAAGTTGTGCACACAAGAGAATGAAATAAGACTCCCTATATAGAATTGGTGTTACATTTGGGACAATAGATGCCAAGAATATGACTTTGTTGTGTTTATAGATTATTTTTCTATGAGGTTAATAGATGCCCTTGGTTGCCCAATACCAAGACTGCCTGAATCATGAATGAAGGTAAGACAAACTAGGGCTTTACCCACAACTATGCTAACTGGTTCTTTATGCCACAACACATAATCATTAGAGTGTATGTATGTGACCAAGCACCGCATATCTTGCCTAAGTTTGTACCAACAAGATTATTATTTCTAGAGTTTATGTGGAAGATGTTGTGGATGGAACATGATTTAATGAGAAATTAGAGGAAGGGTAAATTTTTACCTGATATGACTGTGTTTGAATAATTGACTATTGGGTCCGATATGTTAGAAGAACTATAGAGGTTCATGAGGGTTAATTATCCCCTCAAGTCTGGAAAAGAAAGAGTATGTGACCCTGGGGGTCATATTAATATGATCAGAAGGACCTTCCTAACAAAGAAGTTCATATCTCATGTATTTGATCTTGAGGAGGATGTAATAAGGAATTTGGTGTATTTTTCTGATGTAGTGCAAATCAGAAAGAGATGGATAACAATGATGGAATGGGAAAGTTAGAAGAGGAAAAAGGATAAAAGTTTCAAGGGGGTTTTGCAAATGAACCCAACCTTTTGAAGAGGATGCAATTGATACTTGGTAAATATGATGAATTATACAAAATGGCCCAAGATGAGGGGTTGATTCCACTTCCCATATCTCACCAACAACCACATGAAGCTTCCACACCACATTTACCACCCCCATCACCTACACACCCATCTCCTTCATCTCCTACACATGAATCCAAAGCCAAGAGGTAGAAGATTGAATCATTAGTTGATTATGGCTCAAGTGATGATGAAAAAGAAGAAGCATTCATGGATCTGGACTAAAATGAAGGATTTCGTAGAGAAACAAAGAAGTCAAGAGCCCCATGATTCTAAGATCAGGCTACTAGAAGGAGTTGATGAGATTTAGGATGATGAGAGGGTGGTTGCTTCCCTGAGGTTTATAGAAAATTATAACTTCATCCATATAGGTGAGTTTAAATAATTTTGGATAAAGATGAAGATGAAACAATTTGATGAAATATTGAAAATCAATCTTATAGGAGCTGATGAATCAAAGAAGGCTGGAATTTAGGCTCAAACACTTATAGAATTGGATATTGATAACATTAATATTACCCCTCAAGAAGCAAGGGAAATGGTGTTGAAAAGTAATATTTTAATCATACCAAGGATGGAGCTATCTAAATTGTTTCTTCTAGACCAAATTAGAGCACATGATGATCCTATGTTAGTTGCATAGTTTGATTTAGATGAAGGTGTTTCAAGAACATGGTATAATCCTACTACCCAAACACTTTCCATGTGGACAAAATAGAAAAACAAGAAAACCTAGACTTTTGGATGTAGTGTAGGAAATAAGGTGTCAGCTATGGTGAGAACAATGAAAGACACTATCCTATAGAGGTTGCCATTATGATGATGCATTCTATAACACTCACTAAAGACATAGTGGAAAATATGGAAAAGAAGGTAAATGAATATGAGAAAAGGTTAAAATTTTCAAATGATTAAGTGAAAAAATTGTTTATTGATAATTTGAAGCCGAAACAACAGTTACAACATGCTACGACAGTGAGAGGGGATGCAATAATTTTTTATCACCCACCTTTCCAAATAAAATATCCAAAAATCCAACAATTGAAAGATAAAATTGCTAAACTGAAGAAATAGAATATGGAAGATGTTAGGCATCAAATTATGGAGATTCTAAGGAAGATATTGGACCATAGAATTGGGATATTGAAGGAGAAAATAGGTGGATTATATGAGAGCTTTAGCAATTTGATCAAATCTCTAGAATAGATAAATGCTAACCCCCTATCCTTGAAGAGCTCCAGAAGAGGTGGAAACCGACCCTCCACATATTGACTACTTTATGTAAGACTACACAAAGGGATCTAGATGCTCCACCAAGACTCAAACCAACATAGGAAATGGTTAAAAATGTAATTGAGGAGTATAAGTATCTAGTAGAGATAAGAAGGAAAGTGGAAAATAGGAGGAATGCATTTGACTCCATTAAATTCCTCTCCAGTCCATCGATCCTCAAAGATGACAATCAAATAAAGGGAAAGAATGAGTGGAAAGAATAATTTGATCAGATAGTCCCAAAAGGCTTGACACATGTGTAGGATGATGGGGAAATCAATCTTGACAAAATCCATGCTTTACTTTATGGGATTATCACGTTGGACAATTGATACACAAGGTTCATAATGGATGTTAGGAATATCCAAGATAATAGATGGAAAATTCATCTCACAAACTTCTTAGGTGCTCAAGAATTCAAATGGTTGAACAATCTAACAATCAAAAAATGGCAAGAGAAATACTTGGCCTCTAATGAATATTGATTACATGCATTGAAAGGAAAAAATATCACATAGTAATAGCCTTGGGCAGGTCTTAGATGATCATGGGATTTTACTTGAAGATTAATAGATTAACACACATGTTTATTGTTAATTTCTTTCAGTTATGTTATGTCTCAAAATTATATTTTGTTATCAAAATATGTGTCTTTTGGTTTGAAGCTTGCTGCCTCTTGTTGATTTGATAATATGTGTGTGTATATATATATGTCAGTATGTACTGACATATGTATACACACACATATATATTTAATTTTCCTTATTTTCGTGTTTCATTTAGGATCCCGATCGAGCATCATTATCGGTGATCATTTCTAGATTTGATATTATTTATTTGTGCAAGATAAATATAGATGAAACTTAGTAAGCATTTATGTTTATTAAGTAACTAACCCTGATTAGTGATCGAGAGTTTAGTTAGATGAAAAGGCACAATTTATGAGACATCTCAAGAATGGACATACCTCCACTTTGTGGAGACATGTACGCTCATTGGATGTGTCTCTTCCTTTATATTTAATAAAGATCCGATCCACAATTGGAGATATCAAAATTGATAAATGTTCTGCTCTTGTAGATCGAATAGCATTAAGGAAAAATTTAGACTTGTGAATTCATGATCAATATTTTTCAATATTGATTTGGCATCAACTTCATATTTATCAAGTTCAATATTCTGATTATAATCTGAAAGAAATTTAATCATCACTTAACATGGTATCAGGGCCAAGTTAAGCAAGATCCTATTAAATTTAAGATATCAGATTAAATTCACTACAACCATCATGAACTTGGAGAAAAATTCCATCTCAGCATATCTATGAATATTATGGGAATTTACAACTATAGTGGCATTTTCATTGTTGGAGCATTTGTGTATACAGATTTTGAAGGTATCCATATGTGAGGTTTCATTAATTCCTATTGGCATGATATCATTCAATATTCATACTGCCAAAGACGAGAGACTATCATTGCCCACTCGATAATACCCTGTATTTCCTTTGTTTTCTAAACGTGTTGTCCGTATTTATCATCGGCATTGGAATACACATATTCTGAAAGACCACTGCTAGATGTTACCAATCTCACATTGAGTTGGAGGAGAGTCAGGATTAAGCAATCTACAAGACAAAGACAAAGTATCTTCATAATTCATGAGAAGTCGAGACTCCTTCCTTGAGAGAATTAAGATTGCTCAGGAAAAATCATTGATTGCATATGGGCATTTTGTATGTGAATACTATCTTTGGAGCAAAAGATTTGTTACCATCCCAACATATCTCAACTCTGACTTGGCTTATTCCTTGTGTCATGAAGACTTCATTCATTATCTTTGATCAGTAATCCACCAAGGATAGGAATGATAATGGCGATATCACTCTAAACTCATTGCAGACTTCCAACTTGTGAGTGATGATCTTATTAGCCTCTATCACAAGTCTTTGGGTGTTGATAGTAGTTTGTTCCCTTCAGATATCAAGTTCTATGAGTTTCGGGTGTCGGATGTGTGATAAAATCGATCTACTACAGATGGCACTGGTGACAAATGTGAGGTCTGTCATATTTTGGTAATGCCGTTAGTGTCTCCAAGATTGATGGTGGAGTTGGCTCAGATCTACAATTTTTGAAATTCTGAAATCATCTACATGAGCATTGGCCAGAGCCATCGGCTCTACTTGGACGACAGAGGCAATATTGGTCTCGATTGGTTGAAATGCACCTATCTTCAAAAGAATTTCATACTCTGAAATTTGGAGGTTTCACCTAAATATATCATATTGGAATTTTGTATTTGGCATAACCAGTATTTGGTATAGTCCAAAATTCATCCTTTTATTATTTTCTTCAATGATGACTGTGTGTAAAAGAAGCCATTAAATACATCGAAGGGAAAGTTATGGAGATTGAAATTTGACAAGAATCTTTGATTGAGAGATAAGTATTTCATGTCCTTAATAATGCTCATGAATATTTATGTAGTCATTAATTCATGATATAACATTGGATAAATGAATCTTGTATGATTCTAGCATTTGTATTTCTCTTCGGAATAGTTGAGTCATATGAACAATTAAGGGATATCTTCTTAATGTGCATTAGGATGGAACAAGAGATTGTTTTCAAAAGAAGAAGATAATGGAGACACCACTTGCAGCCATGGGACTGAATGAATGGCTGAAGAAATCTCTTTGAAGAGGAAGAATTAACCTTTAGAGGGAGTTCTATGATTCACTGAGAATAAGTAAGGGTTGCAGTGTTGATTCTAAATCATTGAAGTACCTCTTCAACAGTTGAGATCTGAATTGCTCAAGTTAGTCAACCTGGATTTAACATTGGTACCTCCACAAAAATATTCATAATTGAGTGATCTGGGATGAGGTTGAAGAGGACAGCCCTGAATCTCTACAGAGGCGTGTCTTGGAAACCATTTCTCTAAAGAAAGTGTTGTAGGAAATCTTGGACGATGAGGTCAAGAGGTTGATATAAGTGCTTGAAGATTCAAAGGGAGCCTACTAAACCTAAAGAAGATGATCAAAAGAGTACCTCTAGATGTTGTTTCAGGTTGAGGTCTATGATGATATCTTGGTGTAGTAGGAAGCAATATTTTGTGGCACTGAGTACAACCAAAGATAAATATATTACAACCTCTATAGGAGCAAGAGAAGTAGTATGGCTCTGGAAATTGCTTTGGGGATTATTTGGTGAGCCCTTGAATCCTACTATTATCCACTGTGACAATTAGAGTTGTATTAATATTTCATTGAATCCAATATTCCAAGATAGATCAAAGCATATAGAGATTCCTCACCTCTATGTGAGAGACATGTTAGAAATTAATGTGATCCAGTTGAAGTATATTATTACAAGTGATCAAACAACAAAAATTCTCACCAAACCTCTCTCCTGAGTTAAAGTTGAACACTTCTGGAAGAAACTTGGTATGGTTGAAATGTAAGTTATTGTTGAGATTGAGACTCAAATTGTTTATTTTGTACTAATATATTTAAAATATGTTTAATGTGTAAACTCTTTTGTCATGTGTGTGACTCCATGACTTTATGCACCCCCCCACTTTGTACATTATTGAAAGGTGATGATATTTCTAATATTGAACACTTATATTTGACATTGTAAGGTTATGACTTTATAATGATTAGTTTCATTATCATGGTGGATATCATGTGACTTGATATCCGTGGATATGTCATGATATTATCTCTTGGACATTTTGATAGATATCATGAGACTTGATATCATTTGAAGATCATTATGATCCTTATGAGATAATCATGGTGGATAAATGTATCTATGGATATGCCATGATTTATTATGGTATACATAATAAGACTTGATGTCAGCGCACATACCATAATGAATATAATGAAGCATACCATATATTCTGATATCATGAGTAAGATGATATCACTATATACTTGGTAAGTTTTATCTTCCCTAGCTAAGAGGGAGTGTTGAAATATGGTAGCTTTGGTCAGATATGGAAATGATGACCGATTTGATAATATGTGTGTGTATATATATGTCACTATGTATTGACATATGTATACACACATATATTTATTTAATTGTATATATTTTCATGTTTCATTTAGGATCCTGATCGAGAATCATTATCAGTGATCATTTCTAGATTGGGTATTATTTATTTGTGCAAGATAAACACAGATCGAACTTGGTAAGAATTTATGCTTATTAAGTAACTAACGTTGATTAGTGATCAGGTGTTTAGTTAGATGAAAAGGCACAATTCATGAGACATCTCATGAACAGACATGCCTCCACTTTGTGGAGACATGTCCACTCATGGGATGTGTCTCTTCCTTTATATTTAATATAGATCCGATCCACAATTGGAGATATCAAAATCAATAAATGTTCTCTTGTAGATCAAATACCATTAAGGAAAAATTAAGAATTGTGAATTCATGATCAGTCTTTTTCAATATTGATTTGGAATCAACTTCATATTTATCAAGTTCAATATTCTGATTATAATCTGAAACAAATTTAATCATCACTTAACACTTCTCATATAAATAAGAGAGACCAAGACCAAATAAATTATTAGATTAGACATACGAGAAGATTAGAGTAGAGTAGGGAAAATCAATAGATTATAATGTTTGCATTCAAATAAGTATGTTGTAAGTATGATTTTGAAGAAGTTAATGAAAGATCTTTGATTTGGTGGCTCCATATTGGTATCAATTATTTGTTGAATTTATTCAATTATATGATTGTCTCCAACTTAATATTTCCTGGTTAATTTTGTTGATATATCAAGTATATACTCAATTTATCAATGCACATTTGTTGTACGTGTGTGATGTGATTATTTGGTTTCTTTAAAGAATAATTAAATTCCTTTTGATCAATCACAATAATTTGGAAGTGTTATTTGGATTAGTAAGAAGAATCATATAATTGGGATTGACATTCTATCTCTAGTAGGGTTTGTCAATCACTTTCCTACACGTTTATACAAGTTATAAACCAACAAAAGTATGCTAGACAATTTGAATCATTTCCAATACCAACCATTCGTTCTAGATCCTCACTTGACTTCATTTTACCCAATAAGGCACTGGTCTTGTTCATCTTTTTATTCACATCCATACAATCCACTTTAGGAACTTTTAGAAAGACTTCATCTCCAAACTACTACATCTATTAACTAAACATATTCATATACCTTGACATTTCTTATACAATTTATACCAAATTAGGTTTACATTGTTCCACTCCCAATTTACATCGTGGATAGATTGCACAAGTATGAATCCTAATTAAGTCTACATCATTTACATAGGTACACCCACCTATGTTTGGCAGAGCCTAAAGAGAAGAAGGTTCAAATACATTGTTTTTCCTTGTTTGTTAGCTTGAAATGTACCAAGAGACTAGCAACCTCTTGTGGTTTTTCAACCAAATTTTTTGAGAACTAACAAGTTTGTTCATGTTTATGCTATCATTTTATTTGTACTAACCATTGTAGGTCTTTCAAGAAAATCAAGCCAAAAAAAAATCAAGCCTTGAGGTGATGTGCATGAATTCAATCCTTCAAGGAAAGTTAGATTTGGGTGTTGATTTTCAATCCATTATTGATTCATCATTCATTTTTCATTTAGCCTTTATCCCTAAAAAGTATAAGCTCTCTTTTATCAAATTTTCCATTATGGAGGTGGAAACACCAACACAGGGTTTGACTGAGGCAAGTCCTTATATGAAAAAACCCTTCCTCTCTCTTTCAATGTGGAAGCTTCAAATATGAAGAAGTTTGGAGGAAGATTGAAGATCATTTTTTCATTATTGCATTCAGACCCTAGAAATTGACAATATAGAAACCCATTTATCTTAGCACCTAATGAAGATCCAACAATGAGACATGAAAGGAAGAAGGCTCTGAGAAGGCTCTAGAGGACTATGGAAATAGATCAAAAAATGTTCAAAAAGGACATATTCATTCTAAGCAACTTAGTCCCCCAAAATCAAGTCCATATTTGAACCACATCTGCATAATACTCTGCCCTTTCTAGATCTGGTCTCAAAATTTAACTTCCAATTTCTAGTTTCTTTGTATATGCATTAGAATAGTGCATTTTCATAGTCACTTAACTAGATCATTACATTTTCATTCCAAATCCATTCCAACCACCAAAGAAATTCAAATCCAAGGCTAAATTGGCTCACCTTCAATGTTGCAAGTCAATCTAATTCCCTTGCTGATCTAAATTCTAATGTAATGTGAGTGAAAGATAGTGATCCTAATTAAACCCTAGGATTCACTTTCCCACATTACAAAAATGATACAATTTCTATGTGATTTTGTAGACGACAATTGTAGAGAAGGATTTCAGAAAGTGATAGTTGATTTGAAATGTTATTGTTGTTAGGATTGGTAAATATGATTTTAGTTATTATCATTTCTTATGATATACTAAAATTTATGTTTCAAGTGAGAAATTTAAATTACCAATAGAATTTAGGGGTCACATATTAATTTAAATATGTGTTCTTTCCCATGAATATCAATCTTAATTTATTTGGAGGAATTAAGATAATATGTAATATGCATGTTGTAGTGGTGTCCATATGTTGTTTTGTATGGTCTAATATATTTTGTGATGTCATTTATTTGTGAGAGAAATTATTTCTTTTATCTTTGTGAGTTATTTTATAGTATTTTACTTTTAGGATATTTATGTGGTTTTTATGTGAATTAATCAAGTTTTTAATAATTCAAAAATGACCCTAGGTATTAGGTATATGGTGTTGAAAGAATGAATAAGGAAATATTTGATATGTTGTCATTGATTCCAACAATATTTTTCGTCAGTATGACACCTTGGTCCAACAATTTAGTCAAAATTAGCTCATGGTACAATATCAGCTTATGCGGTTACATTATGTTGTCTAGGACTACTAAATTCATTTATATTCAAGGTTTCAATAATTTTGGTCAATCTGGCTAAAAGTTATATATGAAAGAAGTTTGGAAAATTGTATTCTGGCTTATATAGTGTAAAATGATAAGTATTATCCAGTCTGAAATCCTTCAGTGTTTGGTTTTAGACTTAAATTTTGGGAGATTTTTTACAGGTGTTTACACTACACATTCCAAATGAAACATTCTTATATGCTTTCATGGATGATAAATGTTAGGTGGATTGGATTATTTTATGGTCAAGTTGAGTCTAATCCCTAGCCAACCTAATGTTTGAATTTTTGTTATGATGATTAATATTTATTGTGGATGTTAAAGGGATCTATTTAAGATTTTTTTTTACCTTAATTCAAGTGTTAAATGTTTGTTTTGAGCACGAAGAAGTTTTTTTTCATGTATGAGTCTAACTAAGTGTTTTTGAATTGAAATGGGGCTACATCTAATTAGGCCAACCTAATTGATGTATGTGGAAGTAATATGTTATATATGTGAAATAGTTTTGAGTTGCAAGAAGGAGATGTGATGATGCAATGTTGTATGGTATGTGTGTGAAATTCTTAATTTGTGCAAACTTACAAAATTATATGTGGGAAATAAAAATAAGGAAAAAACTATTGTATATGCTGAGTGATTATAGAGAAGAGAAGTATTTGTATTCAAAACTTCATTAGAACTAAAATCAGTACAAGGAAGGTGCATCTTAAATCATTTCGCACCTTGGTTGTGTAGCCATTTTGTCTTGTATCTATTTTCAGGTTGTGAACCTTTTAAGGATCATGAGTCTTGATAGTGAGCTCTATATATATAACCGATTCTAATATATAGTGAGTTAATCCTCATTGTGGTTTTTCCCTTTTAAAAATCCTGGTGCTCATGTGTTGTGGTGTTGTGATTTCCTTCATGTACCCATTCCTAGATACCATTAAATATGTTTTGATAATTGGTTGGATTATGACTAAATGGTTTAATAGAATACTAATTCACCCACCTCTCAGTATTCTAGGTGCTCAAAAATTGGTATGAGAGCATAGTTCCTTTTGAAAATCCTAACAACTTGAGGAAGATCTTGGAGTTTGAACACATGGCTAATAAAAGGTATCCTATTCCTTTGGAAGAAATGAATATGAAGAAGATGACTGCATGTTTGAAAAAGAAGAATTAAAAGCCACTCTTGAAGATCTTGAAAAAGTTGAAAGTGAACAAAAATTTGAATGAAAGCCTAGGAGAAGCAAATGACTGGATCAAAAAATTGAGAGAAGCTCAAGAAGTTTAAAGAAATAAATTGATAAGTTAATAAACAAATGAAGAAGGAAAATGAAGACATCACCAAACTAAAAGTGCAAGTGCAAGAAAATAAAAGAATTGATGATTGTATGAATGCTAAAATACAAAGCAAGGCTAATGAATGTATAAAGCTTGAACAAGAAATGGTAACTTTAAAATCTGATCTAGAGAAAGGAAGTGCTCATAAGGACAAATTAAAAACAAGTACTACAATGCTTGATAAATTAATTGTTATTCATAAACCTTCTAAGGATAAAGGTGGTTTGAGACTTGAAGAAGGACAAAGTTCAAAGGTAAATCAAATAGCTAAAAAGGCTAACAATGAAAAATAGACTCAAGGAAATGGAAGACCATTCAAGAATCAAAGAAGCAATACTGGAAGACCTCCTATCAGACAACCAAATGCTTAAAGGTACCCATATTTGAATGGTATTTGTTTTTAATGAAATAAATTTTGACATAAGGCTATAGAATATAGAATTAGAATGAATGAGAATGTCGGATCCTTTTCAAGACAATGTTTTGCATGTAAGAAATTTGGGCATAGAGCTACTTAGTGCAGAAGTCAGATAATGAAAAAATTCAATACTTGTAGAATTTTTCAATCCTTCAATGGATATTGTTATACATGCAATGTATTTGGACATAAGGCCAACCACTATAGATCAAGAATGATAGATATTAGTTTGGTTAAAAAATGTTGTGTGCTACAATTGCAATAAGCTTGGACACATTTCAAGATTATGTAGAAGCAAGAATGGAAGGAATAATAATCTAAAATAGAGGAATAGTCATGAAAAAAAAGGTTGATCCTATTGAATTCAAGAAGGAAGTGGAGAAGATTTTAAAGAAAAAAGAGGACCTGAGAATAAGGATGAATCAAATGCATCTATAACTACATTTGGTGTAGATATTCCTTCTGAAAAATAAGCCCATGATAGGCTTAGGGGGAGCAGTAATAGAGAAATATAACAACCCCTTGGAATCATGAGGTGTCAAGAAGTGACATGAAGATATACAATGCAAATTGGTATGATTAAAATTTTGAAAAAGATTGCAGTAGAAAATATGAAAATATGAGATATTGCTAAACCTTTTAGGGTTTACAATGTTTTCAATGAAGTACTTGCTAGCTTTTTGAAGTTGAGACATTAAATCCAAATTTTTGGGGGAGATAAATAATGTACAAAGTGAAGTCCCTAGTTGAATTTTAAATCACTTTTACACATTTTAAACAAAGTATAGTGAATTGAGGAGTGATTGAAGGCAAGCTAGACCAATTTGGTTCAAACCCTAGTTCCTATTGAAGTGCGAAAAAGGTACTTACACTGTCTCTTCTTTATGAGTCTATATTTGAATAAATTTTACAAGAATCTAAAGATAGAATTGAGGTTGTAATGGATACATCGATCATAGTTTAGGTTATTGAAAAACCCAGACCAAAGTTTAAGAGGTTTTAATGGAAAGTGTTTCAGAATGACCCCAATGGTCCATTTTCGAAGATCCCAACTAAGGTTTTCCCACTGAAGGTACAAGAATATATATACGTTGAAAATTAGATGAGTATAATCATCAAGTTCTTAAGGATTTATTGTCTAATGAGTTAACTGGAGATGAATTTTTGGTGAAACTAGAATATGGAAACCTAGTACGAAAGAAGCTAGACATTTGGAACTAGTTTCCTAACTTTAGTAGAGATTTGGATGCAAAGTATGTAAAGATAGACCTAAGAAGAATGCATGAAAAATTCATATGGAATAGTGTTCCTGGATTAATTTCAAAAGACACAATTAAGGCTATGATTGGATTGTGTGATATGGGACCCATACCTTTGTTGAAGTATATAAAGAATGATGCAATTATGAAGCTAACTAGTGCCATATTTGATAGGAGGGCACTAACTACTAAACCAATCATCAATCCCACAATAAATTATGCATCTATCATGATTGGTCTCAAAACTTGTTTCCAAAATACAGATCATCAATCCTATAGTAAAGTATGCATTTATCATGATTGGTATCAAAATATATTTCCAAAATAGAGATAACTCAGTAACTACAATTGCAATATATGTTTCTCATGATATGGTAGTAAATGGGAAGGATCATGATTTGTGTGAGTTTCTTCGGAAACAAGTTTTGGAGAACTTACATCACACCAAAACAAATAAATATTCTTTCAAGTATGGAGCACTAATTATTTTCTTGCTATTTTACTTCTGAGAGAGCTACCTAGAAGCAAACAAGTTTCACATCAAATATTTTACTATTTACACAACATTGAACATTACAATGCATAGGTTGATGCATTGGCTGCATTTTTCTCCATATTCCAAAGTAACATGTATAAGAGAGAAATAATTCCTAAGAGTTTAGTGGAGAAGTATGAAAATGACATAACCTTTCTTGTCTCCATTGATGAATGCATAGTAGAGGTAGTAGAACCTAGAATAATATGGATTGAACCTATGAGATATGAAATTGATGAGAAAGAGGCAGAGATATACATGGAAATACTATTAAGAAACCCTAAAGAATCCTCCCTACCTAGACATGACACATACGAGGAGAAATCTACTAATGTATACTTGGAGACTCCAATTTTGCCAAAAAAAAAAGGTTGAAAAAACAAGTTGAACAACTCTTTGGAATGTATGAATTCTCAAAAGAAGATGTTGATATATTGAGGGAAGTTACAACAAAGAGAAAAGCTAAAGAAGTTAAGACAACTAGTGAGTCCTTCAGACCACATAGATTAGGAAGATCAACTTCCACCTCTACCTCTACAATGTCAAAATCTACTGCCACACTTGTCGTTAAAGGAAAGAAAGTGAAGCCCAAGGCTCCAGTTGTATTTGGTGTACCTGCACCCTCCAAACCCAACACCCAAACCTCAAAGAGGAAGAATGCACCTCTAGTAGCACCTCCTGCTACCTCCAGAAGAAGAAAGAAATAAAATGCATGCTCTAGAGATTAGAACCTAAGTGATGTTATGGAAGAATAAACAAAACTTGATTTAGAGGAAGAAGAAAAATTGAAATGAAAAAGTAGTGTTTCCACTATAGTGAAGATGCCTCACAAGAATCCAGTACTGAATCAAAGAAGGCTAGAGTCAATATTGTGGATTTTTCTAAATAAGAGGAGATGGAAAAGGAGAAAAAATATTTCAGAATTCATATGCACAAGAGGAAAGATGAAAAGAAAAAAGATGAAGGCACATCAAAGGATGAGAAGAAGAATCCCAAGACTTCTTTGATAAGAAATCGTCCACCTATAAAGTTGGAATCCTTGACAATATGTTAGAATGTGATGGCTTATTAGGAGCCACTACCAAATTATATGATGAAGTTGATGGAGAACATAAAAAAAATCATAGATTCTTTTGTTTAGTATATATGATCATTATGGATGAAAGTATGGACAAGATGAAGGAGAAGGTAACTGATGTTGTATGGAAAGAGCTAGTAAAAAGAAGAAATAAAGCTATCAAAGTAGACAACAAGATCAAAACTGAAGCTTTGAACAAGATTGGACCCTCTTTGTCTGAGGATGATAAGGCCACCTTACTAGAAGCATACACACAATAGTTCAAAGTAAAGAAGATAGTTACCATTTTTGCGACCAAAGAGAACACTAGTAGAATTTGGCAAATAAATGACTATGTGACTCTTTTAGTCACAACAATTATAGATGACTAAATTCTACTCATTTTTTGCAACATAACCATAAATGACTAAATAATGACTAATTTGATGATCAAGAGTGACTAATTTGATCATCGGGTAAAAAACACAACCAAATAATTAGTCACACAAATAAAAATTAGACAATATGATATTAAAGTGGATAATTAAAAAAATATTTTGAATTGAGGGAGTGGGTTGTATTATAATATAATAAAATAATAATGTATTATATTACAATACAATATATTATATTATAATATATATATTATAATATATATATTATAATATATATATTATAATATATATTATATAATATTATATATATGTTATATATTATATAATATTATATAATAATGTATAAATTTATATTATTATATATTATTATATTATTAATATTATCATATTATATAATAATATAATTCTTATCACTCTGACTTGCACCCTAATTGAATCTTAACACAACTAATCATGTGAAACATGGGAAGTTTTCTAAGATTGTGGGTGACCTATAGTAGAAAAGGACCTCCAGAGAAGGTTGGTTCTTAATTGGATATCACCTAAACTACTAAATTTGCAGAGGAAAATGATAGAAAGAGATAACATAAACCAAAAGCCGAGAATGAAACTAAAAGGTGATACACTAGAATTAAAAATGGACAATGAACTCAGAAATTGACACAACTTGATTTAAAACTGGCATAAATTAAGTATACACAATTTGTTGCAATATGTTAATGCATAAATATTTCACTAAAAGGTCATAATACAGTCACTTGCAAAAGGAATATAGCTTCACAATCAACAAATAGCATGTATTAAGTAGACACAATCAATAACCTACATGAACAAACTAGCTGCAGAAAGGTATAAACATGTGAGACAAAGTTGTAAGGAAATTTAAACAATCTCACTAATAACTTGATCAATCAATCCTATACACTAAACTACAAGAATGAAAAAGGAAAGAAATTGATCACTAGAAATAATAGAGGTCTCCACTATATATCATTTCCAAAGAGCTACAAATTATGCATAAAACTGAATCAAAGGAATCTCAAAGTCACTAAGTCTCCAAGTATGCATAAGAATTTACTAACTAAAAAATGAGTTACAAAAGTGAATAAGTAACAAATCCCAATAGTTGCACTAAACAAGGAGATAGAAGCTTCCTTGGGTCAGATGCCATAATAAGGCACAAATCTAGCATGTAAATCTATCTCCAAAAGTGATCAATAAGGTTGAAATTGTCAATTTTGACCAAGCCCTCCATAAAGGCAAGATAAAACTACTCCAAGATTCTCTCCCAAGTCATTAAAAAGGAGAAATAGTCTCCTACATCCTTGCCTCATGTTTGCAAACTGATTCTTGATAGCTCCTATATTCTCTTCATCATTAAAAACATTAAAAACCTTATAAAGGCCCTTATAAGGAGTTCACATGGAATAATTACTTTACTTTACTTTGCATTTAAAGTAGCATTATTAACTAAGTGATTTATAGATTACCACTTATTTAAAATGCTTTACATTAAATATCAATGCAAAAACAACATCCAAAGAATGACAATGCAAGAAAAAGGAATAAGTCAAAAGACCTAGCATATAAGCTTTAAAACTCCTAAGGCATGAAAGATTTGACCATGGGATGTATTAGTTGGCAAACATATTTTTGATAAAAAAAAGGTAGAAAATACCTTGTCCATCAACCTCCTTAGGGTTTAGAAACCCTAAGACAAAGGTGAAGCAAAAATGAGATATTCATTTCACTTTCACGAAGCTTCTTGGAGAAGCTGGGTCACTGCCAAGAGTTTTGAATTGGAACTCTGTCATGGAGATTTTTGGTAATTATAGAGGCATTCTCAACAATTTTCGAGCAAGAAAAAGTAGAAAGCTTCAGGTAAACGCCTTTACATTCATTGTTTGACTTATTTTGTGAAGATAAAGGCTCAAAACCGAGCTTCATTTGCAAGAGAAATGAAAATTTCCTTTATTCTATGCCTTTCTGTAAGTTTCCATATATTTTTTGTACAAAAAATGCTCATTTCAAGCTCTGATATGCCAAAAATATGGATACCTATTGGTTTTGTTTTCTGCACTCTTCATGGAATTTTAATGAAAAATCAATTTTCACTCTGTATTTTACCTAATTTACAAACATGTTACTTTTATGGCTATGACCATACATTCCACAGGTATATGATTAATTGTGTATGGGTTATCAAAACCTACGACCTCCATCATTTTATGGCTTTTCTAGGTTTTTATTTTCTGTAGGCAGTCACTTGATATTTCAATGGGAACTCATTTTCCCTCTGTAGAGTACTTCTTTGTTGAGACACAGTATCATTTACTTTTATGGCTGACCTTTGAGGTTTCATTCCGAATTTGAAAATTTTAGCAAAAACCCCAAGTGGGTTAGTGTATCTTATGAACAATGTGGTCTCATTTTTCTATAACTTAAAACTGTGCCTTGACCATTCCATGATATGAGCACATACTTGCATTTTTTTTCTTTCCTTAAACATTTTTTTGGTGAGTTCATGTGTATTTCTTGGAACTCCCCACTTTGTCAGACATCCATTTTGATGTTGAAGGTTTTATTGTAGCTCTTCAAGTTCCCACTTTAAAACCTTAACTGAGGGTTTTCTTTTTGAGGCTACCACCATATCTTTTATTACCTGTTTGTAAATTTCATGCAAAACTGCTATATCTTTTCCTTCTATTGCAGAAGATCATAGTGTGCAAATGAAAGCTTCTTCAAATTTATTGAATATTTTGATTCTTTTGATTATGTTTTATATCAATTCCATTCATGTAATTTATTTCAGAAGCATCAATATATTCTACAATTTATTTGTTCTCATGTTTCAAAGTTCTAGATTTTCAAAACCATGCATTGAATAAAGATTCTTTCAAAAGCTAGAGTTGCTCCTTTCCCCCAATACTATAGCCACTTGAATGTTTTCTCTGTGCATCACTCTCAGAGATAGTATTTTAACAATATATCCTTAAACCATGCATTCATTCACCATCTATATTTGTTTCATGTAATTCATGATAACTCCAAAGATCCTTCAAATGCAATATTATTGTCTTATGATTCACTTGTTGGATATCATTGTGAACTCTTGACAGAGTTAACATAGATTGCTCTTATGGCCTTATGACTTAAACATCATAGTAATTGCTCCATGTTTCTGCTTTATGATAGTATCTTTGAATGATCATGCTATTTTATGCTCTCCTCACTATTTCAATGAGAAAATTCCCGTCACTATCACACTATACTTGCAGTTTACATCTCAAAACCCGTTGTTCTAGATTCTTGGCATGGTAATATGTGTTGAATGCACTTTAAGTATACCTAATTTTTTTTACATAAATTATGAGTTGGGCTCAACCCTTGTGGGAGTCACATTTTCACCACTCATATTGTAATTTGATAAAAAAAAAAAAAACATAATTACACCTGTATCTACATATGAATCAAACATGTTAGAAAACCAATGCATATTATGGATGTCTATGATGTCTTGATGCTTTCCTAGACACCTAAAGTATTCATTTCTTATTTAATGCACATCAAGATCAGTTTATACATGCATAGGTGTTTGTTCATGTAAGGTTAGAGACTTTTGATTGCTTAGAGAATTTCTCTAACATCATTGTTATTTCCAAATGCAGGAACTAGGAGAAATTTGGAGCTAGGAGGGACACAAGCAAATCAGGGCAGCAAAAACACAAGATAATACACCCTGAACTAGTCATTCTCAGGAAATGATTGGTCTCTCTCCTTATATGCACATTTACATTTGTTTACTTATTCATGTATATTATTTTCTTCATTTTCATTGAATAATTAAAGTTAGTCTCATGGCTTGAGTGAGACAATGCACATTTTTACATTCAATAAAGATTACATCTTGGTTAAAAAAATATTTGTGTAAATCTTTCCTACATTACATGCATCTATATAAATTTGGTAATTTATAAATGTAATCTTTTGAATTGTTCCATTTATTCACTTGAATCTATTTTAGGAGAGGTTAAATTGTACCTTTTCTTCTTTCTATTAAAACAATAAGCTCTACCTGATTGAGCCATAAGTGAAAATTTGGTAACCTTTTTGGTGACTCATGCTATGTGTTTTCCTGCTAAACATGAAAACTAGTTTCCTAGACCTATCCTTGGGCATAGATTCACTTAGAAACTAGGCCATGACTTAGGAAACAAACTCATGACTTTTTTAACTTAATAGATCAATATGAATGACACCTTGGAACTTATTCAAAAAAAAAAATGCAAAAGGGGAACTATCTAGCTATGCTAACCAACACTTAGGGAAATGAATTTGCATCTAAACTATAGTGCAACAACACTTATTGAAAGCATAAACCTAACATAGTATGTACAAAGGTAAATCATACCTCAAAACAACATTTGAGGTGAATCCCATTAACTAGGACAGGCATAATTTCTCCATCCTTCTTTGATAATTGGAATGCATTATGCTCCTTGCACTCAGTAACGATAAATCAACCACTCTAGAAGTTATCAAAATTTGTGTGCTTTCCTAGCCTACTTTTCAATTCATCCCACTTGAGCACAACATCACTTTCTTTGAACACTCTAGGAGTTTCTTTCTTATCAAAGACTCTTTTTTTTTGGAGTTGATGATACTCCATATACTTCATAGCTTTCTCTCTAACCTCTTCAAGCTCTATTAGCTGATTATATCTCACTGCCATAGGATCTTGTTGTTCAAACATTTCCAACTATTTTGCAATATCTAGAGCTGGAAGATCTATAGATAAAGGTAGACTTTTCTCTTTACCATAAACCAACACATATGGAGAATTTCCAATAGACCTTTTGGGAGTCACTCTATCTTCCCAAAGTGCATATTTAAATTTGTGTGTCAGGCTCTCTGATTATCCTCCATGGTTTTTTTAATGATCTTGATCAAATTCTTGTTTGTACTCTCAACCAAACCATTACCTTGAGGGTACTAATTTAAAGATGTATTCAGATGAATACCATTCTTAACATCCCAATCAACCACTCTTAAACCAACAAAAGACAAATCATTATCTAAAATAACTGACTCAGGTACTCCAAACCGGGTTATAATGTCATCATAGAAATTCAATACAACAGTTTCATTTGCTTCCTTCAAGGCAACTGCTTCAGTTCACCTTGTAAAATAATTTGTTGCTGTAAGAACCCACTTGTGGCCTACAATAGAAGGAGGGTTAATTGGTCCTATAAATTCAATTTCCCATCCCACAAAGGGTGGCTCTACTTGAATGGGCTGAAACTGAAAAGCTGGCAACCTCTCTTTTCCTGAAAAAAGAGCACATTTTACACACTTTCTTTCCCAAGCATGGGCATCCTTGAATAAATTTGGCTAATAGTAGCTAGCTCTAATTATTTTCCAAGTAGTTGTTCTTGGGGAAAAATGACCCCCTGCAATTCCATCATGGAACTCATGAAGCACTTTTTCAATTTGATCATCATCAATAAATCTTAAAAGAACACCATTCAGATATTCTCTGAAGGGAATATTATCAATCAATGCATATGGAAAGGACTGCAATCTAAAATACCTTCAATTTGCTTTGTCAAAAAATGGTGGGCACTCACAAGTCTGCAAAAAATGAGTCATGTCACACACTCAACTTGTACCTAATACAGGCACAACATCTTGAAGCTCATCATCATTAGCTAAAACAACACCAGTTTCAACTCTCTTCATTACTAGACCTTGCAACAAGCTATTCACAATGTCCTTTACCTCTTACAAGTTTTGTGATCTTGATATCCACATCATACTCCATGAACTTCATGATCCATCCAACTCTCTTCTTATTTAGATCCTTTCTCAACAAAAACCCTTTAACACTTGGCTGAGTAACCATTAAATGTATCTTATTGTTAGAAATCAAAGGCTTAAATTACTTCAAACTCCCAATTACAAAAATTGTACATGTTTCTCTACAAAGCTATATCTTTGCTCATAATCTCCCAACCCTTGACTAAAAAAGGCAATGGGCTACTCAAGCCCATCATAATTCTATTGTACTATCATTGCTAAAATAGAATCTAAAGTACCAAAATCTTAAAGAACAAAATCCCTAGAGAAATTGGGATTTACTAGAGTTGGAGCTGCTTCTAAAGCCTCCTTTATCACTGCAAAAATATTTTTGGCTTCTTTAGTCTAGCTAAAACTAGTATTCTTCTTTAACATAGTAGTTAAAGGCTGCAAAATATATGCAACATCAGGTATGAATCTTCTTAGAAAATTAATTCTTTCTAAGAAACTCTGCAACCCCTTCTTATGGTTGGGTAAAGGTAGCTCTAGAATTTCTCACTCTTTCAAGATCAATAGTGATCCCCTATCTTGATACTATGTGTCCAAGAAGATTTCCTTCATAGAAAACAAAGATACTCTTTTTAGGATTGAGGGCTATACCAAATTCCCTGATCTTTCAAACACTTGTTTCAAATGAGACAGATGCTCATTTGCATTTTTTGAAGAGATAGTTACATCATATAAATAAATGAGGACAATATCATTAATCAAATCTTGGAAATCCATGTCCATAGCCCTTTGAAAAGTGACTCCAACATTGGACAATCCAAAAGGAAATCTTTTGTAGGCCATTGTACCCCACTTTGTGGTGAATGCAGTCTTAAACTAATCTTCCTATTTAACCAACACTTGGTTATAACCACAATAATCATCTAAAAGGGAAAATATTTCAAAACCAACTACAAATTTTATAATCTACTCCATGGAGGTAGTGGGTAATGGTCTTTTAAAGAGGCTCTGTTAAGGTCTCTAAAATCCACAAAAAGTCTTATCTCTCCATTATTTTTCCTAATTGGCACAAGGTTGGAAACCCATGAGGTGTGTTTAATGGGAAAAATAATACCCCCCTCAACTAACTTAGTCAATTCCTTAATCATTAAAGGCTCAAGATTTGGATTTAGAGGCCTCTGTTTCTACCTTACAGGCTTAGTATCAGGTTCTAATTCAATGGTATGTTGGGTAATATGCGGATCAAACCCTTTCAAATCAAAATACTCCAATGAAAATACATCATGAAACTCTTGACATAAAGAAAAAAAATCTTGTTTATCTTCAACTGAAGATAATTTACCAACCTTAAGGAGCTTACCTTTGAAAATCTCCAACTCTTCATAGTGTTCTTCTTTGATCTACAAACCATATTTACCCTTCTTAAGCTAATCATCAGTGCTGAAAATTGATTCCAAGGTAACTAAACCCTTGGGTAGCTTATTTGTATTCAATTTTATAACTTGATCATCATACTATTGCTTAAGCTTCTCTTGATTCATCATAGAAAAATGATCTTCTTCAAGTAGAAAAGATAGAATCTTCTCATCACTATCAAATAATTGCTAGTAAACATTGTTATTAGGAATTGAGGGTTTGAATACAAACTTCACATGCTATTGTACCTTCTCCTTCTTGTTATCATTGGAAATATCAAATTGTGCATCAATGGATACAAGCCTATCTGCATGATTATTTTGTTTTATGGGAATATAAACTAGGTTAAAAGCATTAAACTCTTCTATCACATCCCATACCCTATTCCTGTAAGACTTAAAAGTATCATTCTTAGCAAAATTCAAACCTCTTACCTGATTAATAATCAGCTCACTATCTCCAAACACTTGCAAAAAGCTGATATTCCTCTTTCCAACCCATTTTAAGCCCTAAATTAAACCTTCATACTCAGTTGTATTGTTAGAATAGGAAAACACAAAATAGAAAGTAGAATAGTACTTTTCACCTTGTGCAGAAAAAAGAATTGCACCTCCACCAGATCCATTTCTACTCCTTGATCCATCAAAATACATTTTCCAAATTTCATCTTGGTGCTTAAGCAATTGATCTGTACCCTTTTCAAAATTTGGTACCTTTGCATTAGGTTCATACAATACATAAATTCCCATACCAACATCTTGAATATGATCATCAAGATTATCCAAAAAATTCTCTGCTACCCATTTGTGTAACAACACTTCAGGTACACCTTTAGCTTGTAGCTCTTGAGCAACAACAAGATCACTATCATAAAAAACAACATAATTTGTATCTGCAACACTTGGAACAACATTAATTACACTTGGATTATAAGGCTCTATATGATCCTTAGCCAATTTTTCAGACTTTATGGTAACCTTAGTTCCATATCTCGTTCTAAACAACATATGTGACTAGTCAGTAGATATATAACCTCCTATTTTGCTTGTAAAGTCTCTTGACAGACACAAGGAAAATAAAGGTGGTAGATCAATGACACATATATCTTGAGAAAATGAAAAATTTGGGTAGAAATGAAGTGTAAGGCTCAATTATTTGATGAAACCTAAGGTGTTAATTAAAGTTCTATCTAACTTTACTACTCCCTTCTCTAAAGGTTGATATTTTAGTCCTAACTTATCTACAATTTATTTTGGCATCACAAAGATACTAGCCCCATTATCCACCATACAATTGTGGACTAGTTTATCACCTATAATAAAAGATACATAAAACAAAGGTGGTTTGAAATCCTTACCTATTTCTTTGTTGGGTTGTTTCCTATTATAAGTAGGGTTTATGAAAACAACTCTCACCTGGCCTGCTGGTGGATCATCAAACACTTTTAAATCATATAAAGTTGTCTGCAACAAGTCTTTTTGACCTAGGATAGCTAATGAATCCCACATAGACGTCATCATATTCATTTTCTTCATATTATCAGTGATATTATAGGTACAACTAAATTTACCTTTTGATGGATCTTGAAACCAACATGATCCACTTGCAAGTGTGGTTGCTCCTTGTAAGCTCCTTGTGGATTCCTCTGCAAAATGCGAGGCCCCTATGAAGTAGATGGTTCTACAACTTCTAATTTTCCTTTATCAGTTGTTTGCTCAAGCTAAAAATCTCATTTCTTTACTCTTGTGTTTGTTGCAATTGGGGAATCATCTCTATTAACTCCACAAAACTTTTCTCCCTACTTGTTTAATAGAGTAACATCACTTAGAGGCTGCTCCTGCTACTATGGAGATCAATCATTAGATATGTTAGGTTGTGAACTTGAAGCACTCTACACCATTAATGCTTGATTAATGACTCCATTAGAGCATGTGGCTTGATTATGAGGTTGGTTGCAAGGATAGAACCACTCATAATATGTTGAAAATTTGTTTTGAACAAGGACAAGATCCCTAGCTGCACTAACATGAGTAGGATTGTATGCCTGAAAAGGAATCGAACTTACATTCTATCTTGGACCCTAATAATTGCCTTGGTAAAACTATCTATTACCTTGGTATTTTTGTTGTTGTCCTTGATAAGGTTGACTTGTCCCTTGATTTTTCTATTGAAAAGGTGGTTTGTTTTGAACTTGTTGTTTCTTGATACTCACAAGCTCATTTTCGAAAGTCTGCAATATGTTCTCAATCTTCTGTTGACTCTCCTTTATCTCCTGCAACTCCTATGATGGAACTGGGGCTGCATTTTCTTGTTTACCAACAGCTAGTAATGTTGAAACAATAGGGAAAGGAGTAAATGGTGAAATCTGTAGAGTCATAGAGGGCTATATTTATGGGAAAATGGGAATAAGAGTTCTAGGTGAAATTTTTACAGCTTGTATTAAGTTGTTCTCTGCCCTAATTTCTATTTCATAAGCATTAGGTAATGAATTACCTCCCATAGACTAAATCATGACAAATATATCACTGTTTAAAGCTCTTAAATAGTACAAAAAGGCATATTCAGAAGAAGGCTTTACTGTTTATAGTATTCTGAACCAAGTCTTCTAAAATCAAAAATCAAAATCAATAATTTTCTCCTAAGGAGCTCTTTTAATAGTTGTGAGTTTCTCAACTAATGACAAGTGATCAGACTTGTCTTGAAACTGCTTGTGCAACTTGTCTCCCCTATCATCCCACATTGCAATTGATGCAACTGGAAAGACTATAAACCACTGTAATGTTTCCCTTAAATGAAGCAATAATAAACCTAAGAGCTACGTTCTCTTGGGTAATATGATGAACTCCATAGAAGGAAGCTACATCTCTGATATGTTCTATGGGAGCTGTTTGATCTTCCCCATTGTAGAAAGGAAAAATCTTCAGGGAAGCCATCGATATATCATTATGTTGTGCTAAATTTAATGGGTTGCCTCCATCAAAGGCCACAAATTGCTGCTTCCTAGCCATTTGAACAACTGGAGAATTGACTTGAACAACAGGTACAAGTACTGCTGGCCTAAAACTTGGTGGTGTAGATTAATTTATTTTTGATGCAACATAAACTCTTTTTTTGTTCTACCTAACCTTCTGGTTGCAGATAACTGTAGGTATTCAAAAGGACCCGAAATCCTAGTTTGTACTCTTTTTTATAAAACTAAAAAAAATCACTAGTACACTTGTCAAAGTTGCTAGATATGCAAGAAACAACTTCTCAAAACTTTGAAAAAATTGGCAACATATCAGAACCAACAATATTAAGTCATAAAAGCACTATTCTGAGTCAAACAGTCCCACTAGGCATGCCAAACTTGTTATCACTCTGATTTGCACCCTAGCTGAATCTTAACACAACTAATCATGTGAAACATGGGAACTTTTCTAAGGTTGTGGGTCTCCTATAGTAGAAAAGGACCTCCAGAGAAGGCTGGTTCCTAATTGGATATCACCTAAACTACAAAATTTGTAGAGGAAAAGGATAGAAAGAGATCACATAAACCAAAAGTTGATAATGAAACTAAAAGGTGATACACTATAACTAAAAATGGACAATGGACTCATAAATTGACACAACTTGATTTAAAACTGACATAAATTAAGTATGCACATTTTGTTGTAGTATGTTAATGCATAAATATTTCACTAAAAGGTCATAATAGAGTCACTTGCAAAAAGGAAGATATCTTCACAATCAACAAATAACATGTATTAAGTAGACACAATCAATAATCTACATGAAAAAATAGTTGAAAAAAGGTATAAACATGTGAGACAAAGTTGTAAGGAAATTTAAACAATCTCACTAATAACTTGATCAATGACTCATATACACTAAACTGCAAGAATGAAAAGACAAGAAATTGATCACCAAAAGTAATAGAGGTCTCCACTGTATATCATATCGAAAGAGCTACAAAGTATGCATAAAGCTGAATCAAAGGACTGCCAATGTCACCAAGTCTCCAACTTTGCATAAGAATGTACTAACTCAAAAATGAGTTACAAAAGTGAATAAGTAACAAATCCCAACACTTGGACTAAACAAGATGATAAAAGCTTCCTTGGGTCAGATGCCACAATAAGGCCTCAAATATAGCATGTAAATATATCTCCAAAAGTGATCAATAAGGTTGAAATGGTCAAATTTGACCAAGTCCTCCATAAAGGCAAGCTAAAATAGCTCCAAGATGCTCTCCCAAGTCATTAAAAAGGAGAATCAGTCTCCTACATCCTTGCCTCATGTTTGCAAACTGATTCTTGATAGCTCATATATTCTCTCCATCATTAAAAACTTAAACAACCTCATAAAGGCCCTTATTAGGAGTTCACATGGCATAATTACTTTACTTTACTTTGCATTTAAAATAACATTATTAACTAAGTGATTTATTGATTACCACTTAGTTAAAATTCTTTACATTATATATCAATGCAAAATCAACATCCAAAGCACGACCATGCAAGCAAAAGGCATAAATCAAAAGACCTACCATATAAGCTTTAAAACTCCTAAGGCATGACTGATTTTCCCATGGGATGTATTAGTTGGTAAACATATTTTTGATAAAAGAAAGGTAGAAAATACCTTGTCCATGAGCTTCCTTAAGGTTTAGAAACCCTAAGGAAAAGGTGAAGAAAAAATGAAATATTCATTTCACTTTCACGAAGCTTCTTGGAGAAGCTAGGCCACCGCCAATATTTTTGATCTGGAGCTCTATCATGGAGTTTTTTGGTAATTATAGAGGCATTCTCAACAGTTTTTGAGCAAGAAAAACTAGAAAGCTTTAGGTAAATGCCTTTACATTCATTGTTTGACTTCCTTTGTGAAGATAAAGGCTCAAAACCGAGCTTCATTTGCAAGAGAAATGAAAATTTCCTTTGTTCTATGACTTTCTGTAAGTTGCCATATATTTTCTATATAGAAAATGCTCATTTCGAGCTCTTCTACGCCAAAAATATGGATACCTCTTGGTTTTTTTTTCTGCACTCTTCATGGTATTTTAATGAAAACTCAATTTTCCCTCTGTATTTTACCTCATTTGAAAACATGTTACTTTTATGGCTGCGGCCATACATTCCACAAGTATATGATTAATTGTGTATGGGTTATCAAAACCTACAACCTCAATCATTTTATGGCTTTTCTGGGTTTTGACTTTCTGTAGGAAGTCACCTGATATTTCAATGGGAACTCATTTTCCCTCTGTAGAGTACTTCTTGTTTTTAGATACACAATATCATTTTATTTAATGGCCAACATTTGAGGTTTCATTCCTGGCTTGAAAATTTTAGCAAAAACCCCAAATGGGTTAGTGTATATTATGAACGATGTGGTCTCATTTTTTTATAACTTAAAATTGTGGCTTGACCATTCCATGATATGAGCACATACTTCCATTTTTTTCTTTCCTTAAACATTTTTTGGTGAGTTCATGTGTATTTCCTATAACTCCCCACTTTGTCAGACATCCATTTTGATGTCAAAGGTTTTACTATAGCTCTTCAATTTCTCACTTTAAAACCTTAACTGAGGGTTTTCTTTTTGAGGCTACGACCATATGTTTTATTAAATGTTTGTAAATTTCATGCAAAACCCTTGTATCTTTTCCTTCTGTTGCAGAATATCATAGTGTGCAAATGAAAGCTTCTTCATTTTTCTTGAATATTTTGATTCTTTGGACTATGTTTTGTATCAATTCCATTCATGTAGTTTAGTCCATTAACATCAATATATTCTACAATTATTTTATTGTCATCTTTCAAAGTTCTTGATTTTCAAAACCAAGCATTGAATAAAGATTCTTTCAAAAGATGGAGTTGCTCTTTGGCCCCAGTACTGTAGCCACTTGCATGTTTTCTCTGTGCATCACTCTTAGAGATAATTTTTTAACAAGATAACCTTAAACCATGCATTCATTCACCATCTATAGCTGTTTCATGTAACTCATGATAACTCCAAAGATCCTTCAAATGCAATATTATTGTCTTATGATTCACTTATTGGCTATCATTGTGAAATATTGACAGAGTTAACATAGATTGCTCTTATGGCCTTATGAATTGAACACCATAGTAATTTCTCCACGTTGCTGCTTGATAATATTACCTTTAAATGTTCATGTTGTTTTATGCTCTCCTCACTATTTCAATAAGCAAATTCCTGTCACTGTCACACTATACTTGTAGTTTACATCTCAAAAGTTGTTCTTGTAGATTCTTGGCATGGTAATCTATGTTGAATGCACTTTAAGTATACCTAAAAAGTTGTGCATAAATTATGATCTAGGCTCAACCCTTGTGGGAGCCACATTTTAAGCACTCATATTGTAGTTTGATAAATCAAAACAAAAACATAATTATACCTATATGTGCACATGAAGCAAATATGTTAGAAAACTAATGCATATTATGGATGTGTATGATGGCTTGATTCTTTCCTAGACACCTAAAGTACACATTGCTTATTTAATGCACATCAAGATCAATTTATACATACATAGGTGTTTCTTCATGTAAGGTTAGAGACTTTAATTCATTTCCATCAAATTGACTTATTGGGACTATTTCCTATTTTTTTTGAAATTTTTGAAAAATTCATCAATTTTCTTGAGGGGGCATATCCTAATCTATTTCATACTAGGGCATGACTGGGGCATTTTTTGAACGATTTTCTTTGACACAAAAGCCGAAATGACATTGTATCAAAGAGGGGCCAACTGTAGACACTAAAAATTGGTCTAGGCCTACGAGTACCATTTTTGACATAACTTTCTAATGTCTATGGTCATGTTTAAATAATGTTAATTATTTAATTATTTTATATACACATCTTTCTCCTATCAATTAAATAATTTTAATTATTTAATTAATTCATTATGACATGTATTCAAACTTGATTAATTAAATAAATCTTATTTATTTAATTACATCGCTAATTAATTAATTATCTTTCTGAATTAAATAATTTATTATTTAATTTACCCCTTTATCATATTTCGACTATAATTAAATATTAATTTCTAATTATTTAATTATTCAATTAATCTTTTCGGTAATCAATTAAATAAATCATTATTTATTTAATTAAATCCTTAAATTTTGAATGTTGAATTAAATAAACATTTAATTCATAAAAATAGTTATTTCTGTCACATTCTTCTATCAACTACTTATCTAATTATTCACTCATCATCTGACTCAAGATCTATTTAAATTAATCAATTGTCTCCTGATTCGATATTTGGTCGTCTCTTCTAAGAGACTCTCTATCATAACTAGTCACCTATCTAGTTAAGACTCTTATGCATGAACATATTTATTAATTAAATATCTTTATTTAATTAATTAATTCATATGTGCATTCAAACAAATCATTGTCTAAGTTCCATCTTTATCCTTTTCATTCAAACTCTTAATCTTCTCATTTTCGAATACTTTCAACTAAAGATTAAATCATTTATTTAATCTTAATGTCTATTCTTAAATATTTTCGAATAGTCTTAACAATAGATTAAATTATTATTTAATTTAATCTTTATCTTGCAGACTTTTCCAACTCACATTCTAACTGACACAAATCTCACATCGCATGACATTCATCAATCTCAAACATTAATCTCTCTTTTGAATGTTTGTCGATCGTTTGAAAACCAGCTTTCTATAAATTGACTGAATTTTGTCATTATTCATCCTCTCGAAATCGATATACTTTTGGAAGCAAACTCATAATCTTTGATATTTTTCTATAAACACATACATATCATGGTTATACTTGCATACTTATTGAAAATTTAAGGGAAATTATACTACAAAAGGCAAAATGGAGAAGGACACCAAAGATAATTCGAAGAAGTGGACAAATATTCGGTGAGACTGTTTCATTTTATTGTTTTTTGTTATTTACTTTGTTCTTTTTTTTTAATGTAGGTTAGATTAAGGTTAACACACTTTAACCAGTTTCTTTCTAGCAGTTTTCCCTGTGTTACAAGTACCTCTAATCAAAATTTTCAAAGTGTTGCATACTATATAAGGTTGATTACAAGGAGCATGTGACTTCATCATTACCAAATACCATATATATAACACATGATGGATCTTTAAAATTACAATACATTGTAAATGAGATTATTTACCACCCAAAATGATGCAAGAGCATCCTAGGTGAACGTGCAATCAACATCAACAAAAAAATAAAATTTTAGATTTTCATTTGTATTTAATTTCATGTTAAGAGACTAATTTTAATAATTTGATAATAATTATATTTAATTAAATATAAACACTTTTTTCTATGCATGTTAGCAAGTGGAGATAGTGGAGGTGTAGTTGCATTTTTGGAAAAATCTAAAAAAGTAAACTTGGATGTTAGGTTTGTTGGAGTTACAAAATGGTATTAAAAATAATTTATTGATTTTTACATCTTGGAATCCATTCATTTCATGGATGTGGTTGTGAATTTTCCAATTGGAGGGAAAAAATAAGATTTTTGATTTTTCAAGGGGGTTTTGTTGTATGTAATTGGAGCATTTATTTGTGGTTGCAGGTTTGGGGAAAAAGAGAAAGCCTGACATGGTATTCTAAGAGGGGGTTTTGAATAAATTTTATTTTAGGTTGAGAGGATTATGGCATCCATTAAATATTTAATCTTCCATTGTTGAAAGTGGAAGGGTTTTAGGTGAATGATTATAGGAGAAAGGTGCATATTTAGAGGTGCTTGTGAAGCACATAGTTGTTATTTTTTGTTTATTTTAAGATTATGTATGGGGCATATGTTGCTTTCAATCATTAATTTGATGATTGAAAATGAATATGTAATCAGATTTATTGAATGAAAATACCTTTTGTTTCAAACATTAAAGTAATTTTGTGAGACTATGCTGTTGATTTGAATGCATTGTGAGGTTGTTTGAGTGTTTTTTTTTGGAAAAGAGGGTTTTTGAGAATCCCTCTTGAATCAATGGTATCAAATTAGGAGTTCTTGAGTGTGTAGGAAGAAGCACTGATGTGAGGCAATTTGCATCAAGACCTAGATGTGAAGAGTGTTGAGGATTTGTAAATAGAGTGTTGAATGTGAGGCAGTTTACCTGTGAAGAACTTGAGGATTTGAAGGTTTATGTTAAAGATTTGTGAGGCCTTAAAAATTCCAAATAATAAAGGAAATAATTTTTTCATAGCTATGCATGTAGGTGAGGAAGAAGGATAAAATATTATAGAAGTATGCTTTGAGGATAACGTGAATGAAGATGGGGAAATTGTAGCAGAGGATGAAAATAAAAAAGAAAGTGAAAGAATAAAAGAGAAAAATGTTGTTTCAGAAGTACATGAGTGTCCTTTGGAGGAATTTAAAGTATTATAAAATGAAGGTGCAATTGAGAGTGAAGGTGAAAAAGATATGGTAGCAAATAGTGGCGAGAAAAAGGTTGTAGGAAAACAGGTAATACACAATATTTTTCATTTTTATGATGAAGATGAGAGTGTATTTTGTGTAGATGAAAGAGTTGTAGTAGAGGATAATATTGATTAATATTTTGTTATATTTTAAAAATATTATGATTTTGATAATTTTATTAAGTTGGTTCAAACAAAGTTTGCTAGTGAAGTTTAGTATGTAGAAGATTTGTTTGGTGTTGCAAATTTTAGTGTAGGTGCATTTTGGTGGACGTGGTCAAAATATGGTGGGTTGAATCCCAAAATATTGGAAGATATTGTGAGTTTCATTTGGTTAAGTTGGTTGGTTTATGGTGGAGATGATTCCGCATTAAATATATTTAGTGTAGAGAAGAATTGTTAGAGGAGAAGGATACTTGTTCTGGCGAGGTGCTAGAAGAGGAGAAAGAAGAAAAAATTAGAGGTACCAATTTAAGTGATGGATTTTTCTGAAGATTTCTTGAAATAAATATTAAATGGTGGTAATACAACTCAAATCCATTTTGTGAATCTAGATTCACAAAAAATTTATGCCTCGGGTGTTTGATGTAGGAGCACCTAGGTGAAAGTGCAATCAACATCAACAAAAAAAATCAATTTTGAATTTTAATTTACATTTCATGTTAATAGGATAATATTAATAATTTTGAGAATAATTATATTTAATTAAATAGATTTTTTTTTCTATGCAAGTTAGCAAGTGGACATAGTGGAGGCATAGTTACATTTTTGGAAAAATCTAGAAACGTAAACTTGGGCGTTGGGTTTGTGGGAGTTATAAAATTGTATTAAAAATAATTTATTCATATTTCCATATTTCAAAACATTAATTTCATTGAGGTTGTTGTGAATTTTCTAATTTGAGGGAAAAAATCAGAGTTTTGATTTTTTGAGGGGATTTTGTTGCATGGTTTTGGAGCATTCATTTGTGGCTACAAGTTTGGGGAAAAAGAGAGATCTTGGCATGGTATTCCAAGAGGGATTTTTGAATACATTTTTTTTTCAGGTTGAGAGGATTATGGCATTGATTAAATATTTTATCCTCTATTGTTGAAAGTGGAAGGGTTTCAGGTGAATGATTGCAGGAGAAAGGTGCAGATTTGGAGGTGCTTCTGAAGCACATAGTTATTATTTTTTTCTTGTAGTTTGTTTTGTGTTTATTTTAAGATTATGTATGGGGAATATGTTGCGTCCCATTAGTAATTTGATGACTGAAAATTAACATATAATCAAATTTATTGAATGAGATTACCTTTTGTTGCCAACATTAAAGTAATTTCATGAGACCATGTTGCAAATTTGAATGCATTGTGAGGTTGTTTGAGTGTTTATTTTTGGAAAAAGTTTTTTGACAATCCATATTTCATAAAAAAATCATAAGGTTCCAATTTTTTTTATCAAGGACTATAATCTACAACTGTGAATATTATAGTGGCCATAAAATGTGATTTCCATGCTTAGTGAAAGGTACTAATAGTTACTGTAGGTCTAATTTTAATTGAGAAATGTGTTTCTATTGTATGAAAAACTAATACAAGTCAAAATAGTTCCCTAACATAAACCATAAACCAATTTACACAATAAATTATACCCCTAGCTAAAACCAGATAACAGGTAACATACTCAACACCTTTGAACAATTAGCAAATCAAAGGGAAAAATGGTGAATCAAGCCCATAAACTCATATCAGGTTTACAACAACTTATCAATCACTACCAAAAATATTCCCAATGCCCAAAACCACATCTCATGGACTTTAAATTGAATTAACACTTGAGATCATACCTCCAAACATCTTGCAACATGTACTAAGATTGGACTAGTTCGAATGCAAGTTTAAGCACATGATAGGTCTACAACATCACAAACAACATGAATAGTGATCTAGAAGGAACTCACTATGACCCTAAAAAGGGTGTCCAAATCACTCAAAACTTTTGAAAATTGTTTCTAAACTACCCAATGCCAGTTAACAACTATGAATGTTCAAGGGAGAGTGCATAAATCACACACAACAACGAAAAATAACTCCTAGGATGGTACAAATTTCCTAGGAATTCATGCCAACAATAGTAGGCCCTAAAAAATCTTCAGTAAACATTTTAAAATAAAAAAAAAATCTCCAAAAATTGAACTACATAAAACTTTGAAAATATTCATTTTTTGAAACCTTAAGTCTACAATAATGAAAAAAATGGTGAAACCTAGGGTAGAATCACTCTAGCCAACTAGGGATCATTTCTTAGATATGAAACCAACGATTTCATGAGGGTTTTCATCCTCAACCAATCCTCAGAATAACTCTCCATTAAATTTGATAACATCTTGTTATGTGTGAAAACTTGAATAATGCAAATGAGAACCCTAAACCTCCTTTTATAGCTTTTTCATGGCTTTTTATTTTTTAATTTTTTTCATTGATTTTTGAAAAAGTAATTTTTTACTTTTTTGAAAAAGAACCTTTTTGATTTTATTTTTTATGTCTAAGTCCCTTTCCCCCTAAGCATCCACTTGAGGGGACATAACATAACTTTATTAAATTAAAACACTAAATTAAATATTATAATGTTAAATTTATAACTTTAGTGTAATAATTTAAATAATCCAAACCATTTTATAGAAAGAAATGCTAAGGCACCAAAACCAAACTAATCACATCAAGAAGAAGGTGATGTTGAAGAATGATGATAGGTGCCAAACATGCACCTACTAAAAATAATAGTGTTCTCCAAAAACCATGGAAAAAAACCCTGAAGACACACAATGCTACAAAGAGTGTCAGTAAAAACTTGAAAGTCGATTGAACTCTACACCACCACTGGATGCCAAGAAAACCCTAAATTGAGCTCTCCAAGAATGTTGGAATTCTTCTAGCTCACTTGGAAACCTTAAAAAAACTTTAAAAATTGGCCAACACTCACATAATAGTATTGTTGATGTGGATGTTAGTCACACATAACACAAATAAAATTCACAAAGAACTTTACCTCTCTTGAAAGAAAATCAAATTCTAAGATAAAATTTAAGAATCCCAAGGCTTCGTTAGTCAGATCTTGACTGTGCAAGTTTTACTCAGTGTTCATTGTGAAGATTTTTTTACAAGGTGACTTACGCACTGGATCTGTAAGAATGGTTTGATTATGAAGATAATTGTTAAATTCAACAAATCAATATTTAATTAGTGTTCAAAGATCTTTAATTTGATTATATTTATTTATTTTAGAATACTTTCATCACTAGATTTATAACTTCATGAAATCAAAATATTTGCAACAATATTTCATGAATTTCAAATAACTTTTCTTTCACTCAAGTAAATTTTGCTTTAAGAATTTATCACTTTTATGGAAATGAAATATTTGCAATAAATTTCCATTCATTCATCTAGTTTTTGGAACATTTTTTGAAATTTAATATCTAATCTAAAATAAAGCATAAAAAATACTTGAAAACTAAAAGAGTTCTCAGGTATTATCCAAACATTCCCCAAGAATTAACCAAATCAAAGCAAACCACTCTATACTTCACCAAATAGCTTCACAACTAGGAATAGAATGGTGCAAGCTTTCAAAGAAGGGGGTTTAGTTTTGACACCGAGTAGGTTCTATATGCACCCTTAAATGGCGTAGCACATAGTTTTGTCTGGCTAAATGAACAAACCAGCTACAAAAGATATATGAGATGGGTAGATTTTAAATTGGCTTCGATATTAATTAAGTTCTATGTGCATACAATTTTTTAATCCAGAATGATTCATAAAATAGGAAAAAAGAACAAAACTTAAAGAAGTTTTGGCTCTTTCGACATCCACATATTTCAGACTTAATGAAAATAAGACAACATTCTATTGTTTTAGAACATAAGGTCTCATAAAATCAATTAAAAATGATGAATGGTCAAGATTCATCCTCCAAAATCAACGATAGCATATTAATCTCTTCACATGGGTGATGTCAACAAGTAGTCATGTTAATAGTCACTTGAATTCCTTGTAAAATGAACAATTGAACTTTATCAAATATCAAGTCATTTATAAACTTGATTGACATATACATTTAATTCACGACTTTAGAATTAACTTTTAAAATGCATCAATGTTTCCCAAACATCAAATAAGTTTAATTTTAAGTCGTATTCGTGTGAAAATGTGAATTATTCCTATTTTAAAATTTCATTTATAGTTTTTTCACTTTAGAAAATTATCTCGAACGATTTATGGATTTTGTTAATCTTCTCAGCATTTTAGATCATCTTGAAATTTTAAATTTTGTTAAGAAATGAGGGAGATATGGCCATTTTTATGAAACTGGTTTTTTTCAAATTTTGATTTTTTTTGAAAAAAAAATTGGGAACCGAGAACTCTTGAGAAACTAGGAACTCTTAAAAAACCAAGAACTCTTAAAAAATCAAGAATCAGGAAGTTTTGAAAAACTGAGAACTCTTAAAAAATCGGGAACTGGGAATAGGGATTTTTTTATGATTTGAGTTTGTAAATGCACACTTTTCTTTCGATAACCCTTTTCCCTACAAGCCATAAATTTTTTATTTTTAAATATTTTCAAAAAATTTAAAAGGAAACCCCCATCATTTTACCATGCTCTATTCCATCCATGCTAAAATATCAAATTTTTGGAAACTTTGAAAAAATAAGGAACTAGGTGTTTGGTGCATAATTTCTTCCCATAAGATAAAAAAACTTCTTTGAACCTGAACCCGTTTATCTTTTGATTATCCTAAAAAATTCCAAAAAGTAACTCATATTGTTTTTTAGTGTTCTACCCATTCATGAAGAAATTTCAACCATTAAGAATATCAAATTTTGTATTTTGAACTTATGATAAAATTTCAAGTGTTTTGACCTTTAAGGTAATTGATTTTTAGGTTTGGTGGACTCGGAGAAACCACAAAGACTGCAAGGCAAGCCGAAACTAAACTAAAAAAAAAGGGGGTACCTATTTTTCCAAAAGCAAAATGGGGCATGTTGTGAGACCACAAAACAACTAGAAAAAAACAAAACAACAAAATTTAAAAAATTCAAAGAAATAAATGCAAATTTAGGCATAAAATTTCCAACTTCAGTAAATCTCAACTTGTTATCTAGCCACATAATAGTATAATTAATAGAAATTACAAGGTTTTTAAATGAACTTAAGTCTGTGCATATGATTCATTAGTTTCCTTGAGAAAAGTAAGAAGATAGTAAATACTTGTATTAAGCTACATTTTTTTGTTTAAACTTCTTATCTAAACTTAGATAGAGCCTTGCTACCAGTCAAGCGTCCATAGCCCCGACAAGGTTATCTCTATAATTAACCCAAACATATCTCTTCTACCAACCAAGCATCCATAGCCTCGGTAGAGATATTTGGATGACCTAAAGAGCTGAATTTTCTCTTTTGATATTTCTTTTGATATTCATTTTTTTTCTTTTGATATTTCATTGTAAGCTCTTTTGCTTCAATTTATAGGAAATGAAGCCTTCTATTAGGTTGGTAATTATAGTGGTAGCAAAGGAAACTATGTGCAAGTGAATTTTCCTAGTCTAAAATGCAAAATGAAATGAAATGAAATTAAGGAAAGAACACAAACAATGCCTCAATATTGGCCTAGTTGAACTTGAACAAAAGAAAGGCAAAAGTAGTTTTATACCTTGTTCAAGTTGATCAGTTGATTGGCCTTGGTTGATCATTTTATTTTTGTGCTCCTAGATTGATTTTGACAACATAACGACTTGTTGTAGCTTAATTTGGATGCAAGGATGGCTGTGGTGATTGAAGACTTGAGAGATTGAGATGATGAGAGCTTGAATGAATTTGATAGAATGTGCATGATAGGGAATGAATGTGTTTTTTGCAAAAATGGCTAAGTGTTAGTCATTTAGCAAAGAAGAGATGAATGAATGGCGAAGATTCATTCTTGGAAGAGGATCAATGGCTGGGATCAAAGAGTTGACTAAAGGAATTGAAAATTCCTTTTTAATGGTACATGGAAAGGATAAAAGGAATTTAATATTCCTTGGGAAAAAGAAAAGGAATTTAATAATCCTTGGGGGATGAGAGAGGAATGAAAAATTCCTCAAAAGGATCTTGGGAAGACAAAAAGGAATTAAAAATTCCTTGGGGGATGGGAAGATTTGACCAAAGGGTTGATTAGACTAGTTGATGAAGGATTAGAAGAGGGCTAGGTGGCTAATGATGATTACGAGCCAACTTGAAAAAGTTGGAGGATGGGACACATCCTAATCATGGATTAGGGATGTGCACATCCCTAATGATAGGATTGGGAGATGAGTTAGGATTAAGAAAAAGTGATGGAGGATGTGACATTTGAGGGAGAAAATTAAATAAATAGAAATTATTTATTTAATTTATGGGATAGAAATGATAGATGTTAAAATATTAAATTAAATTAAATAACTTAGGGATTTAGAGGAAGTTAGTGGTATCAATTAAATAATGGAAATATTACTTAATTAATGCAGGGAGGAGGATATTTAGACGAAAAGGGATAAATTTGACTAGATATAAGTGGTCAAATTTAGATGTCTACATTTCCCCCCTCTTTGAGATGGTGTTACAGAGTAACATCATTTCAAAGAAGATTAAGAGATAGCTCCAAGAAGAACATGGTTAGATTGGGAAAGAGGCCCCAGTTATCCAAAGGAGTGACTAAGAGGAAAGATGATGGGAGTGAAGATGAATATTAGGGATTGAAAATTCCCCCTCAAAAGGACATGCGGGTTCAAGAGAACATGAGTGTGCTCTCGAAATGGATGAGATGATGCAAGAGTATATGGGATAGATGATAAGAGATGATAGATAGAAGAGAGGACAGTAAGATGAAGAGATAATAGAAAACACAAATGGATTCAAGGAAAAATGTGATGTTGCTCAAGTCAAGCTACAAGCCAAGATAGATTGATGAATGAGAGAGTGTTGTTGATGAGCGAATGATATTGTATGAGTGTGAATTTAATGAAAATTCCCTTTGACCCACTTAACACCTAATAAAACCTAAGGAAAAGGTTTAATTCCACTTAAGCCCACTGCTTGCATCCACTTGGCACCTATTTTGTGTGTCGGTGGGGGTGTTTCTATCAGGGATTCCCATGCAATGCGTAGATGTCCACATGACGTGCTTACATCCCTGATAGATTCCTACAACTCGAGACTAGAGAGACGTTACACTTTCAATTGAAAGTCAAAGTGCAACACCCCTCTTAGGCTGGCCGACCCGAATATGGCCATTTTTAATATTCTCCTTCATATTCTCACTCCATTCTTCCATTCTCAAGTTTTGAACAAGTGGGAACACTCTCTCTATGCTTTGAGTATTCATTTTCAAGTTGTGTAGCAGAATTATTCACTCCATAGTAGCAATCTAACACTCCATCACTCTGATAGTGCGAGTGCAGGATAAACACCATGACAACATAGGCTTGAGCTTCTCTCGTTCACTCCTCCACAAGCCTTGAGAACTTTGGACGGAGGTGTTAAGATCCTCTCATCTCCTCTATCATATTCGGTTGAGTAAGCATGTACTATTTTGTAGTGTTTATTGCATACATAGCTTGTATTTCCCTTCTTTATTTTCATTCCTATCATTGAAAACTTGGTTGTCCGTAGAGGTGGAAACACCAAGACAGGGGTCTGACTAAGGAAGACCCCTAAACAACCCCAACACTTTCCCTTTTTTGGTGTGTAGGTGGAGAGATCTCGGAGCAAGATAGTGAGAGGATTATTCTACAAAATTATCTTTGTCACCCTTGCAGTAATATACCTCTTTTATCATATCAATATTTCCATTTCACTTTTCTTAGTCTTGTTCTTTACTTCCTAAAAATTATAAACTAGTTTGTCAATCTCTCTTTTTGAGTCCGACCTTGTCTCTCTAGTTTTCTAGCCATATGGAAGCCAACACACTTGTGAGATGCCAACGTTCCACACTATCATCCTAGAAGTGTGATTCTACCCTTGGACATAGAGCTACTTGAGACATAGAGTTGACTTTGAAAAGTGACTCATCTAGTATCCTTTAACCTCTGAGGTTTGTAGAGTGGTCGAAGGACACATAGTCATCATGATTCTCATCCCTCCTATCCCAACTGTCCTTTAAACTAAGGTAAGTTAGGGCAGCCTTTCCGATCTTGGCCTTTCGTGACCTGGGGTCTTGCAGTGGTTGGTCCCCCTCTCTAACATTTTTGGTGAATCTAACGTGAACCAATGTCTACCTATTTTTCGGTTTTTTGAAATTTTTCTCTTATACCTCTTGGTCATTTTACCTTAGTGTGTTGTGAAATTTTATGAGCTTCACGACCTAGTCTATGACCTCTAGGCATATTATTACAAGAAGTCTACAACACCTTCTAATAGAAATGATGAAGGTCTCCAATAGCTTCACTACTGACCTTTTCTTTGGTTCTGTGGTTGGTCTATCCACAGAGGAGCACATATCACTAGGCGAATCTAGATTTCTTGACAAAACTGATCACATCCTTACTCCTCCTATGTTTTCGACCTCTTCATTTGTAGAGGAGCATGAGGTCATCCGTATCCATTTTGAATATTTTGTTAGCCTTAGTAAGGGGTTAGGTGCATTATAAAATCATCTGGAAGGAAACCTGAAGATTGCTAGGGCTGCTAAGGTGATCGGCAAAATAAGATACATGGTGGAAAAAGACCGAACAGGTGTAGAACTCTTAGCTAGTCTCATTGGTGTGTTCGAAGCATGTGCACCCTCAAGCCATGGTCATATGGTATGAGGTGACCTCTTCAAGGAATGTGAGAGGTAGCTCAATATGTTGATGCCTCCTACATCCATGTATATGGCTGATGCAGTCCCTTCAGTCAATATACCAACTACTTCCAAAAGTTTTTAAACTGTGAAAGTAAATAGGGACCCTTTGGGTTTCCAATTCACCCATTCTGTCACCTCTGGTGGTGGAGGATATGGTAGAATTATTGTTAGAGGTTTTGGTGGAAGAAACTTCAAAAGTGGTGGTGGCATTGGAGGAGGCAGTTTTTGTGGAAGTCATGGTGGTGGCTTCGGCTCTGGAGGTGGATCCGGTGAATGTCACACTAGTGGCGGCTTTGGCGGGCCATGACAATGGTGCTAATGGAAGTAACATTGGTGGTGGTCATGACTGTGGCTCTAGCAGTGGTTACGATATTCCTATGTCTTCTAATGACCCTATTCTAAATACCCTTCATCAGAATATAGGGAAGATGTAGAACCAACTGGAAAACCTTTCCCAGGCCTCGACCCAACCTATCTTTTAGGCTTTCTTCTGATACAACCCATTGTTGGTTGTGATTCTAAACAATCCTTTCCCACAAAGAATGGAGATTCTGAAGTTTGAAAAATATGGTGGTAAAGGGGACCCACAAACACACATGTCCGCCTTTAACGCCCTTTGTACAATTTTTTTCCATCATGGTTCATTGATGGATAAAATATTTCCTCGATCCATCAAAGATAAAACATTGGATTGGTACCGTTCTTTGCCCGATAATTCTATCTTCACATTTGATCAGCTTGTGAACAAATTCTTGTGACAGTTCCAAGCTAATACCTGATCGAAGATGACCTTCTTAGACCTTGTTCGATGCAAACAAGGGGAAAATGAAAAGGTTAAGGACTTTATAGCATGATACCAAGTGCTCTTCTCACAGATCTCATATCTGTTGCCTAACTTTGATGTACAAAAGGTCTTCATAGGGAATTTATAGAGACATTGGCAAGAGAAATTGTCCCTTATGAAGTATCCCTCTTTTAGACATCTGTGTGTGGACCTACGAGAATACCAACAGATGGTGGTTTAGTTTGGGGGTCATTCCTCACATTTCTATCCTGAAGGGAGATCTATCATATCGATCTCTGGTAAAGGTAAAGTTGTTGTGAATGTAGTAGCCGTTGTAGATAACAACGGCCTCAGATGCAATCGGAAATTTATGAAACTATCAGAATCTTATTCTTCCATCTTGTAGAAGTTGGTGAAGGATAAGGTTCTTAATTTTCCATCCCCTAGACCAGTTAGGGAACCATATCCTAATTGGTATGAAGAAACACATATTTCTAGTACCATCAAGTTAATGGACATGATACCAAATGATGTATGCACCTGCACCATGAGATACAAGACTACATCAAGGATAGTACTATCCATCTTGATGGGAGTAAACAAAACATGAAAAAGTCGGTGGCTAAAGCTAGCAGTGACTTGCAGATATACATGGACCTATTTCTATCACACTTTGCTAGCTTGATTATCAATCCCTCAGATTCAGTTTCTTGCCCCGAGGCATACACTAACATGGTCACTATTACTCCCTCTCCTCATCTTGCAATTGTCTCACCGGATGTAACATTTAACTTGCAAGACATTCCGGAAAATAGAAAACCTTCTCTGTTATATATTCCTACTTGCCTCAATGGAAACATTGTGATATGAATCCTAGTTGACCCCATGAGTAGAGTGAATTTTGTAATAGATGATACATTACTCTTAAACTCCCTAAAAAGGGAGGAATACGAAAAGACAAAATCCATCATCGGTACGCATGATGGACTTTCTCTCAAATCCTATGGTTCAATAATGTTGTTCATCCTGGTGGGACCTAGGAATTTAGACACCGTCTTTGATATTATTCCTGAGTCAGACCTATTTAGAGTGAAGCTAGGCATACCTTGGATAGCTTCCATGAATGGGGTCACCTTCGTAATCATAAGTGCCTTAATTTTTCTCATGAATGTGTCGTGCCCATAGTGCATGATACCGGATATCAACCTATGGTGTCCCCAGGGGGATACTCCTTGGATCACTTTTGTCCCACTCTAGTCACGAATTTACTTTACAAGAACTATGTGAAGTATAGAATTGGAGGAAAGGGACAACCAAATTTGACTCTTCCTATAGTTGACCAGACAACTACCTCCTCCTCTCAAAAGGGGAAGGAGAAGCTCACTCAATCTTAGGCTGACTCATGCACTCCCCTCTCTTGGGAAGAGTATTGGATGCACAAGCTCGAGTTCTACCCACTGAGTCTGATGATGCCTCCTTGGCAAAAGCCCAAGATCAAGATATTAGATCTCCCTAATGGGTCCCCAGGATGCTGGAACTATCTGTACAATAAAAAGAAAGGTTCATGGAGAGACTTTTACCCTCAATCTCTTCCTGTCACCTCGAATTGAAAGGGATACACCTCTAAGGTGGTAGAGTCTATTCTTGCTGTTATTCCTGAACCTGATCTTTCTTCTCCCATCTAGGAGTCTACCCTTCCACTAGAAACAACCATGGATGACACTCCTATGGATAAGCAGAATCCTTTTTTTTGCTCACAAGTTCTGGCTTCTGGTTTGAAGAGTCATAGAAACCACCTTGTGCATGAGTGTAAGTGGTGGTGAAAGGCTCTCTTGGCTGAGCAAGCCTCCTCGTAGAAGGAGGAAGAGATAACCACACCTCCCACTATGTCCTCCTCTCTCCCTTATTTTGTCTCTAATCTAACTAGCTTTGGATCTCTCCCAACTTCCACTATGAGCACACATGTACCTAGAAAGGTATAGTTATTTATCGCTCCTTCTATGGAGCCATCTCTACTAACCTCCATTTCAGATGTCTCACCCTTTCCAAAGCTCGTGGTTATGGTTAACACTTGAGTTGTATCCACTATAGTTCTTTCCTCTTCAACTTCCACCCACCTCACTTCGTTTATGAGGAGTTCGCCTCCTCTAATGAAGATGAAGGTAGAGTGTGGCCCCTCCAGCAATGGGGGACATAAGAAGAGCCTACCTCCTCCAAGAGGTGTCCCCACACTAGCTTTTTCTATCCTAGTGATGGAACCAACTCCAACCTCCCCTATGTTTGGCACCGCTCTCGAGTCTCTCAGTGAGTCCAACAGTGAATCTTAGGTGCAAAATCCTTTGTCCGCTAAGGTGAAGTATGGAACTTTTGTTAAGTGTATGTTTAACTCAGTGGATGAAGTTTAGACCTTTTCAGTGATCTTCGCAAAGTTGTTGACCTTGGAACCACAAGAGCTGAGCGACAGAGACTTCATCAACCCCTCTGCCTTAGGCCTTGTTGTAGGAAGATCGAAAGCTCCTCCCCTTAACATTGCACCATTGCAGGCTCATCATCCTTCCCCTTTTGATGACCTAGAATAGGAAGCTGATGAAATCCTAGTCAGCCAGTGTTAGGGGAGACCCTCTTCTTAATATTTAGATTGAATGTGTGTGCATGATGTGATGTGTTCCCTCGTGATCATGCTATATGTGCCTGGATGACCCTCGTCACCCCTATTGGTGCTTATAAATAGGTGTGGTCTTTGTGTTGTACACCTTCCTCTATATGTATTTATATTCTTCCATGTTTGTGATTGGATTTCAGTAAATTGGGGATGATGCAAAGTGTTGGGAGAATTTAGGCCTCCTTCCATGTTGACCCAATTTTTATTTTACTTTGTCTTTCATGCATTCTTCCTGATCTAGTTGGGGATTGATGATCTTTCACCTCTTACTATAGTTATAGGTCTATTTATAAATAGAGGTAGATCTGACTCCACATAACTAGATCTCCATGTGCCCTTTATGAGTGATCTTCATTTCTTTACTTTTCTCTTTATCTTTCTCTCTTCTTTTCTTGAGTTGTCACTTTCATGTGTGACAATTTTACTTCTACATTTCATGATCTTTAGAAAATTAATTTGTTGCCAAATGAATCTTTTCTCGAAGATCCTTCATACACTTCTTTATTAGAATTTTATTCTCGACTTGAAACCCTAACGAAATGTGTTTCCTTCATCATGGGTTCGTAAAGAAATGACTTGGAAACCCTCCTCCAAAGTGGGAACGGTCTTAGTCTTCCCCTAGCGAGGGCACATCTCCTTCCTTTCAAATTCCTTGATGAAGTGAAAATATTTCGAAAGGATTCCTTGACAGTAACCTTTTGAACAGTGTGTCCCTTGATGGACCCCTTCAAAATATTTCAAATGAGTTCTATGACGCCTATGCCGGGGGTAACTCGGCTAGACCGGTTTTGCATCTTTGTGTCTATCTTGGGGATAACCTAACTAGACTGGCTTGACATCTTACATCTAGCTTGGGGGCAACCCGACTAGACTTCACTTTTCAAACAATGCATCCCTTGAGTGGACCCTCCTTCCTTTTGAAGGGTTCCTGAGGGACCCCTTTGAAATTTTTACAAATTAGCGATGGTCTGCATGATTCTTTGTTCACCATCTTGCATGGCTGCTTCCTGACATGTTCTATCTATTTGTAAACATGTCCCCCTCTTTGACTCTACAGAGTCTCCTTTACTCATTCTTCCCCATGTGAGAGTTCTTCGAGGATACCTTCCTTGTAGGTCTATGAGCCTCTAAGGTGCCTTTCCTAGTTTCCTTCATGTGAGAGTTCTTGAAGGATACCCCCCTTGTAGGACTGTGAGCCTATGAGGCACTTTAGCTTCATAGTTTTGTGAAATTATGAAGTCCTTTCCTGCACTTCTAGGTTTTTGAGACTATGTTCTGCATGGTCGGTTCAGGTATACATCTCTTACCTTGATAATTCTTACTACTCTACTTTACCAAAACACTCATCAGTACTTGTGCTCGCTAAAGTGGGAAAAAAATGTATGAGCATGAATTTTCACCCCTAATTCAAATTCCCTTTTACTCCCTTAACACTTTAGAAAACATAAGGTGGAGGTTTAATTCCACTTAAGCTCGTTGCTTGCATCCACTTGGAACCTGTTTAGTGTGTCAGTGGGGGTGTTTCTATCGCAGACGCCCACATGACATGCATACATATGTGAGATACTCTTATGTCCTTAGAAGATTCATGCGGTTGGAGACTACAGAGACATTACACTTTCAATTGGAAGTCAAAGTGTAACACCCCTCTTCGGCTAACCAACCTGAATATGGCCATTTTTCATCTTCTCCTTCATATTCTCACTCCATTCTTCTATTCTCAAATTTTGAACAGGTGGGAACACTCTCTCCATGTTTTGAGTATCCATTTTCAAGATGTGTAGCAACATCCCTCACTCTATAGCAATAATATACCACTCCATCACTCTGATAGTGTGAGCACAAGAAAAACACCATGGCATTAGAGGCTTGAGCTCCTCTCATTCACTCCTACGTAAGCCTTGAGCACTTTAGATGGAGGCGGTAAGCTCCTCTCATCTCCTCTATTGTATTCATTTGAGTAAGCATGTACTATTTTGTAGTGTTTCTTGCATACGTAGCTTGTATTTCCCTTCTTTATCTTTATTCCTATCATTGCAAACTTGGTTGTCCATGGAGGTGGAAACACCAAGATGGGGTTCTGACTGAGGAAGGCCCCTAAACAACCCCAACACTTTCCCTTATTCTGTGTGCAGGTGGAGAGATATTAGAGCAAGTCTGATAAAGGATTATTCTATGAAATTATCTTTGTCACCCTTGCGGTAATATACTTCTTTTATCATATTAGTATTTATATATCACTTTTCTTAGTCTTGTTCTTTACTTCCCAAAATGTCTAAACTAGTCTGTCAGTCCCTCTTTTTGAGTCCAACCTCATCTCTCTAGTTTTTTGGCTATATGGACACTAGTGCACCTATTAGATGCCAGTGCGTTGTGCTATCATCTCAGAAATGCACTTCTATCCTCAAACAAAGAGCTACTTGAGACGTAGAGTTGACTCTGAAAAGTGACTCATCTAGTCTCCTTTCAACTCTCTGGTTTGCAAAGTGGTGAAAGAAAACATAGTGCTTATAATGCTCATCCCTCCTATCCTAACTATCCTTTAAATTGAGGTAAGTTAGGGCAGTATTTTCACTCTTGGCCTTTCATGACCTAGGATCTTGTAGTGGTTGGTCCCCCTCTCTTATAGATATTCCCCAAAACAATACAAGGATAGGGAAGGATACATCCTAATGATGATGATGAGAGTGTTGTTGATGAGGGAAGGATACATCCCAAAATGACACAAGGATAGGGAAGGATACATATCAATGATGGCAATAGGGATGATTGGATCAAGCCTTGTAGAAAAGGTGGGAACAAGACCAAGGATGCGATTAGATGATTTATGCTAGATTGAATGATTTGGGATTGGATTGAGATGTGAGATTGTTGAAATGAATGAAGATGATGGAGGAAAAGGGTCTTAGAATAATAAATCTTTATTATCCTAAGTAAATTGAAAAGATGATGATATGATGAGAAGGTTGGATGAAAAGATTCTTAGACTAAAAAATCTATATTAACCTGAAGAGATTGAAAAGATGATGATATGATGAGGATAAAGAAAGTGGTGGGATGAAAATGGATAGGATAGATGGATGAGGGAGAGTAATGAAGGATGAAAGATTTAGGGTGAATGTATAGTAACCAAATCAAGCAAGTTAATTATGACATGTTATGTTGCCATGTAATGAGCAATTACTTTGATATAGCATGAGATACTATGAACCAGTGTATTAGGAATGAAGGTGACCTTGTATTACATGCATAGGACTTACACAACAAACAAAAGGTTAGTCCAACATCCCAAAGTCATAGGGGATTTGGTCAGGCCTAATGTTGGGATAACCATAAACACAAAGTATAACCAAACATAACACAAGACCATATGGATCTTGGTGGGTAATACACGGGACAACCAAAAAGACAAAAAGCAAACAAAAATATCAAGATACAACCCTATGCTTTCCAGTCAAAGAACACCATGATATGATGGATCCTGGTGACCCTGAAAAGGTATAATAGGGAGCTCAAATGATAAATAAAATTTCAAAATCATCAAAAGATCACAATAAATTTCAAATTTCCTTTGCCAGAGGACCGAAAAGGTGGATGGGATTGATGCATTCTTTGAGGAAGGATGCATCCTATTGGGACCCAAGATGGAGACTAAAATAAGTGATTGACATGATGAAGGATATTTGAAACCAACTAAACATCATGATATTGATGGAATTTATTTGTTAGCACCGACTAGGATAGGGACATACTTGATGACATGACTAGATGAAAAGATGACAAGACGACAAGATGACAAGATGACAAGATGGACACACCTTAAATACCTAGGGGCTCAGGGGTTGATCAAAGATCAACCTTTCCTACGTGAAAGTGTAGAGCCCCGTTAGTTCAAAAAATACCATGGATAAAAGTGGAAAGAGGATGATCAATGCTGCGATGGAGGATAAAAACTGGACAAACAAATTCCCAAGGGGGTGGATCAAATGATTGACTTTGCCTATGTGAAATTACAGGGGCAACAGAGTTCGACACAAGGCCAAAGACATACAATGGAAAAGGGATGATGAGAGGATGATGATAAAAAAATAAAATGATGGAACCGATATAATGACACAAGACAAACTTGGTGGATTGGATGATGGGGATGGCATGAAGATCAGGGATGGGATAGTTATCCAAAGCATCAAAAGATGGATTGGGAGGATGATATGATGGATAGAGAAGTGATGAAGATTGATAGGAGGTTAGAAATATGTGAGGAATAGATAGGAGTGGTAATAGTGAGATGAATGGAATTGGATTGCATGGGGGTAGCCTATAGCTAGATACAACTGACAATGGATTATCAAATGGAAGGAAAAATAATGGTAAATTGATGGATTGATAAAGATGGCAATATAGAAAGATGCTCGGATGAATGGATAGAGGGATAAGGATTTGGAAATATGGAATGGATTATCAGATGGATAAATGGATAGGGAGAGACAAATGAAAAGATGAAAAAGGATGAGTTGATGGGTGGATAGGGAGATAAGGATGAAAAGATGGAAAAGGACTAGTGGATGGGTGGATAGAAAGAGAAAGATTTGGAAGATGGAATGATGTATCCAAGGACCATGTCACAAAGAAGGAGATGCTCCACTCTAGATATGTCATGTGTGATGAGGCAAGAGGTTTGACATATATCAAGATGGAGAGATAAGGAATGGAGATGGATCATAGCAGGATGGGTAGGAAATGGAAGATAGATGGATGTGGAAAGGATGCGTGGATAAGGAAAGTGGATGGAGAGGATAAGGGATATGATGGGGTATAGATGAGGGAAATGTATGCCAATAGGTGGACAAAGTATCTATAAATATGTGCCCCTATCTTGATCAAGATCACAAGGAAGATGGAGGGATGAGATACAAATGGGATATGATGGGTAGGAGGTGGAACATAGGCAAATGTAGGGGACAGAGGAAGGGGATGCATAGATGGAAGTATCCCCCAATTGTGAAATTAAAATAGATGGGGGATTTATGCATGACGCCTATTTTCTAGGTTTTCATAATGGTACTTATGCAAGGCACTTGTTTTCCAAGTTTTCACCATTGGTCAAATTATTTCTCTTTACTATTTTTTGGAATTTTTGGACATGAATGCAGATGGAGATGGATAAGGATAGGGATATGCATATTTTTATTTAGAAGATAGTTGATGAGGATATGGATGAAGGACTCAAGCATCAAGTTCCATATGAGGTAATAAGATCCCATGTTTGAAGTGACTATTCGGATGTTGGTGCAACCTTATTAGAATGGATGGATTATGAAAGAGAATGGATTAAAGGGATTTGATGGGGGAGATATGGGGGATAGTAAATGGGATGTTGGAAAGTGTATGGATGGAATGATGGAGTGGATGTGTGATGGGGGAATTTTTTTAGGACCAACATTGGCACATGTGGTGGTGGATGTGAAAGGATAGATGGATGAACGGATGGAGAGTGTGGAGATAATGGAGTAGTTGGGATAGAAAATTTTGGGACATAGGGATGCAAAATAGATTCTGGAAATGGAGGATTTGGATCATTAGCTTTTGGATTAGCCACTTTGGATGTTATGGATTTTTCATTTGAAGGCAGTGCATCTTTTTTCTTTGGAATCCCAATGGCTTTGGTTTTTTCTTTGGTGGGCCTTTGTGGTCTATGAGTTTTATTTGGATTTTGAATTTGATTTTTCTTTTCTTTGATATGTATTTTTAAGGGGATATGAGGAGCTTTAGATTCATGTGGATGTTCTAGATTTATGCATTTTTACTTTGGCATTCAAAGTTATTTTATTAGCAATGGGATGGGTATGAGGCGATGGATGATTTGGAGGAGACATGGATGGAGTGACAAAGGTAGGATTATTATGATGATGTGTGGGTGGAGGATGTGAGATAGCATGCATGGACATGTGCCTTTGTTGGTCCCGATTAGGGATTATGAATTTAGGATTTTTATGAGGTTTTCTATGGATAGGCGATGAATGGATGAAATGATAAATAGTACGAGATAGAGGAGGTGATGTTGGGATATAAGAGACCATAATGGACTCTGCATAAGGATGATGTGTGAGGGTGAATGGAAGGACATAAGGACCCAAAATAGATGCAGTAGATGGAGGATGAGTGATAGTGGATGGAGGGATATAAGGACTGAAAATGGACTTGGAGGAGGAAGGATGAAGATGGATGGTTGTTTTGAGGTAATATTATGGAGGAGGGGGGAATGTAAAAAATGATTTGGTGGAGTGATGGGAAGTGCCTCTTATTCCTTTGGAAGAGGAACATTTATGATGTATAGAGGTTGTACCAATATTTTTGGATTGAGAGTCATGGGAAATATATCCAAGACCATGTGTGCTTGGATGTTCTTTGAATTGGATGGGCTCTAAAATACCTTTCTCATGAAGGCCTAAACATTTTCCTTGATAGTTCATGATCTTGAGAATTTGATTTATGGTAGGATTCTTATTCTTTTGGAAGAATGATGCAAGTCCATCAGTAGGTGGAAGAGAATGGGTGGTGCATATTCTTTGTTTTTCTTATGCAAGAAGACCACCATGGATGAGTATGATGTTAACAAGGTGATATAAAAATTGCATTGGTATGGAAAGGCTAGGTGGGGATGTAGGATCATGAGATGGAGAGGATGGGATGGTAGAATCTTGATTTAGAGGGGTGAGTGACAAGGGATCAGGAGAGGGATTCAGTGACATGATAGGATCTGGATTTGTGAAAGTGGGTGATAAGATATCATGAGATGGAGTGATTGGATTTTGAGTGCAAAGGGGATCATGGTATGGAATGGATTGGGGAATATGATCTTGAGGTGGAGTAGATAGGATGGAAGGATCTTGATGTAAAGAAGAGGATATGTTGGTATGCTTTGGATCAAGCTCTTGGAATGACTCATCTTGTATGGGAGGCATGATGATGGAGGAGTTTTGGGAGGACTCCTCAAGTGGGAGAGATGGGTGGATGGATTATTCATGAGGTTCATGGGAACGGATGTCGGTGATAATAGGAGTGGGAGGTGGGGATGGGATTTTTGTGTCTCTAATGGATTGGGTGGATTTAGGAGTAGAGGATGGGGATTCAATGGATTTGTTGGGTTTGATGGTTTCAACAATTTGGATGGTGTAAGGAATAGTAATAGAGGTGATAGGTGTGGGATGGAGAAGGGCCCAATCACTAGTGACCATACATGATAGAGTGGGAAGGCATGGTTCCATAACATAAAGATGTGAATTTGGGGATGTCTCTTCTATCATGAGTCCTTGGATAAAATTTGGAAGGAGATCTTTGGGAATTGTAGGTTTAGGTGGGGTAATAGGAATGGATGGAGGATTATGGATGGGTGGAGGACTAGCATTAGGGATTGGTGGATTAGGATTAGACAAGTGGATGGAATTGGATGTAGGACTAGGAGTAGATGGAGGGTTAAAATATAATGGAATGGAAGGTGGAGTGATCCAAGAGGATGTGGATTGGGAAGATTGGGATGGTGGATTATAGTAGGAATATTGGAATGGTGGACTAAGATAGGAAGGTGTGGAGGTTGAATTAGGATTGTAAGATTTAGATGAAGGATTAGGATAAGAGGACGTGGGTGGTGGATTTGCGTAGGAGGATGTGGATATTGGATTAGGATGGGAAGATGTGGATGTGGGAATAAATTAGAGATATTGTGATGGTTGATGATGATAAGGATAGGAGTATGGGGATGGTGAATTAATATAGGAGGATGTGGATGTTGGATAGGAGAGAGATGTAGCGAGAGAAAATGATGAATATGTGGATGGTGAGGATATTGGATATCCCTTTTCAAGGGTAGAATAAGGACTACTATTAGACGTGGATGAAGGCATGGGGGGATAGCTTGTAGGAGTGGTTGATTTTTGGGAGGTCATTGAGAGAAGCTTTCTAGCAGTGACAACATCAAGGGGAGCTATATTATATTCATCTTGATCAACAAGAATTTTGTTACCATCATCAACGTAGTTGGTATTCCCCTTGACTACTATTTTTGGTTGCATTGATGGAGGATAAGGATTCATGATGTTAGATGGAATGTATACAGATGGAAAAGATAAGAATAGGTGATTAGAAGGAAAGGATAGATGATGAAAAGATAAATAGGATGGATTGGAAGAAGATGGGAGAATGGATCTTAAGATTTTTTTTGATATCAGAAGATCTTAGATATAGATGGACTAAAGCTCAAATTAAAATTAGATAAAAGTTCAGATTAGGATGACTGGAGGATGTTATGGGATGTGATAGGATTGATGAGATAGGATTGGATGATTGATTAGGTAAGAAGATGAAATGGATTCTAAACCTAGTTTAGAGATTTGGCTTAGATGACATAAGGTGACGATGATTGGATTGGTTGTGAATGAGATGCTTACAAATCCAAATCTATCTCACAATGGAGGTAGATTTATTGGGTTGTAATGATGATTAACTAACTCATAACGGATGACAACCGTAATTTGGTGCAAGTGAAAATGATCAAGATCAGAAAACTAAGCCAACTTGGATAAAAACCTTGGAAATGAAGCCTAGGGGATTCAAATTGATGAACCGATGATGGATATGGTATCCAAGGATGCTCTAAGATGCTCCTAGATGTTTTGATTGATGAAACAATGAGCTTTAGATAATTCAAAAAAAATAAAATGATTATTATGAGAAGAGGAATGATGATAAAAATATTTTGATTGTGGCAAACAACTTGGAGAACGATAAGCTTTCAGTGGCCAAAAGGATTTTTGTTCTAGAATTTGTATGGGAAACAAGGTCACCTCTATAACTAGCAAATTTTCCTTTGAAGGAAGAAATTTCGATTGTTCAAACTTAGAAAAATGACCTTTGTAGTTGGAAAAATCATCCTTGAAGGTTGCAAGGTCGCTTGTTTAGGATGATAACTTCACCAAAGAATTTAGTGATAGAGGAAACAAGCGAATTTGCTGATCAAATTCGCCTATCTAAATGTGTAGGTTCACCCAAAACTTGTCTGAGATAGGGAACATGCGAGCTTGATAAGCAGGTTTTCCTATCAGGGTACAAGATCACCCAACAAGGTAACAAATTCACCCAGGAGGCTGAAAAGTTCACCCAAGAGGTTGACAAGTTTTCCTAAAAGCCTAAAACCACTAAAGAACAAGAATATTTGACTCTTAGAATTTCCTAACGAGATGACAATATCGACTAATGGACTCGAACAAGAAAATAGAATGGAGAATGGGATCACGAATGGGGACCCAAGACAAAGAACAAACTCCTAAACAAACCTAAATGGGGACTTGGAACAAAGAATGAGTGCCTAAATGAACTCCAATAGAGAACAAGATGATGGAAGGCTAAATAGATTCACTGAAATGGACCTGAATGGGGACTCAGAATAGAGAACGAGATGATGTTTGGGGAAAAAAACACGTGAACGAACCTAAAAAATGAGCTAGAATAGAGAAGGGACACCTAAACAGACCTAAACGAGGATTTAGACAAAGAACAAACACCTAAATGAACCTAAATAGAGAGATGAAACATAGAATGAACACCTAAAAGGACCTAAATGAGGAGCTAAAATGGAGAATGGACACCTAAACGAGGATTTAGATGGAAGATGGGATGAAAAATGGGACTGGAACAAGGAGCAACATTGCCCCTATACTAAGTAGGGTCACCCAAACTACTAAACAAAATCACCCCTAAGAAAAAATTCACCCAACATACAAATTAAGATCACCCCTGAAGGAAAATTCGCCCAAAAAGGAGGAGAGGATCGCCCAAGAGTTTAGAAAAATCACCCATCATGGGTACAAATTTTCTTGTTTTTAGAGGACGCATGAATTTGATGAGTCATAGACTTGCCTAAGGGATTGAAAAACTCGCTTGTCCGAGAGAATGGGAAAAAATAGGGTCGCCTAAGAAGGTAAACCCCAAGAAAATTTTCCTTTGACAAAGAAAAATTCACCTCTGACAAAGGAAAGTTTTCCCAATCGAATGACCTAGGCTGGACAAAGACTCAAAATTTCCCTTTTGGAGGGAAATATCGCCTGTCTATAGCACAAATTCACTTCTATAAGGGGAAAATTTTCCTCTGAAAATAGGGGCTAATTATGGAAGAGGAAAACAAGCACGACAAATAGCAAACAAAAGGCTGGACTAACTCAACTGAAAGTAAATACATTGGAATAGCACAAGGAAGATACACCAGACAACATGATCCTAAAATTAGTGATATGGGTTTGCAAACTTAATATAGGCCCACCACCTTGGGTGGACAACCCAAGGTTAATACTCCATGATACCGGGGTGGTTCTCTGGAGCACCCTTTCTCACAAAGGAAGATAACTAGCATTCTAATGACATAGGGTGGTCAATGAATGCCACAGGCTCACCTTCATGCTCTCACTTGAGGACTATCACATTCCACCATGAGGATTACTATCTCAACCCAAGGGAGTATGTGGTGAGTAACTTCGGGGTACGGTCCACATCCCTTACACTACACCAAGCCGTGATTGAAACATGGTTGTTTATCTAGGCTGAACAAGGCTATTTAGGGCATCCTCGATATACACAAGGTATGTGAGGCACAACCATGAACACTGTCCCATCACAAGCATGAGTCGGGATCCCCAATGAGGTACTGGAAACTCAAACCAAATTTTCATGTCTTATCTAGATATCACCCTAGCTTCGACGCTTCGCCAAACACAAAGCAACTAGATTGGGGTACAACTTTCATTCTCCCCCCTTTATATACTCTTTCGGTAACACATGGTTGGAATCGTCACATGGTTTAGAAGATGTTAGATGCTTGGGATGGTCCCCAGGCTTGCACGTAGTGCAAGGAGAGAGCTTAGACATCGTAGCACCTCCTAGGTAGAATCGACTGGATGAGAGAAAGCTATGTTTTCTCATCACCTAGGATAGCCTAGAGGCACAAGAGGAGTGGATACGTCAAAAACCTACTCCCAATCAAATCGAAAAAATGTAAATTGACCCTTCAATTAAACCTATGTGTTCCTAGGTAGTATGGAAAAATGGAAAACATACTAACTAAAGGTCTTGGACCAATCATTCTGCAAAAAACACATTAGTAGTTTTGAATCACTAGTCGTAGATAGATGAGGAATGACTACACAAAATGTTAGAAACCTTGAGACAAACAAAAATAGACGAGTTAGCAGATTAGCAGTTAAAAATGGGAGCGAAATGATGTTGAAAATGAAAGATTAGGGTTTTAGTTTCACCTTTGTGTGAGGCAAGTTCACCCCTATAGCATGAAACATCACCCCTATAAGAGGCAGGCTCGCCCTTGTAAGCCAAAAAATTTGTCCCTGAAGAAGAGAAAGTTTGCCTATATACAAAATCAAGTTTTCTTGTCACCGACGACTAAAGAAAGTTCACCCCTAAAGGGAGCAAAATTTCCCCTCAGAGAAACTTCGACCCTGTAAGCTACAACTTCGCCCTAAAAGGAAAGTTTTCTCGTCTACCCAAGTAACTTTTCCCTTGTGTTGAGCAAGCTCGTCCGTTAGGGAAGTCTCACCTCTGTAACTGAAATTTGAACCTTGCAAAACTCAAACAACAGAAAATGTGAAAGGATAGACCCGTGATGTGGGTCCCATTGGGCATGCCATAAATGTGTACAGGTGAATTTTCCTATTCTAAAATGAAAAATGAAACAAAATGGAACGAAGGAAAGAAAGAAAACAACACCTGAAGATTGGTCTTATTGAACTTGAACAAAATAAAGACAAAAGGAGTGTTATACCTTGTTAAAGTTGATTGGTTTATTGACCTTTGTTGATCATTTGACTTGTGTGCTTCTCGATCGATTTCGACAACATAATGACTTGTTGTAGCTTATTTTGGATGCAAGTATGGCTATGGTGATTGAAGACTTGAGAGATTGAGATGATGAGAGCTTGAATGAATATGATAGAATGTGTATGATAGGGAATGAATGTGTTTCTTGCAAAAATGGCTAAGTGTTAGTCATTTAGCAAATGAGAGATGAATGAATGGCCAAGATTCATTCTTGGAAGAGGATCAAGGGTAGGTATCAAAGAGTTGAATAAAGGAATTAAAAATTCATTTTTAATGGTGCATTGAAAGGATAAAATGAATTTAATATTCCTTGGGAAAGATAAAAGGAATTTAATATTCCTTGGGGGATGGGAGAGGAATTAAAAAAATCCTCAAAGGGAATCAAAAATTCCTTGGGGGATGTGAAGAGCTAACTAAAGGTTTGATTAGACTATTTGATGAAGGATTAGAAGAGTGTTAGGTAGCTAATTATGATTAGGAGCCAACTTGCAAAATTTGGAGGATGTGCACATCCGCAATGATCGGATTAGGAGATGAGTTAGGATTAAGAAAAAATGATGGAGGATGTGACATTTGAGGGAGTAAATTAAATAAATAGAAATTATTTATTTAATTTATGGGATAGAAATGATAGATGATAAAGTATTTAATTTAATTAAATACCTTAGGGATTTAGAGTTCTTTAAAGGTATTAAATAAATAATGACAATATTATTTAATTAATGTGGGTAGGAGGATATTTAGACAAAAATGGATAAATTTGACTAGATATAAGTCATCAAATTTAGATGTCTACATAAACCATTTAGATTTTTCACTTAATACAAACATCCACTAGCCCCCAAAAAATAATTCAAAGAATTCTTAAATGTGTATGTATAATTCATCGAATATTTCAAGTTATTCACGATTAAGTAAACCTTCATGTATTGACACATCAAATAGATTAGATTTACTAAAATCACAAACCTATGCAAAAAATTAACTTTATTTCTAGAATTAAATAAATCTTGTAATATTTTTTAAAGTTCCCAACACCCTTCTCTTCTAGCTCCCCTCCTCAATCTCCTACACTTGTCTAGTCACACGGGGAGGAGAGGAATCTTCCCCGTAAAGTTAAATTTTGTCCTTAACGCCCTTAGGATGAGCATTCACAACCACATCATCACTGCAAGTCATATAACACTCTTTAGGATCCAAATTCTTATTCCTAGTTTTACCCAAAATAGGGGAAGAGGGGCCCTCAAAAGAAGAATACAAATCTAGAACATAGTCAGCATCATCATCCCTGTCAGACTCAAAATCTTTTCTCAAAATAAGCCTCCTCTTCTTAGATTTTTTACTAGCCCTTTCCTCTCCCGAATCCATCTCTTAACCCTCTCGAGGTTTAGCAATATTTTCCTTCGGAGACACAAGAGATTTATGCACCTCATGAGCTTTTACATGTTCATAGATTAGGAGAATTAACCACACATGCAAGATAGGGTTCTTGGAGTTTTTCATATGTTCCTTAATCCCCGTGTCAAGCAACATCAACAAGTAGTAAGGAAAGGAAATCCATTTCTTATGCCATAAATGATAATTGTCAATCACCGTATACTTGCCTTCCAAGGTGACATACCTCACAATCTCTTCAGCCACATCACACCACAATGCTTTCAATGAACTCATCTGATAACCACCACTCTTCACCTTTTTCAAAACAAAAACTTCATTCCCTTTGAAGAAAATAGACATCGCATCTTGCAATTATTTTTATCTCTAAACACCTCTATCCCCTACATAGCCAAGCTAGTAATTTAGGCTATAAATTATTCATCAATCACAACTTCCCTACCACCCAAATTCAAGGTTCTCTCATTCCACCCTTGAGCAACCAAATCAGTGACTTGAGGATTGTAACCATGCAATTTATCCATATACACAGTTAAGCTACCCTTCTCTAAAATCTCTTACACCTCCTTCCTCTACTTAGGAGAGACACAGGACTTTGGTTTGACATGATTTTTGTCCCCATCCATCACAAATAGAAGTGAAGAACCTAGTTGAAACCTAAGGAGTTTATGAACACCACCCAAAGAAACAATAATCAGTAGAAGGCTCCAAAAACTAAGGCAAAAAACACCCAGAATTTGTGCAAAGCCAGCCAAAGGACATATATACAATAATGAATTATAACTCTTGTCCTTGTGAAAGATGTCCCCCATACTCATAAATTTAATATCCTCATTCAAACCATTTTACCATGTGAATAAGGACATGCATCCCTCAAAGCTAGCTAATATTGGCATAAGATGAGCACCCATTATTAATAATAGCCAATTCTTCAAAAGGAATAGGACCATTTAAATCCCACTCCTTTTTTCTCTAACACCAAAGTTAGCAAAGAAATTAGCTAACATATTTCCCTCTCTCAATACATGAGAGATATAAACATTATCCAAGGAATTGATAATATCAATAGAATCCCTCACTAAGGCCTCAATAGTTTAAGATAGAGGTGAGGCATTCTTAAAATTGTTTCTAATATTCAGAGAGTCACCTTCCACCCAGACCTTCATATACCCTTTTCTTTGAGACAATTTGATTCCATGATAAACTGCAACTGCTTCAGCATAGTGGTTTGTCTAGATTCCCAAAGGGAGCACCACAACAGAGATGATCCTACCATTAGAATTTATAATCAATCCCCCACATCCTGCAGGTCCCATATTTCCTTTAGTTTCATCGTTCAAATTCATCTTAACCCAACCATCTGGTGGCACCTTCCAAGCAACATCTTCTCTTGAAGATTTACCTTTAGAGATCGGAAGAGATATATCACAAGGAAAATTCCACTTTTGATCAATAGAGATATCATATGGATGAAGATTAATCTCATGACCAACATAAAAGGAAATTTTAGAAAGAAAGTTTTGATTAATTCCTGCACAAATTTTATGGGCCACAACTAAAGCCGAAAGAGAAAAATTTCATTATTTTTTTTGTTTTTCTCCAACCACACCCCCCAAATCAAATGATGCAAAGTGAGTGACCACAAGATCTACAGATCTAGATTAATCGGAGGGCCAACCCATTGAAACCATAAATATTTGATAGAACAAGGGAACACCCAACTAATGTTCCAAAGCAAGAGCACATGCTTCTAGATCACACCAACATATCTGCACCCAATCAACAAATGACAAGTATTTTTTGCTTCCTCTTCACAGTGAAAGTATCTATTGGGCATAAAAAAATATCTTTTAATCAAATTATCAAAAGATAAAATTTTATTCTAACATAAGAGCCAAAAGAAAATGTTGACCTTAGGGATCAATCTTGAGGACTAAACAAAATCCCAAAATGGTGGTGGGCCAATAAAGGAATCATTGAAATGAAAAGCCAAAGCAACAAAGAAGTTACCCACATAGGATGTTTTCCAAAAGAACCCATCAGGGGAAGGAGTAGAAGGAATATGAGCCAAATAAATAGCCTTATAAATAATTTCTAGCGTAAGGTCCACCTCATGCAACTTCCTTCAACAACCTTTGTCAATATAATCAACAAAAAATCTGCAAAAATGTCACACACAAAGGTCCATAAATGGTAGAGCCCATGGATCATCCTTGAGTGGCCCATTACTAAACCAATTATCATCCAAAAATAGAATACTCCTCCCTTTACCCAACTACCAAAAGAGACCCTTAGCTACAAGCCTTCAAGCCTTCAACATAAAATTCCACAACACAGAACCATAGGGAGGATTAAACTCATGAGATAGAAAATATCTAATCCCATCAGCACCATGTAAGTATTTTCTGCAAGCAATTTTTGCCCACTCACTTTTGGCCAACAAAAGATTCCACAACTGTTTACCCAAACGGACAATGTTGAAAGTTATAATTTTATGGATTCTGAGCCCACCAACATTTTTAGGTCTACAAACATCATCCCAAGCAACCAAATCAGTTTTTTTTTATCTTCAACACCTATTGAAAGGAATTTATTTTGAATTCCTTCCAAGATATCCACAAATTTCCTCAACATATGAAAGAGACTAAGAGCATAGACCAAAATATTTTGAAAGATGGATTTAATCAACTGAAATTTACTAGCTTGTCTCAACAAATCCCCCTTCCATCCCGCCAACTTGGAATTAAATTTTTCAATCAACCCCCTCCATAAGGAATCAGGAGCCTTAGAACATAAGGGGAGCCCCAAGTAAGAAGGAAATTCACCAATTTGGCACTACAAAATTCTAGCAATCCTAATTTGTCTTTGAATTAGAGTGTTGAAAAAAAAAATCACACTCTCCTCTAAGCTCACCTTCTGCCCAGACATAGCCTCATACATTTGCAGAATCCATTTGATAGCCTTAGCTTCCTTAATAGTCACCTTCCCAAGAAAAATAGAATCATCCACAAATTTTTTATGAGAGAAAACAAGGTTAGTAGAAGAGGGGGCTAACCCATTCATAAGACCAAAATTAACAAATATTTGGATAAGATGACTTGAAGACTCAACCATAATGATAAAAATTAAGGGAGAGATAGGATACCCTTGCCACAAACCCCTAGATAAATCAAAGAGAGGAGAAGGAGACCCATTTATGAGCACAAAAAACTGAGTCAAAATAAGTTGATGCACTAGAGCCACCATTTTATCCCCAATACCAAAGGAGAGAAGAATCTTAGACAAAAAAACCCAATCCACTCTATCATAAGCTTTAAGGAAATCAAGCTTGAGGATAAACCCAACCTGTTTATTGATAGAAAGAGAGTGGATATTCTCATGAACGGTGAGAATAGAGTGTAAAATTTTCCTACCAGATAGAAAGATGTTTTGCCAAGAAGAAATGATGAGAGGCAAGATTTTTTGCAACCTCAATGCCAAAAACTTGGAGAAAATCTTATAGATTGAGTTGCAAAGACTGATAGGATGGAACTCCTCAAAAGAAGCAACACCAGGTTTTTGGGGATCAAAACAATAAAGGATGATTTCAACTCCTTTAAAAGGGAACCCATTCTAAAGAACTCCTTAGTAGCTGCAACAACATCTTTCAAAAAAATTTCCCAAAATTACTGAAAAAAGAACATGGGAAAACCATCAGGGTCTGAAGCCTTATTACCTACAAAGGAAAAAACAACACACCGAATTTCATTTGCCAAAGGAATACAAACTAACTGCCTATTGAGATACTCATCCACCAACTAGGGAGTATCCCTTAGAATATCCTCTTGATGGTTGATGTAGGAGGATCCTTGGTTCTTGGCAATCTTGCATCAACCAAAAATATTTTCATTCATTTTTGTTCTTGTTTTTTTCTAGTTCTTCTTCGAGTTGGTAGATCTGGTGTTTCTTCATGTTTAATCACTATATATTTTGTACCTAGGATTACATTGTGGAAATTTTCAATTATTGTATTCCAAGTTTTCATCTCATTTGGATATTTTTCTGGCAAGTTATCACTTCTAGAGTATGTGACAATTTTTGGGACTAGCCCAAGAATAACTTTAAACCTAAATACTAGTTGGATCAATCATGGATCTTTCTCGTGACTTGAGGATCCTTACTGTGTTTTTAGATTGGTTCTATGGAGTGTCCCCAACCTTACACTTATTTCCACACTTCACCTTGTGCATCTACCATGGATGAATCTCGGATTTGAGGCTGACCTATTCTTGCACACGTTATAATTTTTTTCTTGGAGATTGTAGTGGTCTTTGGCCAATGTAGATCTTTCTCTACCCGTGGATGTGATATAAAGATAGTATTGAATCATAAGATTAGGGAGAATTAAATTAAGATAGAATAAGAGGTATATATTTTTTGATCTATAATAATTTTGTTCACATATATGCACACTATATTTTGAGCATGTTGTAATCAGGCTTGCACACCAAATTTGTAAGCTCAGGTGTGGCAGACTATTTGTAATCAAGATTTATTATAATAAGAGTGTTTGCATCTATACTTGCCTCCATATTTTATGGGACTCTTGTTGCATAGTTTGGACTATTCTCCTTGAGGACCCTCCTACCGTGATTGCACCAGATTGGTATCAGAGCGAGGTTTTTTCATTGCATGATCATTAGAAGTTGCACAATCTTGCTGGAGATGTGTTGTAGGGTGGTGGATTGAGGATTTGACCTAAAATTATAGAGGACTTGTGCAAATATGGCAGGAAGAATAAAAGGTAGAGGAAATGGAGCACTTGGAAATGCAGACCCAATTGTAATGGATATGTTGAGAGGAATTTTTGCAAGACTGGAAGTAGTTGAAATAGCCTAGAGAAGAAGTCAACCAGTTGATGATTTAAGTGATGAAGAAGTAGAAGAACAAGAAGTTGCAAGAGAAGAGAAACCTAGCCTTTATCAGAAAGAAGAGAGGTTCATAAGAGCCCTAACCAGAGTGAACAGTAAGTCACATTTCAATTCACTGGATTATAATGGTAAGTTTGATTTAGATGAATTGTTAGATTGGATAACATAAATGGAGAAATATTTTGATTTTGAAGGTAACCCAGATGATAAGAAGGTGAAATTTACCTGTACAAATTTTAGAGGACATGCATCCCTTTGGTGGGAACATTTGCAGAAAATAAGACAAAGAAAAGGAAAAGAGAAGATATGATCATGGGATCAGATGGTGAATAAATTGAAGAAATGATTTATGCCTGCAGACTATCAAATTAGTTTGTTCAAGAAATTGCAGAATTTGAAGCAAAAAGAATCCACTGTGACAAAATATATTGTGGAATTCTACAATTTGAATATCAGATCTGGACATTTAGAAGATGAGATTGAACAAGTAGCTAGATATGTGAATGGTTTGAGGTCATCTATTCAAGATGAGATCAGTTTGATTAAGTTGTTGAGTGTGGAAGAGGCATATCAGTGTTCCTTAAAAGAAGAAGAGAAGCTAAATAAAAGACATGAGAACAGACAGAGAGGAAGAGGTGGAATATTTTAGAGAGGAAGAATATTCACTGGAGGAGGAAGAGGAACCTTTGTAGATCAGAACAAGGATAAGTAGATCAATAATAATAAGAATTCATGTCGAAGAGATGATGGAAACTCTTATAGAAGAGGATGATATGGTGGTTACAAAAATGAAGGGCATAGAAAAGATGATAGTGGACAAGATAAAAGAATATTTAGGGGAATTTTTTTTAAATGTGGTGGAGAAGGACATAGAGCCTTCAAATGCAAACATGGAGAAACAAGCAGAAAAAGTAAGAACAATAGAATAACAACCTTTGTTGAGGAGGATCATGTTGGATAACCTAATCAACTAGAAGAAGGAGAGGTATTGGTGAATAGGAGAGTTCTATGTCAAAGTGAATTGGAGAAAGAACCATTTCCCATAAGGAGGATAGTGCACACAACTATTTATCTATTGCCCTTATTGATGTTGATTTTCTTGAGCCTACTCTCGAGGTATTTTGTTTTAAGTTGGATGATGATGTGAAGAATGAATCAAAACATGTTCTCAAACCTGAGATGAATACATTTTCTCATTCCCTAGATGTTGATGTTGCATATGATCATTTTTCCTATGAAACCAAGGTGTTTTCTGATGTACTTGAACTGAAATGTCAAAACATTTGCTCATGTTGTGGTGATCAATATAAGGATGCTCCTAAATATGCATTTTTTTTTTTATATATGCAAAGATGATTTTCATGATACACATTAGGTTTTTCATGAGAGTTTTCAGTTTGATCTGCAAACTGATTTTGATGTGCAAGATACTAAAGGATGTTGTTTTCAGTTTGAAAATGATTCATATGATGAATGTGATAAGTTGTTGCCACATACTAGTCAGTATTTTGAAAGTATGCCTACCTTTCAAATGCACACTGGTTATGAACATGTTGATAATGTTGTGAATGATTTCCTATTAGGAGAGGTCAGCATGTTTAATCAGACAAATGGTTGTGATTAGACTAGGCTTTCATATAGCCTTGATCATTATCTTCAAATCATGTCAGTTGATGCAAAATCGGAAAATGAGGAAAGTGGCAGTGATGTTAATTATTTGATTTGGTTGTAACTTGATGACAAAGATGAACATAGAGAAATTTTCTACTTTACAAAAGGAATCCTAACACTTGTGTTTGCAAAGGTGTAGTTGTTAATGTTGCTATGGTTTGATAAGTTCAAGCGTGAGTTGAGGGAGATCATTTTTTTTTACAAAATTATGTTTGACGAGGTAAATGTTGATTCCCATTTTTCATTTGGTGGCCTAGGGTCACCAAATGAAGTTCAAAAATAAAACATGAGTAAAGGAGTGGTTTGAGGACCGCCTAATGAACTCATAATTTTGTCTACTCTCCCAACAAATCTAGAATCTTGTTATGCCCACATGGGGGAATACATCCCAAGTTGAAGCCACTGATGGGACTTTTAAAATTTTTAAAATTTTTGTTTCATTTTCGGCATGTTTGCTCATGTTTGGGAAATGGTGGGTCTAATGTTCAGGGTTTAGGGTTTTGTTACCCATATTAAAATTTATTTTACTATTTTGAAACCCTTACGTTATACATTTGAATTGACTTGTTATTGGGGGTTACTAGCCTCTTATGTCATCTAACTGAGCCCTATCTTTTGTACTCTTAACAACCCCTTCACCTGATCTTTCAGTCTTTTCTTTTGCCTAGATAGGTGGTTTTCCCTATGTTTAACTTGTGCCTAACAATTTGAGCCTTTAAAGGTTTTCTTTTCCCATTTCCCCTTGCCGGCCCCACTGTCATAAGTAATTTTTCCATATGTCGTTTGATGGGCAGTCGGATCATGGAGTTCAAATCTGGACCGTTCTTCATAGACCTCATAAAGTTTCTTGCCAATGTCACTAAAGTGGTGCGAGGTATGCGAGATATCGCCATCTGTCGAGTACGGTGGGGTGGGCCTTGTCCTGATGCACCAACAATGAAAAGTGGATGTCATTTCAATGGTGGATATTTATTGACATGATTAATGATGATTGTCCCTCGCAAGCCTCACACACTTGGATTAATGTTCTCAAAAATTCTATGAGGTGTGCGAGCTAGTGACACGTTGCTTGGCTCCAGAGTACAAAGTGGCTGGATGGGGCCTACTACTTGGTTGTGAGTTTTTGAGTGCAAGGGTTGTGATTGGCTACTGGGTTTCCCAAGTGGTAATGTGGATTTTTCAACCATCTTTGACTCAATCTGAATTTTCTGACTTGCTAGGTCATTTCACATTGATGGTTTGAATTCAAAAAATTGAAATTCACCCATGTGAGGATTATTTGTGCTCTACAATTTATTCTCATTAATGGCGCAATTATTTTAGTGGATTTCATTTTGATTTCCTTGTGTGTGAGCGGTATCCACTTGATAATGAATTGATGGGTTGTACATCATTTTTCATGAGCTCAAAATTATTATGTGGAGGCAATTTTCAGCCACTAATCGCTTGGTTTCTCATACTACAATATGAGCAATTAATGTTCCCTGCACCATCTTGCTCGATAAATACTTGCTAATTTTCTCATCAGTATCATTGCATTTTGAGCTTACATGTTTGTAGGTGATTGATTTTCTTGCTGAGTTTGATCTCACAAAATTAAATGGATAAGTTAGAAGTAAAACGAAGCGTCAGGATGGGTGCAAAAAATTTGCAATAGAAGGATAAACAAACTATTCCTAGTACTTCTAGAATAGTGGTTGAAAGGGTGGAATAGAGGTCGAGAAGTTGCATGTCACCTATTGATATATCTTCAAGCTTTGATGGTGAAGGGTCTAAAACAAATTCAGACTACCGCAACTACCTCGTGGCCCTAACTGAACTCATGGGAGTAGACGAGGAGGTCCTTTCAATTACTCCAATTGTTACAGTGGCACCATGTAATGTTGTCAGGTATGGTGTTGGTACAAGCAGGGGTAAGAAAGTGGTCACGCTTCACATTGAAGAGAGAACTAAGAGTAGTCAATTGTATCATGGTTGCATGGCTACTCAAGATGTGGGGAAATGATTGGTGTTTCTAGGGTGGTGCTTTTTTATTTTTGTATCTTTGTCGGTGGTTCAGGTCTGATGTGGACATGTGTGTGGGTGGCATGATGTATTTTGTCCTTTTTGGCTAGTTATAGGGGTGTAACCATTTTTTATTTCGTTTGTGCGTATCATAGTATTTTTGGATGATGCGGAATATCTTGAAATGAATCTGAATTTCATTTGGTTAGAATGAAATTAATTTTGAAATGAACAATGACATCAGAGGCTTGTTTTCTCTCCTATTCTATAAAGGAGATTTCACAGCTCATTGTTTAGGCTCATAATTTTTGTGTCCTAAGGCTTAGGCAGTGTACAGTACGAATTGTATTGTGGTGTCTAGAAAGTTCTAACTAGGAAATCATTCTAGGTCGGGTGTTGTATAAAATAAGCATTTTATGCTTGTGTAATGACTAATATCAATAAATTTAAGGAAAAAAGACTTAAGACAATTTCTCTCCTATGTGCATATCATGGGTTGTGAATGGATTTATCAATGGTTTCTTCATTCAACTTCATTGGTATATTTGGATGTGTAATTCATTTTCCTGCTTTAACTTAATGAGTTAATCAAATTCTTCGACAGGAGTTGCAGGTCTCTGATAGTGTACTTACGATTTACTAAGGAGTACTATTTTAAATACTCGAAAATATTATGATGTAAAACATTATAATGATTAGTTCTATAATATCAAGGTTGTGTTTTATGTGACTCCTGCCCAGTTGGATGAGGCACTGGGCATTTTATTCTGATTTATTTTTAGAAGTACAAGTAGGTAGCTCTAAGTGTAAAGGTTCAAGATTTGAATATTTAAAAAATCAAATTCTATACAAATCTTATGCTAAACCTACTTTCCTAGCTTTAGATAGTTATCATTATTCTTTGGTTTGCCAAAACCTGGGTAGATGTTGTCTAGTTGTATTTATAGGAATGTATATGTGTATAGAAGAATTTTTGAGGCATGAAGCATTGTTATCAACACATACAGGAAAACCCTCCTTAGTTTCACAGAGCCAAAAGTGTAGGAGATCTTAGTCTTTGACTAAATCTCGTTAGTTGGCCACTAACTTTGTGAGTTCTTGAATATAGAGGTTGGCAAGCCCTTACATAATTATAAAGTCTTTAGTAGGAAAATTAAAACACCAACAGGTAACTTTCCTATGTACTTACCATGACCTTTGGCTTCTCTTTTCAAAGTCAATGCTTCGAGTTCTTCTAATTCTCTTTCTTCATCTTCAATCTTTTTCTTTTCATCTTCATATTTGAATGTCCTTTTGGAACTCTCACTCGAATTGTATCTTTGTTGGATTTTTCCAAATACTGTAGATTTGAATGTAGATTCATTCTTAGGAGAAGATTCATCAAATTCACTTAAATCAAAGTCAACAAGTTTTCCAATCAGCATGTCTTTTATAATATTTGTCACTGACCTGAGTTCATCAATAGCATGAGCTCTTATTTTGTAGGAGGGAGGCACAAATATAAGTATCTTAGCCACAATTTCTTCATCATCCAAGGTTCCACTAACACATCTAATATTCATCATCAGTTCATTTATCTTTTGAGAAAAAAGAGGATATTCTCATCTTCACTCGTCTTCAAGTCTTCCCACTTTCCTTTTAGACTTTGTAGCTTAGCACTTTTCACTAGCGCATCTCCTTCATACAATATTTCCAACTTTTTCTAGATCTAGTATGTTGTCTTCAATCCTAAAACATTTGTCATCTTTGAATCTATCAAAGAACTCAATAATGCTTCAATAGCCCTGGTATTAGCTTTTGATTTCTTGATCTCATCTTCGAAGGAAAAACCATTATGAGGAACAGTATATGCACTTTGTGTCATCTTCCAAAAAGGTTCTCCAATGCACTTCAAATGGAACTCCATTCTGACTTTCCATAAGGAGTAGTTTGTACCATCAAATCTAGGACTATCCTTCTTGTATGATTTCATCTCGGATAACCTCAAGTTGTTAGGCTTCTTCAAAGGAACTAGCTATGATACTAATTGCTGGAAAAAAAAGCATAGACAACTGAGAGGGGGGTTGAATTAGTTATTACCAACATCAAACTTATACAGCATTAATCAAACTTAAATCTCATATCTGATAAATAATAGTGCAAGCATAAATAAATAACACATCAGAGACACATGAACACCAAAATTTTATACGTAGAAACCCTATTAGGGGAAAAACCACAATGGATGTTAGTCCACAATATTATACCATGTTAGTATTATAATGAAGAATGAAAAAGGAATGCACTTGGATTTAGGTGCACTACCTAGAGCACACTGCTTAAAGGGAAGGCTCGCTGCCTTACATAAAATAATTAGATTAAATCCATCTAATGAAGTTGAACTAAGAAATTAGCTTCTACCAAATCTTGATTACAGTTCCAGTTAGCTACACAAAAACTTCTACACACTCTTCCACATTTGCTCAAATAATTTCACACTTTTCTCTAGTTTGAATGATTTGACCTTTATTCACACATGTAAACCTCTTCCACACACTAATAATTTCCTCTAAATTAGAAAAACAAACACTTATATATATCTGCTACACAGATTTACATCCACAATTTAGTCGGCCTCAAATAAAGAATAAATTACAACTATTGGCCTCAATACATGAATAAATTTCAATGTGCACCAACACAAGTCGATCAAAACATAGTGAGGACCCAAAAAAACACCTTCAAACATGCCAAAAAATAGAATATTAATCTTCATGGATCACAACACACTAACACCATCATGTCAGCCAAGAACATGAAAACTCGAGCACACATCGGAAAAATCTTCGATCACGAACACTTCAATCAATATGGATGTACATAAAAAGATAGAGTACAATCTAGAGTGATCCATGAACATCACAGGCACATGCACAACACATGAAATTTCCATAATTTCATCCGCTTCATCCAAGAATACCATTCATAGAAACTGAATAATTGTAGGAGCACATATATTCATAACTTCCTCAAAACTTGATGCGAACCTCTGAAACTTTCAGAAAACATACTAGAAAGATTCAACATCAAACATTTCAAGTGCACCTTTAGATCTTCAATGTACAAAAATTTCCAACATTTTGACCTTCTCAGCTTCACTAGCTGCCATCAGTATTATTTTTAAAATTTTCTCAATATCTTCGACATATACAACCTGAAGCATCATCAATGTTAATAGTGTTGGAATCAATTACAACCACATACTAGCTATGCAACCACAACATCCAACATTAATATGGCTTTGGTTTTATATATTATAACATATATTTATTTATATATATAAGTATATATATATTCATATATATTTATATATGTATATATGAATATATAATTATAATTATATATATATTATTATTGTTTGGAAATATTATAATTAATTTTTAAGAATATTTAAATTATATATTTTTATATGTATAATTATATATAAATATATATAGTTATAAATATATTTAAATATATATTTAAATGATGTTTTAAATAAATTCATGCAAATACACTAGTTAGATGATTTTTAAGTGAAATTATTTTAAAATAGGAAATTGATTTTTATATTGGAGTAATACGGAAATGGAATTAAATAAATAGATTTAATTTTCTTATTGTTTTTAAATGAAATTGTAATAAGATAGTTTATTTGGGAAATGTGTTATTGTATGTTCTTGAAATGGAAATTGGATTTAGGAAATACTAATGGTAGTTTTATTTCCTGCCTGAATTACTTTATAAATTATGATTTCTTTTGTTCTTGTAAGTTGGGGAAATCGGTTAGTCGTGATTTTGTAAGTCTTTCAAATGATGTTATTGTATGAGGGGGTTGTTGTGTTTTATGGTTTAGCCCTTTGATTTCACTTGGGTAGTGCACTTGGTTGTTATTTAGTTTAAACACCTTGTTATTACAAATGAGATGTGTTGCATCTTGTATTATGGATGGAATTTACTATCGGATTTTGCACTTTTTTTACCCTTGGTTGTGGATTAGATCCTTGTGTTATTAGTACGGGAGTGGCTCTCAATGGGGGCCGACACACAAGTGGTGCCAGGATAACTCATGTGAGATTTAGATAAATCAGTGGAAATTAAATAAATATATTAGGGGAAAGGGTAGCTTAAAAAAAATAACTTGTAAATTGTACCTCGCTCATGGGCTCAAGGGATTTTTTAGACTTGGAATGAGACAGGAAGGCCTGGAATGGAAAGATCACTATCTTTTCCCTTTGAAAGATAATTGATTCCACATTGGTTTGCATGTGGGGCCGGGGATTGTGAGAGGCTACTAGGATAACCCAAGATGGGGGTCAGGGCCTAGGAAGATTTGCCAAGATAACCCATGCAACTATGTGATGACACTCCTCCTATGATAATATTTTATTTTTTTAGATGATGTACTTGATAATTTTACTCTAGAAGCAATGTAACCTTATGTATGTATTTTTCTTGTTTGGTGCAGTCTTGTGATTTCCCATGTCTAGAGGATGTTGGTTTTTCCTAGGAAGCCCTTTTAGTATCTCCTAGCACAGGGGAGTGGGCCTTTGGGTACCACTTGTTTGGGTGGAACATGCACCTTACACCATTTCATTTCCACTTTATGCTCATGATGGTGGGATGTTCCAGTTTGGAGAGCTTGCATGTTCCAGTTGCTTTGTACCTTATCTTATGTTCTTTTGGATCAGTTGGATTCATATGTATATGTACTAATTTTTATTCAAGGAGGATCCTTGTAACATTGTAATTGTAACATTATTGTATGATCTTCCTCATTTTAAATGAGCCTTGTAACTGTTATATTGATGAATGCAATCTATGAATGATTCTTTAATGTACTTTGTATCTTATGGAATGTGTTTAATGCTATGGAATATATGTTCTTGATTTCATGAGTATTATTTTATATACTATGGATTGGTTTACTTATGTATGTTATGGGATTCAAATGTAAAAGGTGTCTCGTACCTTATAGAATGTATGTGTTAAGTGTAGTTCACTTTACTTGTTATTAGTTACACTTAAAAAAAATTTGTTATGCTTTTGTTGTGTTTGCATCATCCTATAGGGTTACATGGTGGGGCGTTACAAAAACTAAAGAGTAGAATCCTTAATTGAGGGAGAGAAAAAATATATAAATTACATAAGGAAAGAAAAAAGCTTAACAAAAATCTTCACGATTCCCTCTTGGAAGAGGAAGGTGTCAGAGAAAACAAAAACATCCCCTTCAAAAACTAGCTAACTAAGTAGAGGATTTTAGTGATAAGATATAAATATTATAAAAGAATATAAATTCCAATCCAACATACAATCTATCAAACATTTTATGGTACAAAAAAAACAACTACAACCAACACCTATACCACTATAGATAGGGAAAAATCAGATTTGAGGGTTGAAAAAAACAAACTAATTAACCCAATCAAGCACCATGAAGCACAAACTAGAATGAAAATCAAAATAAACAAATGAAATGCAAACTGATTATCAAACTAGACTTGATTGACCTCCACGACTCTTCTCAACCTCGCATCAGAATGCAAGCTACAAAGGATTTGACTATTGAAGGAATGTTGATCACTCACTATTGTAGCATAACGATAGGATGAGATGATGAAAGAAGAATACATAGCTCAAAGATGATGGATGGAAGATTGAAGAATAATTTTGACAAAGTGAGGGTACTTGAAGAATCAAATCCCAAATGGCTTGTGAGAGGTTGCATTTATAGAGTTTTGACATGGACGAAGTATAATATTTGATGAGATTTGATTTTTGACAAAAGAGGAAATACAATGAGATGGGATAAGATTCTAATAAAATAGAAAGATAATGAATTTTTGTTTTAAAGGAAATAAATCCTAAAAAAGACAAAAAGGATAAGTGATGAATTATCTAATTAAATAAATTAATTAGATACACATGAGTTTTGATTTTAGAAAGAAAGCGAGAAGGTAATTTAAGATTTTATTAATTCAATAAATATTTAATTTATTTAATTAATGTTGGATTTATGATTTCGTTAATTAAATAATGTAAATTATTCAATTAACATTAGAAGAAAGAAGAGATTATGAATAGAAGTGATTTTATTAATTAAATAATATAAATTATTTAATTAACATTAGAAGAATGGAGGTATTAATAATGAAATTAGTCAAATAAATAAGATTTATTTAACTAATTAGATTGACAAGAGTACCTAGGTCAAAACATGCTAAAAGATGTCTAAATGACCTAATGTTGCGACAAGGTGTTGTAAGAGGACATTTTTGGGTACCTACAACAACTATCAGAGTTTGATTGGTATGCCTCCTTTCCAGGAATTGTATGGACGACCGTGCCAAACTCCTTTGAGTTGGGACCGATTAGAGGAAATAGTTCTATTAGGTCTTGAGATGCTTCAAGAAATGAAGCAGCAGGTGTTCAGGATCAAGGAACATTTTGTTGATGCATAGGATAGGAAGAAAAAGTGTGCAGATGTGCATTAGGTGGATTGTCATTTTGTAGAAGGTGACCAAGTCTTTTTGTGAGTGCATCCGCAAAAGATTCCAATATGATATGGAAAGGGCTCTAAGCTCACACCTCGCTTCGTCGATCCATTCGAGATTCTTGAGAAGATTGGACTAGTATCTTATCATCTTTCTTTTCCGCCCAATCTCTTGCGCATACACAACGTATTCCATGTTTCAATACTCAGGCCTTACCACCCTGATATATCTCACATCCTTGATTGGAATGCCTTATAGGTAGAGGATGAGAAGTTGGCTTTGGAGCCCATGATCGTCAGACAACACAAGAGACTCACCCTCAGGGGTTGAGATATTGAGCAGGTTAGTGTATATTTGGATCCAAGAGATGATACATCAACTACCTGGGAGAATGCGACTAGGATGAGAGAGCTCTATACCTCTTTGTTTACAAGTTTCCAGGAGTAAGCCTAATCCTAGGGGGGAGGACATAGCACCCCTTTGATTTGCTTATGTTTTTAGTCAGTGCTTTTATTTTGATAGACTATGATACTCTGATGTTTTTATTTAATCGCTGACATTATGGCGATGATGGTTTTTATATTGATGTGATGGTACACTATATTGATGATTATTTATTATAACATGCTCTCTGGTTAGCATAGTTGATTATATGAGTTGATATTGATATATGTTCATATGTAGTTATTTGATGATTTAGTTTCGTCAGTTTTGATGTGACACTATATTGGTGAAGGGAATGGGACTGCATCACTCACTTGTGAGTGCCCTTCAATTCCACACTTTTCTCTTCACGGTGTGATTGTTCATGATCTATATACATGTATGATATATGTTTTGATTGTAGGGTTGTAGGTACATGACATCAAATCCACCTAGATTTGCAGGTTTGAGTGTGTTAATTTCCCAACAAAATCTTTTATTGGGAGGTAGTAATAGGATTTCCTTGTCAAACCACAATCCTAGTCACAATGTGTTGTCATGTTGTCCCCATTTTCCTTGTCATTTAATTATTTTGCATGGTATGCTTTGTGGTAAATTAATGTTGATTAATGTTTTAATTGATTATTTATTTAATCATGATAAAATTTTTAGAAGCTTTAAATTTGATTTAATTATTTAGATTTGTTTTTATATAGTGATTAAAATTAATTAGATTAAATTTCATATTAAAATTGTTAAATTATAAAAGCTTTATTTAATTAATTATTTAAATTAATTAAATAAAGTTATGAATTTAAATGAACTGACAATTAAAATTAATATTTGATTTTAAATTATTAAATAAACAAATATCTTATAAAATATCTAAGAGGAAATATCTTGTGATTTGATTTGAAAAGATATTTTGGGATTGTGACATGAGTTAGAAAATTGAAAACTGGTGTTGGGAAATAATTTCATGGAGAGAATCTTTGTGTTAACTGAAAGAGGGGAAAAAGGCTCTTTCACAAGAAGGAAAATAGTATTTTATGGGTTGTTGAAAATTGGAAGAAGTTCTCGGGATATGGGCTCTGTTTTATTTTCAACTTTTTGGAAAAGAGGATTATTTTGGAAGAGGCTTTGATAATTTTGGAATATGAAGGTGAGGCTCTAGTTCAAAATTCAATTCTTCAAGCATCTGAAACATATTCTTTATTGTTTTTATTTAAATTCAAATTGGAAAAGATTGCCTGTACAATGAAGAAAATTTTATTTGCTTTAAAGCTTTAATATGTTTTGAAAATTGGAAATATTTATGTGGAAGCTTTAGAGCCTTAAATTAAGTTATTTTATTCTTTCAAAAAGATGATTTTTTTTAAAACAATAGAATTTACATAATGATTATATAGAAAATTAGAAAAACCACTATAGGAATTGATTTCAATACTCATGTTAAAATTTGTAGAAAAACTCTGATTGTATTGGAAAATCTTCCTATAGAAGATTATTGTTTTTTTCTTCCAATTAGATTTATTTGGCTTGGGAAATTAAAAACCTCTCGTAAATTTGTAAATATTTTCCTGCAGAATTATTTTGTGAAAAGTTGCTCATCTGGAGCAATCATTTTGATATATATATATATATATATATATATATATATATATATATATATATATATATATATAGATATATATATATACATATACATATATAAATATATATATTAATATTTTCATATATATTTCATGAAAGTTCCTGTTAAAATATATTCTGAAAACCGGATTAAAATTCGTACGATTATTTTTTAAAAATAGCAGGTTAATTTTTTTTAATAGTTATAAATGTATTGGGGGTTGCACCCACAACTGGCCCCATAGGGGAGGCGGTGTTGTGGAGGTAGTGTCCAATGCTGCCTTCATAGGTTGTAACCCATAGGGGGTCACCTATGAGTATAGCTTGGGATTAATTGGCACCCAAACGATTCGTCTGCTTTCCTTTATTCGATTTTATTATATGATTTTATATATATAATATAATATATATTTATATATATTTCATATTTTCTTGGAAAATTGTAATTAGTTTTTAAATATTTAAATAATATATTTATATATATATATAATTATATATATTTAAATGAATTTTATAATAGGTGCATGTAAATGCACGAATAGGATGTTTTTAAAATGAAATGATTTAAAAAGGAAGTGATTTTTATATAGATGAAAATTGGGAAATTGAATTAAATAATTAGATTTAATTTCTTTATTGACTATAAATGAAATTATATTAAACTAGATTTATTTTGAGCAATGTATTATTATTTTTCTTTGAATGGAAATTAGATTAAGGCAATCGTAATGATAGTTTTATTACTTGCCTGAATTTTTTATTTAATTATGATGGTTTTTTTCCACATAAGTTGGGAAATTTGTTAGTTGTGAATGTGTAAGCCTTCCTGATGTTGTAATATTATGTGGGGGTTGTTGTGATATTCCGTTCATCCTTTGTTTTCCTTGGGTAGTGCATCTAGTTGTGATCTAATTTAAACACCCAAACACTATGAACAAGATGTGTTGCCTCTTGCATTATGGTTGGGATTTAATTTCCATTTTTGGGCACTTTGTCTACCCTTGGTTTATGGATTATATCCTTGTGTTTTCAGTAGGGGAGTGGCTCTCAATGGGGGCTGACACACAAAGTGGTGCCAAGATAACTCATGTGAAAGTTAGATAATTTAGTGGAAACTAAATAAAAGTATTAGGTGAAAGGGTAGCCCTAAAACACTTAAATTGTTAACTGTGCCTTGCTCATTGGCTCAAGGGCTCGTTTAGACTTGAGATGAGATGAGAAGGACTAGAATGGTAAGGTCATTATCTTGTCCCTTTGAAAGATATTTGAATTCACATTGCTTTGTATGTGGGGTCGGAGATCGTTAGAGGCTACCAGGATAACCCAAGATGGGGGTCGGGGCCTAGGAAGATCTGCCAAGATACCCCATGCAACTTTGTGATGACACTCCTTTGAATTTTTTTTTTATTGTTCAGTTGATGTACTTGATTCTTTTACTTTGGAAGCAATGTAACCTTCATGTTATATATTATAATTGTATAGTTTAGTCTTGTGTTTTCCTATGTCTTGAGGTTGTTGGTAATACCTAGGAAGCCCTTTTACTACCTCCTAGCATGGGGATTGGGCCTTCAGGTACCACTTGGTTGGGTGGAACGCGCACCTTACATTGTTGGGTTTCCACTTCATGTTTGTGATGGTGAGATCTCCCAGATTGGAGAGCTTACATGTTCTAGTTGCTTTGTACCATCTCTTGTGTTCTATTGGATCAGTTGGATGTTAATGTATATGTACTACTCCTCATTTTTATTCAAGGAGAATCCTTGTATCATTGTAATTGTAATATTGTTTGTATGATCTACCTCATTTTGGAAATGAGCCTTGTAACTACTTTATTGAATGATTGCAATCTATAAATGGTTTTATCATGTACCTTGTAATCTTATGAAATGAGTTTAATGTTATTGGATCTATGTCTCCTTTATTTCATGAGTATTATTTATATTCTATGGATTAGTATATTTTATATGTTATGGGATTCAAATGTAAGCATTGTCATGTAACTTAGAGGATGTATGTGTTAAGTGTAGTACTTTACTTATTGTTAATTGCACTTTTTCTTAAAAAACTTGTTACGCTTCCATTGTTGTTGTGTTGTCCTCTAGGGTTATGTGGTAGGGAATTACAAAACCTTTCCATTACATTTGGTGTGGCTAAAAATCTAAATATCAACTATCATTTTGCGAAAAATCTAAGAAGTTGATTTTTGGGTGAGATTCTTTTAAACCTTAGAATTGGAGGTTATAAATTTGTACAAGCATATGGATTTGTACATATGTACATATTTGTACAAGTATGGACACCATAATTTTACCTTGTTTATATAGTTTGCAAAAAAAATTTGTAGTAGTGAAATTTTTAAAAAATTGGCATTTTTTATTAAGTTTTCCAATGTACGTATTTGTTCTTATTGTAAAAAAAGCACACATTTTATTTACAGATGACATAATTTTATTTTTAGGTTTATAAATTATTTGGTAGTCATTTTAATTATTTAAAGATGGAATATTTAGATAAAATATTATTTTTCTTTTCCACCTCACCCCTTTGTTACTGCTCACCTGCTACTTGGTGATGGTCTACAACTCACCCCTTCTATATTGGGATGCTCACTTTCCCCTAGTACCCTACAATTAATGTATTAAAAATAAGGGCTCTAATATACCTATAAGATCTAGTTCTTGTTCAACCATAGGATTGGGTGCCCACTTTTGAGCCCCGAATTTCTTTTTCAATGCACATTGGGTAATATTTAAAAAATTGGGTATAAATTAAGCATACGATCTTTTCTTTTCACATGAAATATAACATTGGAAAAAAGATTCCAAGCCTAAATTAGTGGCATGAATAATTTTTATATATTCTTCTATTGATGATTTTATAGGCCTCTAAAGTCAAATCAAGTTGTTTTCACTAAGGAGATCATAACTTTTGACTAAGATCTCAAATATTCATGATTCTTCCAATATTGGAAATATAAACTAGTCTTCTTCATAAATATCAGACCTATTTTTATAGAAAATTTATCAACTATGTTTTATTTTCATCAAATCTTAGGATTTTTTTTTTTTTTTTCATTTTTTCTAGAAAACATGTCAAAAGATTAGTTTTTGGGATCAAAGGGAAATTTTATTGTATTTTGATGGTACATACTACTATTTTTCATTCTATTTATATATTTTCTCACTCAATAATCATGGATTCAACCTAAATTAATCCACTCTACACAACTAGCATGGGTGGAAAAATAAATGGAGATACATCTAAATAAATAAGGGTTATATAGAGTGACCATGGGTACAATAATTGATCCTGTATGAGTTGTAAATAAGAGAAAATGGTTCAATTTATTTGATGATACTTTTAGTACATTATGCATTTATGTCTATGTTGAATCTTGCACCACACCCAATCAAATGTGGAATTAATTGGAGTCCTTGTGTGGGAAGAGGGATACATTGAGATGATTTTAGTTGGAGAATGATCTTATCAATTTTAATCCTACAAATTTTAACAATATCAAAGAATTATTTATCAAACTCAAGTCTCTCATATTATATTTGACACAACATTGTATTGAAAAAAAATACCGTTAGTTGATTCTCTCCATCCTTTCCAAGCTTGGTCCCCACTATTCATTATTTGTTTCTAAATTTCATGTTGTAACATAGATTTTCTGGAGAATTTTTTGCATGGATTAAGATGATAAAATCTAACAAATAATCTAAATAAAAACAACAAATATCAAGTAATTGAACATAGAACAATAACATAAATAATTGAAAATATCTCACCGAATATGCGTCCACTTCTTTGAATTATCTCGATTGTCCTGCATTTTTTTGTATTAGTATTCTTGCCCTTAGATTTTTAGTATTGATACAAGCATAACCTTGTTTAATGTCTAAGAAAAATATCGAACATTAAGTTTTTTCTCAAAAGTATTGATTTTGGGAGGAGGAATAATGATAATGATAGGTCAATTTATAGATTTTGGATTTTCGAACGATCATCTCAGATTAAAAGAGAGATCGACAAATGAGATTGATGAATTTCATGCGATGTGAGTTATGTGTCAGATAGAGCATGAGTTAGAAAAGTCTGCACGATAAAGATTAAATTAGAATGACAACTTAATCTTGTGTCAAGACTATTCGCAAAATAGAAAGAAAATGAGTTCTAGATTCAATAAATAATTTAATCTTCAGTTAAGAGTCTTCAAAAATAGAAGAAATAAACTTTGAATGACAAAGACAAAGTTAGAACTCAAAGAATAAAGAGTTTGAATGCACACATGAATTAATTAATTAAATAAATATATTTAATTAATAAACACATTCATGCATATGAGTTAGAACTAGTTAACTAACTAGTTATGACAGAGAGTCCTCTCACAAAGATGATTAGATATCAAATCTGGAGATAACTGGCAGATTAAATATTGATCTGGAGTCAGAAGGTGAGTGAATGATAGAAGAATGTGACATAAAGAATTAATAATGAATTAAATGTTAATTTAATTCAACATTTGAAATTGAAAGATTAATTAAATAAATAATGTAATTTATTTAATTGACCGTTGAAAAGGATTAATTGAATAATTAAATAATAAATATTTAATTATAGTTGAAATATGACAAAGGGGTAATTAAATAATAAATTATTTGATTAAGAAAGAAGAATTAATTAGTTAGCGACATAATTAAATAAATATGGTTTTTTTAATTAATTAAGTTAAATAAAGGTCATTATGAATTAATGAATTAATTAAAAAGGGGTATTTAATTAATAGAGGAAATATGTGTTAGAAAGGTAATTAAATAATAAACATTATTTAATCATGACCATGGATAATAGAAAATTATGTCAAAGTGGTGCTCACAAGCCTAGACCAATTTCTGGTGTCTACAGTTTGCCCCTCTTTGATACAATGTTGTTTCGACATTGTGTCAAAGAAAATATGCCCCAATCGTGTCCTAGTATGTGTTGTACCTTGTCCTAGGTCATAATTACACCTTAGTTAAGTTTACTTAGGGACAACATAGGAGTTGTTGGAGCTTTTCCACCTTTGGTGGACTTATCATGTTATTACTTTATCACTTCCACCTTTTGTGGGTGATCCACTATTTGTGGTGGATATCACAGTATCACTTTCCACTTTAGGTGGAGTTATAGATTTTCATAGTTGTCTCATGTCATAAGATTACAAAATTTGTCATAATCTTATGTACTCCTATGTTCTCACATTGGCTATATAACCAAGAGGTCTCTTATTGTAAAATAATCTCATATATCATATCATTGACATTGAATACAATTTATTCTTGTCACATTATTTTCTCTCTTTTTGTGCTTTCCATTTGGTCCATAGATCTTGGCATCCATAGCCAATTATAACATGGTATCAGAGCATGTTTGATTCTAACACGGTATCAAAGCAGGTTGGGTGCCATTGGAGAGTCTTTTTTTGAGGAGAGATACCAGATTTGGGGAGGTTCCATTTTTGGCTCTTTATTGCAGGTTTATATTGGAGCTTGTTGGTGCAAATCTAAGCTCACCATTGTGTTTGGAAGGTTCGAGAAAGTTGATTTTTCCTTTTGTTTCATCCAAATCGGACATATGAGGCCAAATGTGGGTTTGAAGCTAAATTGTGATTGCCATATCTAGAAGGTAGTTGCATTTTTGGAGCATTTTGGGTCAAATCCGACCTTTCCATTACATCCAAAACGGCCAAAAACCCTAAGATCAACTATCCATTCATCCATTTTGGAGCAAGTCATTTGGTGAGGCAAAAAAAAATTCCCTGAAATGTTGTGTGGCCACAGAGCATCATTATTAACAATGTTTGCAGACTATATTGTACAACCCACAGAGTTGTACCCGCATAGCAGGTAGACCCCGCCACTCGGTAGTGGCAGTCAATGACCAGTTCTTTAAAATTCCTACAGCCTAAAGGAAAAATCCGGTAGCTTCTGTACAAATCTGGCACGTGGAAAGAAATAGAAACCTGACAGCAAAGATTCTAACAAGAATCTCCAAGATTCCCCATAAATTTTGCCACTAACATTTTGCATGGAATATTCCGTCAACATCAAAAGATTTTGGTCAATGAAGTGAATTTTTCAATGACGAGAATTTTACCATCAAATTTATGCCCCTGACATGGTGACGTCAACACCACCTCAATGCTCAATTGAAATTTTTTTACCCCTCACCATTGGAGTTTTTGATTTTGTAGTCCAACTTTGAAGGCTAATAACTCATTCATTTTGGCTCCTTTTTTTGAGCAATTTTTATTTATTTGGGCTAATTTTTAGTGTTCTAAACGTTGGTGCAATCAGTGTTCAGTTTTGGTTTTTGGTTTTTTCAAAAATTTCAGATTTTCACAAGTGTTGTTGCTTCATCCTCATTTTGGGAACTTCGAGAGCTCATATCTTACTCCTACAGTAAAATTTTTGAGTGCTATTTTTTTTGAAAGTGCATAATTTTTTGTTTAATTTTCAATGGTATGATCAGATTGATCTCATTTTGTACCAAAAATTGTACTTGAATTCGTGGTCTATTTTGGCATCTGCATGTGCCAAGATCAAAGTCTATTTTTTTGTTTTTGGCAGTGGTAACTATAAATGCACTAAGTATAAAGTGCCAAATCAGATATTTCTTGAGGGGGTTTCTTGATTGAGTGATTTGGGGGTCTCTTGGTGCATTCTTTTGATTTTTTTGCTTGTGCTCTCTCATTTTCATGGATCATTCTAAGGTTCCTTTGCTCACATCATATAATTATTAAACATGGCATCAAAATGCATGAAGTATTCTAATGAAAAATGGTCACTCTCTATATGTTGAAAATAAGGTACATGAACCTATAGATGTAGATAAAAAGATAAAATGGATGATTGAACATACCAAAGCTCTTGGATGTCTTCATAGAATAGTTTCTCAAGATTTGTTGTTTCAAATTGAATCATGTAAAAATTCTCATGAAGCTTGGGAAAAATTGAAAACATTGTATGATGCTACAAATGAAGCAAGAGGCTATCAAATTGATAATGAACTAATGAGCCTTGATCCTAAGAACTTTGACAACATCCAAGACTACATCACTAAGGTTAATGAGCTAAGAGAGTAATGTAAAGAATGTGGAATTGATAAGAAGGAAATTCAGTTGGTCTATAATACAATGAATAAACTTGGTGTTGATTATGCTTCTTTTGTTTCTAGATTTAATACTCATAGATTGACTATGGGGTCTGCATATACTACACCTTCATTTGCATCATTTTTTGAGATGTTGATACATGAGCAATACAATCTTATCTCAATGGGTCTTATTGAGACTTCTAAATCTCAGGCATTGTTGGTTAGTCAAGTGAAAGAATCAAAATCAGATAAGAAATAAAAGAAAGAAAAGAATAATCCACATTTAGATCAAACAAATAAAAAATCCTCTTCCAAAGGGGAATCATCTAAGAAGGAGAGGCATTTTTGTGCATATTGCAAGAAGGATGGACATGAAGAACATTATTGTTATAAGAAGGATATTGATGAGTTGAAAAATCTTCTAAAAAAGAATCAAATTGATTTTCCTTCTAGAATGTTTGACTCACCTTCTTCTCCTTCTTCTTCAAAGAAGTCTAGGGGAAAATTTCATTTGGCATCTACATCAGGAAACAAAGGTCAAGCTCTTTGCGCTTTTTTCAGGTTCAAGATCAAGGAGATGACTTCTATATTCAGGAGCATCTCATCATATGGCATCTTCACAATCTATATTTTCTTCATTTCAGCCTTGTTCTATGTCTCATATCTTGATGGGAAACAATACATGCATGAGTGTAACATGGAAGGGATCTATTAGCTTTGGGGACAACAATTTCCAGGATGTTTTGTGTGTTCCTCATTTGATGAACAACATTCTTTCCATATATTAGATTACACATGGTGGAGATGGGAGAACAATGGAGTTCACAACTGATTCAATCATCATTCAAGACTTGGACAGTAGAGAGATCATTTCTACTGGGGTGGTTGATCATTCATCTCGGTGGTATACCTTTGTGTATTTTGCTTTTGATGAGGACATTGTTCCTTCAGTTGTTCATCACACTTTTAGTGTGAACCATAATTCAGAGGAGACATTTGGTTACTTGAACTTGGGAGTTCTCACATCATATTGAGTACTTGAGCCATGAATTTTATCTCCTCCATCTACTGTTGCAGCTAAGGATGCTTGTGATTCTATAGTTTGGGTTCCTTGTGATTCAGTGTAGTAGGACATACATTGTCTTCCAGATATGTCTACTTTAGATGGCTTCTTGACAGGTATTTCAAACTTGTTTGTGGATTCTCATCTTGCAAATTTGGGGGACATCACTGATGACATTCATCTTATCTTTGATGAAGATTCTCCTTCTTTAGTTGTTGTGAGGGAACACTCTGACCCTCTTGTTCATTCTCTACATGATCATTCTTCACAGATTGGCATGAGTGTGGCTACTTTTGGACAACATTTGGAGGAGGCTTCTTTGTCTTTAGAGGGGATATCCTTGTCTTTGGATCATGTTCTACATTCATCTCTACTAGATGTTGGATTGTACTCTTCAGTAGTGTGACCTAGAATGCTTGTTTGGAGTGTGTAAGCTTTCGACATCGACATGGAGACACTTGAGCATGCTTTAGAGACATCATACATCCTGCATACATTCTTGGTTTTGTTTCTTCCTAAGGGGAGGAACGTTGTTTGGCAAGATTGGATCATCTTCAGCATTCAATGTCGAGCTTCTACCATCATTGCAGGAGACTCAATATTGAGGGGGGGCTGCCTTGTCTCTCTTATGGGGGGGTATTTTTCCTCACATGGGGTTTTTACCTTCTCATGCATAATTGAGAGTATTTCCATTATTTTATTTCATCTCTCTTTTGGGGAGGAGTTTTTTCCCATTGGGTTTTCTCCTTTTCTCCATTTGTGATAGATTGCATTGCATTTGTACATGGGTACCTAACATGGCCTAGTTGTCGAGACCTATCTTGCATTGTTTGATTTTGTGTTCATTCTCCCTAAGTTTGAGTTAAGGGGTGGTTTTGGTGTAATTAAATGTGTTGTACCTTGTCCTAGGTCATAATTACACCTTAGTTTATCACTTCCACCTTTCATGGATATATCATGTGATTACCTCTCCAACTTTTGTGGGTGATCCACTATTTGTGGTGGTTATCACATTATCACTTTCCACTTTAGGTGGAGTGATAGTTTTTCATAGTTGTCTCATGTCATAATATTATGAACTACTATGTTCTCACCTTGGCTATATATCCAAGGGGTCTCTTATTGTAAAATAATCTCATATATCGTATCATTGACATTGAATACAATTTATTCTTGTCACATTATTTTCTCTCTTTTTGTGCTTTCCATTTGGTCCATAGATCTTGGCATCCATAGCCAATTCTAACAGTATGAAATAGGTTAGGGTATGGCCCCTCAGGAAAATTGATTGTTTTTTTGAAAAATTCAAAAAAATTAGGAAATATTCCCGATAAGTCAATTTGATGGTAAAAAATGCTATGGAGTTGACATAATTAAATTTGGAAGTGTTATGGATGTGTACGGGTCAATTGAAGTTGGAAGGTTAAGCGGCCAATAGAAAAGGTTAGAATAAATGCCACCCAAATGCTAGGTATAAATAGAAATTAGGTTGAAAACCAATTCATTTGCACTCAAAAGAGTTCAAGAATTGAGAAATTTTCTCTAAGTATTCACTGAAGATGTCTCCAGTTCCCTATGATGTGCATTGTGGATATTGGATCCAGACCTTTAGATGGCTAGCAGACGTAGGACCACTGATATGTACCCTAAAATGAGAGTTTGAAATTTCATTTTGCATGTAGTTCTAGGCATTTAAAATTTAGTTTGCACATGCACTCTTTCACATTCAACACATATGCGATTGTACGCAGTGCATCTGCTTGTCAAATGACGCATATGTTAAAAGATGTCTAGGCTAGGATCAGTCATTTTTAGGAATTCAATGCAAATTCTATACAATGCAACACATTGTAGGTTTGAATCACATTTGTATTTAGAATAAACACATGTAGGATTATACAACACATATGATGATTTAGACACATACACATTTTGTTAGGTAGTTGAAATAATGCACCACATTTGAGTTTTTGCAATGCATTCGCATTTTTTAGAATTGGTTTAGATTGTGTGCAACACATTGGAAATGTGCAACACAAATGCTTGTGATGCAACACATTTGTATGAATGCACTGCATGTGCCATAGTGAACCGCATTTGGCTTGAAAATTTGCAGAAATATTTTTCTAAGAAACACTTGAAAAATTTGACATCTTGGTTGAAATGCAGGTTGTTTTAGATCCCATATATACGTGGGAGACATGTCCAGATACCTTCGAGTTGAGATCTCGATTGGTCAGTGTGGAGACACAATTATTATGGAGACTAGGTCTAAAGAATGTGTTGACTATGCCCATGATTTGGGCAAATAGAGGCATGTTGACCTCTTTGTGTGAGCGATGGCATTTAGAGACTTCATCATTTCATTTGCCAATTAGGGAGGTGACATTCACTTTAGAGGACGTCTATAGGATTTTGTGACTTCCTATCAGAGGAGAGTGGGTTATGTATGATACCTAGCGTGGATTTAGTGAGCTAGATAGATACTATGTGTATGATGACATTAGGAGTCTAGAAATAGAGCATTATGAGATCAGATCACGGGTGTTGGTGGATAGTTATGAGAGGATTGATTGCATCCTATGTATATTGATAGGGGTATAGTTCTTTCGGACCGGCTAGGTCATGGTTTTCTTGTCGGGTGGGGAGAGATGCTGGTGGGGATATTAGAGAGGGAGATTATGTATGCCTGGGGTTCGTGTTTGTTAGGCATGTTGTACTTCCATCTACACGATATAGTGTACAAAGATGCACAGTCTATGAGCTGTGGTACCAAACTTCTCATGGTTTGGGCATGGGAGCGGATAGCTATATTTCGACCTCTTGTTACGATAGAGTGGGAGGCTAAATCTCCTTATGTTTTTTGGTATACAGGAAACATTACTCAAAGTCATGTTGGAGACACAGGTTACTAAAAACATGCACCGAATATTTTGGATCATTTTACTGGAGGCCATACATGGATTGTGATAGATGGTCAGATGAGGACAAGCATTTGAATTCTTGTAGGTAGACATAGTACCTGATTGGGAGGGATATTTCAATTGTACACATTATTGAGAGACACCTGCCAGATCGGTGTCTGAGATAGTTTTGGGAGGTTCAGGATGAGCCTAGAAGTAGAGTAGAGTTTTCTCGATCTTCCAGATAGGTTCCACACTGGGGGGCTATGATACCAGTAGCTACTACAGAGGTAGAGATTCAAACATTACAACCTTTACAATGGGTATGGAGAGGAAGAGCAATAGATCTAGGGACTATAGCTGGGTATGACACATGGTGGGTAGAGCATTGTTCGATTCCTTAAACATATCCGAACTAGTTGGCACCAATAGAGAGATGAGGTACAAGGCCGAGAGGGCAACATAGAGGTAGAGGTGGTGGAAGAGTTGGTGGTAGGGGTGGTGGTGATGATGGTAGAGATGTAGGTGGTAGATGATGACAGAGAAGTTAGAGAGGTGGTTGAGTAGGTGCACTATCACCTATTCGAGAGGTAGAGGTAGAGGATGTACCAATGTTGGACCTCAGAGGTGGAGCAGAGGCATAGGTTAGAGATGAGCATGTTGTCGAGGAGGCAGTAGTAGAGGAGCATGCAGAGGTAGAGATTGGCAGAGAGGACCTTGCAGAGGAGGAGGCAGATGTGGATATTGATCCTCTTGGTATTCTAGCATGCTATGGGGAGGATGATATTGAGGAGGAGGTACCTATGGAGGAGCAGGATAGAGAGCTCTGAGTTTGGATTGTAAAGGGGAGATGGGATGATGATGCTCATAGAGATGGTGATAGGGAGTATTTGGAGGAAAGGTTGAGACTCGTCACAACAGAGCTTGATGCCTTGCGGATAGAGATAGAAAATACTCATATGGAGAGAGATAGTGCACTCATGGAGAGAGATCAGGCCATAGCTTAGAGAATGGAGATAGAGCAGCAGTTTACAAAGGTGGGACACCTTTGTAATGGTACTTCATCTGATGGTATGGTTCGTGAGCTAGTCAAATCAGTAGAGAGAGCTACCTATGATAGGGATCTATATGAGTCAGTGGTGCCAACAAAGAGACGAGATCCTAGCTTTTCAGAGGTTCACAGCCAAATATCACATAGAAGGATTCAAAACAAGATACAAAGTACAAAGGGTGTGGTAGGACTACTGAGCATAGGTCCGTATGATAGGCCTTCCATCTCATAGAGAGTACCTCTAAGGAAGTTTCCTCCACCTTCACGACATGACAGTAGTGGTAGTGGGACACATTGACACTTTTATATTTTTGGACACTGTATTTTGACCAGAGAGAGCCTGCGAGCTCATTTTTTATTTATGGATAAATTTTGACATTGTAGTGTGACACATAAGTTTGAGCGATATATATATGATTTTGGTGGCTTCTATATGATATGGAGTTCTATTTTATGATAATTCATTGCTTCTATATGATTATGTTTCCTAGATGATGTATGTATATGTGTTACGAATGAATGTTTTCTATATTATGATGAGTTTATGCAGTTTATGATGTTATGATAATTTTATATGATCTTATTTATATATGATGGTGATATGTGCATGCAATATTTTCATTATATACCTAATTATGATGGAATTCCTATTATGTAATGATTTCGTAAATATGCAATGAAGATGTTAATGTTCCTACATGTTTGAAATGAAATGTAACTATATGATATATTATATTGTTTACCTAATTCTTATAGAATGTATGCATATGCAGATTATCTAATGTTTTTGTTGTGTCACAGGACTTTATCATCATGTCAAAAAGAGAAATGTTAGCACGGATGATTTTAGAATTTTAGTAAGAAACAATGAAGGAGGTTGATTGTAAAACATATAATCCTCAATTTTTTGCTAGATATTCTAAGCTTTCTTTTTTTTATCATCATTGGGCAGGACATGACACAAATGGATAGTGCACACCATGATATGAGATAGACCATAGTGTACAAATTCATCTATCTGTGAAAAAATACAGTCGTAGACAAGGAGAGTCTTAACTCATACTAAGGACAAGATTGCCCCAGTCATTTTGTTTTAACAAACTACATACAACAAACAAATAAAAGACAGGTCATGAGACGTCATTGCTCCTCTAAATCCTTGAGAAAACTAGTAACATGACTCAAAACCAAAGTTTAAAAGACAATTAAGAGATAGCAGCCAAAGAAAAAGAGTCCCGAGACATCCTTGCTTCTCTAAATCCCTCAAGGGACATCCTTGAGAAAGCTAATAACCAGACTTATTCACAAATCGATAAAAAGATAAGACAAAATAATATGTAAAGTCATAAAGCCAAACAAAAGTATTCACCAAAACTTAATCTTGTGGGATTGTTTGATGTTTGAAATAAGGTAATGTGAGGGATGACACATACTACAATAAGACATCGATTCTGGTTTCAAATTCGTGACTATTTGTGTAGGGCATGAAAAATCTCGGTTTCAGAAAGACATGTGTCATATAAGACATTGGAGCTTAATGAAGTTGATGTGACAAGCTACATGAGGCTATGACAATTTGACAATGTTTGTTGACAAGAAAGACATATCTTTCTTAAGACATAAGTTGATCACTTTAACAATGTGTTTGATATTGACTCGATGATTGTTTGAGATGTTTTCCTTGTTGGTGCATGACTTGTTTTGATTCCTAGGCTGATTAAAAGTGTGTGTGTGTATTGGAAGTGTATGACTTGAGATCATACCCTAAAGGATTGATGTAATGCGGCCTCGGGGGCTCATCGATTGATTAGCCTTGCCTGCGTTGTACACACAAAGATCTCATAGTTTGACCCAACTTTAACTAAAATAACTAACTAAAGATATGCATGTAAGTTGATGATATGGAACATGTGTGATAGTGAATGTGAATGTGATAAACCCTATTGGACTGACCTAGTGTGGTCTCGAGAGCTCATCAATTGATTAGCCTTGCCTACATTGTATAGAAAGAGACCTCGTAGTTTGACACGAACAATGAATTTGAATGTACAAAGAGTCATGATTTTAATGTGTGTGATACATGAAAAACCTAGACAGATAGACCTAATGCCACAGGGGCACATCGACTTATGGCCTTGCCTACATCTAGTCGTAGAGGCAACGTATTGACTTTGTCCACAACAGACTGAGCACGACTGACTCTGACTTTGTTTTTTGGATTTTTTGACATGTTTTGATGTTTTTTTTTTTATAAGTCTTCTATTGTTTTTTGATATTTTCAAGACATTCTCTGATGGTGTAATGCTATGTATAAGGTGCTCATGACACAAAATAAGGATTTTCCCCCAATCGGGAATAAGACATGTGAGATGGAGTGGGGAATGTGACAAAATGGACCTGATGTCAATCATTTCAAGCAATGGATAGGACAACCATTTATTATGAGGGATGGTGAAATTTTTTGATTGGAATGATGGTAGATGAAAGAGCAAGTTTGAATACACATGGCACATGTTTTCTAGGTTTTCACCATGGTACTTATCCATAGCACTACCAAAGTGGTTCTCACCATTGGATGGATTATTTCTCTTTACTATTTTGTTGATTTTCTAAAAAAATTTGGTGTTACAAAGATGCCTGTTTGCCAGGTTCTCATCATGGTAACCATTTTTTTGTTTTTTCCATTTTTTTTGTATTTTCTCGATTAAGACAAAGACTCTTAGAAGCTATGCATAGAACCTCTTCAGATGAAGGCTGTTGATTGGTGAAAAAACTGGTTGTCGTTTAGGGGTAGAGAGTTGGTACACTCCTGATCCAAAAGGTTCTATGACAATATAAGGCCCTAACTAGTTAGGTTCAAACTTACCTATCTTTCCTCGTTCAGCTTGATTCTTGGGATTCTCCATTAAAACCAGGTCACAAATGTCAAAGTGTCTATTTAGAACTTTCCTATTATAGCTACAATGAAGACGATTATGATATGCTTTGAAATGATCTAGTGCTTTTTATCTTCATTCATCCTGTAATTCTAACTCTTGTAATTTGGATACATGGTATTCTTCATCATCAACGTGACCTTTCAAGGATACCCTCAAGGAAGGAATTTCACCCTCAATAGGTAAGATAGCTTCAGATCTAAATACTAGGGAGTTTGGAGTAGCACCAGTGGTAGTTTAAATGCTTGTGCAATAAGCCCATAAGGTAGGATTTAGTTATAGGTTCCAATCACAACCAACGTCATTGATAGTCTTCTTTAGGATTCTGACAATGGTTTTATTAGATGCCTCAACTTGGACATTACCTTGTGGGTAAGGGTATGTCCAAGATCATGATGGGTATGTGGTTGACGACTTTTTTTTTTCCTAAAATTGATGAAACGAAAAAGGGTTTTTAAAGGAGATTCTTAGCTTTCCACCAATATAAATTATTCTTTACTTTGAATTTAATAAATAATTATTATTCATTTTCTATTGAATTACGACTAAATTCATGATTTTTAGGCTGATTGAAAAAAATCTATAGCTTTCAAATAGTATCATATTTTTTGAATCCAAAACATGCATCACATTCTATGCTTCACATAATATAAGATCAAAAAATAAAAAATTGAATTTCATGAAGTTTTGACCAAGTTAAGGTGGTCAGACATACAAGTCTTTATATGTTTTAAAAGTTGTCATAAAAAAATTATAATAAATTATTTACTTGAAAAAAAATTACAAAAAAATATGCATCACATTGGGACATGAGTCCTCTACTTATATATAAAATATTATAAAAAAATATTACCATTTTAATGTGGTTAGGGTGGTCAGACAAACACCTACTTCTTATTTTTTCCCTAAAATTTAAGTACTATTGTATTGAAATTTCAAATTTTCACCAAATAGATTTTATTTTTTTGTAAATAAACCTAGTAATTTAGAAACTACATTCAATTTGCTACAAATTCTATTATTACATATTTTTGAAATAATATAGATAACTTATTCAAAATTTTATGTCAAGTTGCCTAACTCTAATTTTTTTGATTTTTTAGCCACTTAAGGGCCTGTTTTTTCCATGATGATCCTGCACATACCCGTAATACAGGGTGGAAAAATGATTTTTGATATGAAAATATTCACATAAATGGCATACTTCTTGGCTTTTGAATGGGCGGCCATTTTCTATGATAATGGATTTGGGTAAACCATAACAACAAATGATATAGTTTAGAATAAACCTAGATATTTGTGTCTTGGTGATGTAGGTCTTGGGAATAGCTTCGATCCATTTGGTGAAGTATTCGGTGGTGGCTATGATGAATTTATGGCTATTGAATGATGGAGGGTGTATCTTACCTATGAGGTCAAGTACCCATTGGGAAAAGGGCCATGGTGATGTAATTGAACTAAGCTCTTGTGTTGGTGCTCTGATCAAATCTGTGTATTTGACACTGTCTACATTTTTTTAGAAAGATATACGAGTCTTTTTCCATTGTAGGCCAATAATAACCTAATCTCATAATCTTATGGGCTAAAGTAGGACCACTTGAATGGGATCCACATATAACCTCACGTACTGCTCGCAAGGTTGTTTCTTCTTCTTCAACATCGAGACATCTCATTAGGGTGTTATCTAAGGTACGTGTATATAGGGTATCTCCGATGATGGTGTACTTAGCTGACTTACGGTTAAAGGTTCTGTGTTGGTTATTTGATACATCTAGAGGTAAGGTTTGGTCATTTAGATAGTCGAATATGTCTTTGTACCAAGGAGAAGTAGGACCAACAACTGTACACACCATCATAGAATCAGGGTCATCATAGACAGGGACCAACAATTTTTCAACTAAAAAATCAAACTTAGGCACATTGCTCGAAATATCTAATAAGGAACCCATAGTTTTCATAGCATCTGTAGCCCTGTTCTGAATACGTGGTATTTGTTGAAAGTTAATGTCATCAAAGTATTGCTTGAAACTATCATCCATGTTCTTGTAGGGGGAAATTTTCTAATCCTTAGTCTCATTATCATCATTTACTTCTCGGACTACTAGTTGAGAATAGCCAAAAACATGTAGAATCTTAATCTTCCACTGGGCTGCAATTCTTAATCTTGTCCCTAAGGCTTCATACTCTACTATGTTGTTGGTGCAAGGGAAATCAATCCTGGATGATTTAGGAATAGTATCATCCTAAGGTGTAACAAATAGGATACTTGCTCCTAAACCATGATTTGTATGTGACCCATCAAAGTATAATTTCCATTCGGTTCTAGTGTCAACTGTGAAGATAAATTCATCAGAAAAATCCACCACTAAAGGATGGTTTGCCTTCATGGGTGCATCTGCTAAATGATATGCAATCACCTATCCTTTTATATCCTTCCTTTCCACATATTGAATGTCATACTCACTAAGTATCATAACCCATTTAGCCAATCGACCTGCTAATGTTACTTTACTTAGGAGATATTTGAGGGGATCAACCTTTGCGATCAATATTGTTTGGTGATTTAGCATATAGTGTCAAATTTTTTGAGTAGAAAAGACTACCGCAAGACAAGAATGTTCTATGTTGCTATAATTTAAATCATATCCCACCAAGGTATGACTGATGTAATACACTGCTCTTTCATGACCTTGATCATCGTTTTGTGCGAGAAGAGCTCCTAATGCTGTTTGAGTTGCTGAAATGTATAGTATCAATGGTTTTCCATTTGTAGGTGGTATTAAGACTGGTTGAGTGAGTAGATAATCCTTGATTTTTTGGAAAGCTTCCTAAAATTTAGGTGTCCACACAAATGGTACTCCTTTCTTGAGTAAATGTTGAAATGGGTGTATTTTTTCTATCAATTGTACAATGAAACACTTGATGGACTGTAATCTTCCCTGTAGTGTTCTTAGTTGACCAATGCTGATTGGAAAAGGCATTTCTATGATAGCTCTTACCTTCTCTGGATCTACTTCAAAGCCACTTCTGGAAATGATATACCCTAGAAGTTTCCCTAATTTCACCTCAAAGACATATTTATTTGGATTTAGCCTAACGTTGTAATTTTCTAGCCTTTGGAATATCTTATCTAGAACTTTCAAATGATCTTCCCTTGTTTCTAATTTAAATATAATTTCATCTACATAATCTTCCATGAGAGTATTTATAAAGTCATGGAAAATAGTAGTCATTTACCATTGATAGGTAGCTCCTGCATTCTTAAGCCCAAAAGGCATAACATTGCAATAGTATGTTCCCCATGGACACATGAAATTTGTCTTGTGTTGGTCTTCAGCTATGATTTTGATTTGGTTATGTCTAGAGAAACCATCCATGAGGGATAACATCTTGTATCCTACTATAAGATCTATTATCATGTCTATGTTTAACAAAGGGAAGTCATCCTTAGGACATGCCTTGTTGATGTCTCTAAATTTTGTGCAAATGCAGATGCCCCCAGTTGGTCTAGTCACTTGCATAAGATTTGAAATCTAGTTTGCATAGTCGATAGTTCTTATAAATCCAACATCCAAGATTTTCTTAAGTTCTGCTTTGACCAGTAGAGCAATTTGTGGATGCATTTTCCTTAAATTTTGTTTGAATAGCTTAATACTTAGCTATAATCGTAGATGGTGCAATATTAGGTCTTGATCCAGCCCAAGCATGTCAATGTATGACCATGCAAAATTTATCTATTTCTTTGTGAAGAAGTCCTGAAATTCTTGTTTTTCTATCCCTGTCAATGATGCTGTAAAGTATATGTTTTGAGGGCTTTCTTCTATGTTTATGTTGAATTCAATAGACTCTTCTACTAGCATTGGTGAATTTTCTTGTTCAACTGGGAGAATATTTAAACCTCCATCCTTGGGTGCCTCAGAGATTTTTTCACCCTCGGATACATCCTTTATTTTGATTGTTTCTTTGTCCAAAGGCTTCTTTCAGTTTTCACCTAGGGACTCATCATTTTTCTTATTTTCATCATTTTTCTTTTTTATTTTCATATTCATGACTAGACATGTAAATAGACTCCCCAAAATATGCTTTGTCATCCAATTCTATGGTAAAACTAGCTTTATGATCCCCTCTTGGTATGCCTTCTCGAAGTCCCATGAAATCAGCTATTGCTTCATTATTCTCAAATGTGTCTAAGATGGGTGTACCTTGTTGATACCAGTCGAAAAGTTTGGGATATATGAGAGGCATGTCACCATCAGAGTTATCAAAGGTGGAAGCTGACAAGGTGAATATAGAATGGTTGACATGGTCACAAAATTTTTGGACTAGCTCCTTGTTCTTTTTCCTATGGGTAGGTAAACTCTAATGTGGGACTATTGTAAGGGATAAGTCGCCAGAAGATGGTTTTTTAGGTGCCCAAGATGCATGATCAAGGGTTTCCCAATAATAGTGCTTAAGCCATTCTTCTTTGGACAAGGACTTCTTATGATGGGAACTAGATGGCTTTGGTACAGGTTTTATCATTAGGTCCAATTCTCTAAATAGATTAGCTAGGTTCATGGTATTGATAGAGGAAAGGGAATACCATTCACAATCGCTTGAGTTGGGAGATTCATCATAAACTGGGGGAAGTAGTTCGTGAGATATCTCAATGTTTGCATAAGCACTCACTTCCTCTTGAAATGGTGATGAAATACTAGGAAACCCAATTCTAAGTGGTTGAAACCCTAGCCCTAGGTATTTCGGTTGTGGCGAGACAATGATCGGTTCCATCCTTTCATTTTGATGTAGTCCTAACCCACTATTTTCGTCATAGCCATTTCTTTGCATCATCTTAAATCCTTTTCCATATTGATTCTTAGCTATTTGAATAGACGGCGAGGGGTATTCATTGTCTTCCTTGTACAACCAAGAGGTAATATCACCTTGATCCACAACTTCTTCACTTAAATCTCCCCATTTGGTCAATGTCGTTGTAGGGGGAACATGAAATGTGACTATTGACTGTCTTCTATCTGGCATGGGTAGACCATATGCCTTAGGTGGAACCAGTTGACTGACACAATAGGATGCCTTCATGTAATATTCTCCACAACACCTATCTTGGATCTTGACCTTAGGAGTGGATGATGGTGGTTTGAATGAAATGGACTTGGTAAGATGTGATGGATCAATGTATAGGGATAAAGTGGATGATGAAGCTTCTTGGTTAACTAGTACCTATCATTGTGAAAATTCCCTTAGTCTTGTATAATATTGAAAGGATCTGGATCACCATCAATTGTGATCTTGGTGCCATTATACAGGAATTTAAGACATTGGTGGTATGTGGAAGGTAAAAATTTCATTGCATCTATCCAAGGTCTACCTAACAACAGGTTATACAGAAGGGTGAGATCCAAGACTTGGAAGTTGTTGTTCATAATTGTTGGGCCAATTCTGATAGGGAGTGTGATAACTCCTTTGGATGATCTTTCCTCATCATCATAAGCCTTGATGACTACACTCTTAGAGGTGTCTACACATTCTTTTGAGAATCCTAATGCCTTAACCAATTTTAGGGTACACAGGTTCAAACCTGCTCCTCGATCTACCAAGACTCATCTGAATTTGGTTTGATGGACTAGGACTTCAAGATGTAATGGGTCATTATGATCAGTCTTTTCAGTTGAGTAATCTTGTTGGGAAAATGTGGCATGATGTGAGATTGTTAAATATCCCACCATTTCTTTGAAACGATTGACATCTAAGTCTCTAGGAATAGTTGTGTTCTATAAAGATTTGTTGAGAATGGCTCGATGCTTAGGTGATAAAGTCAATAGTTCCAAAATGGATATTTGTGTGGGGGTTTTAGTCAATTGATCAAGGAGATTGTAGTCAAACTTGGAAAACTGTGTAGGTGGCTCAGAAGAAGGACCTAGAAGAATAATCTTAAATCTATGTGCATTTACAACACATTCTAGATGCTTCTTAATGATGATGGTATGGATGTTTTCATTTGTAGCTCGGAGGTGATTTATGATCTTTCCTATACCATAGTCATACTTGGTATTGGCATAATTGGTTGATGGAGTATTCTTGGTTCCTGAAATGGAGGCCTTTCCTTTTGTGTGGTCATGTGATGGGTCTGTGAAGACCTTATGATTACTATTCTTGGTATTTTTCTGCCCATTGACCTCTATGGTTCTGTTTTCATCAAAGTCTTATATAATATTCTTCAGTTGTCAACATTGTTGTATTTTGTGTCCTTTTGTTTGATGATAGTCACAATAGGTGTTATCATCCCACCATAAATGTTTAAACTATTTAGGATCATACTCTCTTGGTTCCAAAGGTTTAATGAGATCATTTTTAATGAACTCTTTGAAAATTGTCTCGATTGGTTGCGCCAAAGGGGTAAATTCACATGTAAGAAATCTCCTTTGTGGTCATTGTTGTTGTGAATTTTGGATAAAAATTTCTGTTTGATCTGGGCTATTCATCATGTCTTGATTGGGGTTGTAACCTCTAATTGTGATAACTAGTCCCATATGTATGGTTTTAGCATCAACAATGTTGTTATTTGTAACATTTTTGTTTCTGGACCAAAATTTTTTTCTATCATTGGGTGCGTTTTGATGTTGAACAATGAGGTTTTTGCCTAGTACTTTTATGTCTCCTTTGTCAATAAGGCCTTTTTCAAGGATGATGCCCTTTTGTACCAAGTCTAGGAATGAATTACAATAATGCACCCTTAAGTCACCTCTTAGTTTTGGATTAATGTTTTCAAGGAATATCACGACCTTCTACTTCTTTGGTATTTCAACTGGACATCTGCTAGGTAGACTTCTCCATCTTTGGAAGAAAGTGGTGAAAGTTTCACCATCTTCTTGTGTTGTGTGGCACAAGGTAGCTATTGTTACTTCATTGTCTATGTTAAAGGAAAAGTGTTCGAAAAAATTCTTAGCTAATTCACCCCAAGATCTTATGCCATATGGTAATTTAGAAAACCATTCCAGTGCTATCTCGATAAGAGTTTGCAAAAATAGTCTCATCAAGTATGTAGGGTCATATGATATGTCCATGCATATGATTGAGAATTCTCTAATGTGTTCCAAATTATTTTCCTCACATTATACTTAGGAAAATTTAGTATGATGTATCCATGGGGGAAAGGTGTCATGTAGAGAACTTTGTCAAATGAACATGGACATAGATCTTGTGTTGAGATAGTTCATTTGTCTGACATAGACATGTTGTCCATCTGTTGTTGAAGAATTTGCATTTGGTTTTGGAGAACATCTACTTGTGTCAAGGACATATTCTTTGTATTGTGTGGATCAATGTAGGTGTTATGAAATGTTATGTTTTGTGATGGGTTATGATTTGGTGAGGGAATATATCCCGTTAGAATGTTCTGATTCGGTGTGGGAATATTTCATGTCTGAATGTTCTAATTTGGTATAGGAATTTTCCTTGTCTAAATGTTCTGATTTGAAATAGGAATATTTCCTGTCTGAGTGTTCTGATTTGGTATAGGAATATTCATGCCAACTGTGGATCTCTTACTAGTCGTGTTGGTGCCAAAGGGGTTTGATGAAGTTGCTCCTGTAGTAAATTGTAAACCTTATGTTATGTTGAAAGGGATTGTGTTTACAATTGACAATGTTTGATTTGGTATGCCAGTTGGTATTTCTGTGGTGATTTGGGGAATAGAAACACTTGACATCACAGTTTGTGTTGGTTGAATAGAATTTTTTTTCAAAGTATCAATATCAAATATTGGTAGTAGTGTGGCAACTTCTACTATAAAATTTTGTAGATATCATTGGGGATCGTTTTCCAAACACTCATCCATAAAGGATGCAAATTCAGGATCTTGTACTGCAACATCTATGTCTTCAACATAAATTTGTCCAAGTGTGTCTCTAGTGATGTATTTTTCAAACAAAGGTTTATTTGGTATTTCTTTTCCTAATGGGTCTGACATTGCTTTATGTTTCTTTTGAGACCTTGTTTCGACCAAGAAAAGTTGCTAAAAAATGGGGTAATGCAATCTGTCTAAAAATCAGTATGTCCTATTTCTATGTTTTTTAGATTTTTTGACAATAAAGGATGTTGCTAAAGATTTCTAAAATGACATATACTAAGATGACGTATGGTAGGACAAAAAATATGCAAAATCTTGAGTAGACTATGATGGTAAATGATTCTAAAATGGGTATAACCTATCACCTATGGAATAAATGCATGCAATGATTTGAGTGGACCAAAGAATCTGATTGTAGGACAAAGATAGTTGATAAGGTGAATTTCCCAAACTAGACTATTGAGTTGGAAAGATTCAGTAATAGGACCAAAGTGACTAGGTTCAATGATGAGGACAAATCAAAACATGAACGTATCCAATGATGAGGAAAGTTATCTATTCTATGATATGCAATTTCCTAGGAAGTCTCTAAATGCATGCAACTTAGGATGACTATGACTAGGACGTATATGACACCTAATAATGCAAGGTATTGAGAAAAAAAAATCCATTTTCTGTCCAAGGTTGATCTTAAGAAATAGAAGAAAAAATGATAGTTATGCTTTTGGACTCGGTTTTATAGTTTTCTCATTTTTTTGTTGACATTCAAATGTGGTTCACCTATCAGATGCGGTTCTATTTTTGACAGATGCATTTCAGATTTCCAATGTGGCAATTTGACTACAAATAGGTTTCAAATGTTGATAGGCAATTTTAACTTGTGATAGATGTGGTTTAGGTTTTGACAGATGCGACTCACAATAACAACTGCGACTCAAAATATGGTTTTTGTGAACCTAAACTTGTTGACAGACAGTCACGGTTTTCCGTTTGACAAATGCAGCCCGAAAATACACATGTGACTCAGGATTTGACAGTTGGGATGCAGTATCTAAACTCTGTAAAATTGGACTATGTTGAAAGACACATGTGGTGATTAAAATGATAGTTGCGATTCTCTAGGACAAATGCAATTCTGAAAATGACAGTTGCGACTTTTGTTGACAATTGCGGTTTTTTGAAGATGATTTTTTTACTGACTCTATTTGATGATCAATTTTTTTGATGAATACAACAAAAATAACGACAGAATACAATGTGTTTTCAGTTTTTGGTGATATATCTATTAAAATAAGAGAACATTTAAAACCTAGACTTTGTTGGACAATACTTGCTGAGTTCTTACTTGGATAAATCCAGCTATGCATATTCAATGCAGATGACTAGTATCTTCACCCCACTGGCTCCCCTCCATGACACTCACTTATATGGGGAAACCAAGCTATTGTACCCATGAAACTCCCATGGAATACATCTTATCTCCACACATGAACCATAAGAATGTAAGATGACTTCACAGGTTCGAACCTGCTGCACTAGCAAATAGATAGGATTTTGGAAAAACTACAACATGGTTTTTAGTAAGGGCATTTCGTTTGTGAGAAACCATCCAGTATGGTGAGAGACCATTTCTTCCCTTCTTGTTGGAACAATGAGCGTGATTTTTGCGGTTTCCCTCAAAAATCCATTTTTATATACCAGGTGGAAGTCGTTGGCTAAAGCATGTTACCGGTCTGAGTCATCTCGGGGTGAGTAGTTTTTCCCACCAAGACAGGCCCAAGTTCTAGAATCAGTAACCATTTCTCTTACACCTAGGATCGCATGATTGTGCAAGGGGAGAGGATACTTCAATATAACGAATCATAAAGGGTTACAAAATGTGCTTTCACACTAGACAAAGAAAACACTGATTCTTTTTAATCCAGATGACAATTATTTATCTACCAAACAAAAAACTTTCCAAATAAAATTAACAAAGTCATTAGGTCCTGCATGGAAACTAATCAGTAGTTCGGTTGTGTCTTCGATTTTCATCCTACAGAAAAGAAGTTTGTTTTTGGTCTTCTATGCTTCGTCCTGTAGAAACTAAGTTACTCCTCTAAAAATAGCTCCAAACAAACATCGGCAAAAAAATGAAATAACACAAAAATGAAAAAAGAAAACATGAATGTACGGAAGTTAATAAAAATGTGAAAAACCTATTTACCAAGTAGATGCGGCTTATCAAGCCATAGATGGATTGTTATATTGATAGGCGAATGCGGTTCAATGTTGATAGGTGGATGTGGTGTGGTATATCACAAATAAGGTGCAGGATGTCAGATGCGTCGGTAGATGGATCAAATGTGGCTCACAAATACGAATGGGTCATTTATTTGAGTGGATGTGGTGTGTCATATGATAACCTGCAAAATAAAAGATGGAAAACAAAAATTCTTGCACGAATTTGAAGCGTGATTCACGTCGGGTTCACCAAATGTAACATAGATTTTTTGGAGAATTTTCTACATAGATTAGGATGATCAAATCTAACAAATAATCTAAATAAAAACAAAAAGGAATGAGTAAATGAATGTAGAAGAATAACACAAATAATTGAAAATATCTCACCGAATATGCATCCACTTCTAATTATCTTGATTGTCCTTGTCGATTTTGATGTATCAGTATTCTTGCCTTCAGATTTTCAGTATTGATGCAAGCATAACCTTGTTGAATGTCTAAGAAAAATATTGAAGACTAAGTTTCTTCTCAAAAGTATTGATTTTGAGAGGAGGAATAATGATAATGATAGGTCAATTTATAGATTTTGGGTTTTCGAATGATTGGCTCAGATTAAAAGAGAGATCGACAAACGAGATTGATGAATGTCATGTGATGTGAGTTATGTGTTAGATAGAACATGTGTTAGAAAAGTTTGCAAGATACATATTAAATTAGAATGACAACTTAATCTTGTGTCAAGACTACTCGAAAAATAGAAAGAACATGAGTTCCAAATTAAATAAATAATTTAGTCTTCAGTTAAGATTCTTCGAAAATAGAAGAAATAGACTTTGAATGACAAAGACAAAGATAGAACTCAGAGAATAAAGAGTTTGAATGCACACATGAATTAATTAATTAAATAAAGATATTTAATTAATAAACACATTCATGCATATGAGTTAGAACTAGTTAATTGACTAGTTGTGACAAAGATTCCTCTCGTAGAGACGATTAAATATTGAATTTGGAGATAACTATCATATTAAATATAGTTTTGGATTCAGAAGGTGAGTGAATGGTTAATCAACTGAATGATAGAAGAATGTGACATAAAGAATTAATAATGAATTAAATGTTAATTTAATTTAACATTCAAAATTGAAAGATTAATTAAATAAATAATGTAATTTATTTAATTGACTGTTGAAAAGGATTAATTGAATAATTAAATAATAAATATTTAATTATAGTTGAAATATGACAAAGTGGTAATTAAATAATAAATTATTTAATTAAGAAAGAAGAATTAATTAGTTAGCGTCATAATTAAATAAATATGGTTTATTTAATTAATCAAGTTAAATAAAGGTCATTATGAATTAACAAATTAATTAAAAAGGGGTATTTAATTAATAGAGGAAATATGTGTTAGAAAGGTAATTAAATAATAAACATTATTTAATCATGACCATGGATAATATAAAATTATGTTGAAAGTGGTGCTCGCAGGCCTAGACCAATTTTCAATGTCTACACATGTCACTAGAGATGCACTTGGTACCATATTCACTATACTTCACTTGATTATTTTGGTACATCACTCACTAGGGAGTAGTAAAATCTAGTACATATGGTCTCATTGAAGTCTTCCAAACCACATACTCTTATTGTGACACTAGGAACTAAATACTAGAAGGATTCAAATGAAAAAGGAAATAAATAAAAATACAAGGATTCCAAAAAAAATGAGAAATCAAAGGAATTACATTCATAATATACCTTTCATTCTTCTTCCTCTTCAAAGGGGGGCTCATCTGATAAGGATAGACACAATTTTATATATTGAAAAAATTCAATACATTATGAGCATTCGTGTTATATAAATAAAATTGATGATTTAAAAGACCTTCTATAGAAGAATCATAATCAATTTCCTTCATCTATGTATTTTAATTTGATGGATCCTATGACATTTTTGAGTTCTGTGTCATGTTATTCAAAGATTCAATGTCTTTGGATGGTTTTGAGAGGGATAAGTTGTGAAGGTCTTGTGTAAAGGGTTCACCATAGAACTAAAATCCTCCTAAAATCCTAGTTGTTCTTTTGCTTAGTCATTCTCTCTATTTTCTCATTGACTAGTTGAATAAAATCTTGGTTGGTTTAAGTTATGTCTTATGTATTTTCTTCCATATCCTAACTATCCCCTTGCTTCATTTTCATGTCTAAGCCCGTTTCTTCTAAGATTTTGTCCAAGAACTTGAAATTTTTCCTAAGTCCTTAGTTTTTTGGTCTTTTGGTTGGTTATCAAAACTTCTTCGACCACTCACATGGTTACCATAAGCTCTATTTGTATTGATGAATGAAAAATTTGTCTAACTATCATTGTTGTTGGAATTTCATGTTGTCTTTAGAGCTTTTTCAACTACTACCATGGATTTTAAAATCTCATCATGTTCCTATTAAGTCATTCCTTTTTTAAGTATCATTACTTTATTTTCCTAGGTGTGGCTCCCTTTTTAAAACAAATTTTTTCACATGTGCTTATTATTTCGCTTAAGTGTTTATCTAATGCACCATCCCTTTGCATCACATTTTTGTTCTTGGCAACATAGAATGAGGTTGTGATGTGCAATATGTTCACTGATCAATGAATCAAGATAGAAGATGGAATTTTTTTTGTCATCACATAAGTTCAATGCAATGCATTTTAATTCTCCACTATTGGCTTCCTTTATCCAATGAGTGATGTTCCAAGATCAACAGTGAGCAGAAGAAGAAATAATATAATGTTAATTGCACAAGTGTTTCACACCACATTGGTGTATAAAGAGGAATAGGTCCTATTTTCAATATGTGATGATCCCTTCAGAGTGCTACACATGTCAAGATACTAGTGCATAGAAAGCTTATAGTGAATTGCAAGTTCAAGTTTATTGTGTTGCAAGGTGTGCACCCTTGGTCTCCTTGGTTGTTCAATGTAGTGCTCAGGATTCATGGCATGGTTTAACCACCTCTCATTGATCTTAACTCTATCTTGTATCAAGAATTGAGAGATTAATATTTTGGTGTAATGAGAAGGCCAATAATTAGTATCATAGCTCGTCATAGATTCAAATCCATAGCTTGCACAGAGGGGATTGTTTCAAGGTGTGTTCCCTTCATTTCCTTAGTTGTTTAGTGCAATTATTAGGATTCATGACATGGTTTAACCACCTCTCATGGATCTTAACTCTGGCTTGTATCAGGCATTGACAGGTTGATATTTTGGTGCAACAACAAGGCCAAAAAACTGCATATAGAACAAGGAGCAATATGTGATATTTGAGATCTACAACTATGATGGAAATGAGGAAATCGACCAACCATCACATAAGTTCAATACATCACATTTGTATTTCATGAAGACCACAACTATTTGTGATGTGTGATGAAGGCATATTCAAGGTATATTCAAGGATAGGTGTTAGTATTTTTTCTCATAGTGAGGATCCTTTCTATCACATTTTGGTTTCAAATGGCTCATTATTGAAGTGTGCTATGTGATTATAAGAATATGTTGAGGAATATTATAGGTAGGTGGTGAGATTTGATAGAATTTCATGGGTCATTCACATCATAGTTTTGAATGACACCATGTTAGGGAAAATTTTTGTGGTCTTGTGTGGCACAATGAGGACTTTAACAACTCTAATTTGAAGACATGGATTGAATAGCTATCACATGCAGTATTTGTATCATGGTTTCATATTATGAAGCTAGCAATCAATGTGTGATATACAATGGAGAGTATATACCAAAGTAATATTCCAGGGACAAATATCAATTCATTGCATGGGCGTAAGCCATCATGATTTTATGTCTCGAATGATAGAAGGAGGGCACGATGTATTAAGGCCATGTGATAGCCATTGTTCACTAACTTATGATATCAAAAATTTATGTTTTAAAATTCACAAAGGGTTTAATCTCAACCATCCACTTACAATCTAATGGTCAAAATTCAAAAAGGAAGAACTAGCTGACAATTTTTGCATGACATGAAGATGTTCTCAGAAATGGGGAAAATTATATGAGTGGATGAAAGGAATTTTTTTTCAACATGTAACTACCTTATTCAATACACATTTTCTGAGGAAGATAGGAACACGCCTCTACAACTTGATGGTGATGATTTTTCTAAAATTCTTCATCATGCATGGTTAGGGTTTTAATACTATAACTAAAAAATTAAATTGAATCGTGTTAGAGACCCGAAGCTTATTCCTCCCTTATTCTATAACATGGAATTCATGACCTTTTTTATAGATATTTTTGGTGAATTTTGTAATGAAATGTAGATAATTGAGTCAAGGTCATTATAGGGTTTTATGTTTGAAGTTTTGAAATTAATAATGTTGCATAACAATACTAGCATTTCTTGGAATTCAATGAAAAAAATTCTAAAGCCAATTGTCTCTTGATGTATGGTTTGCAAATATTATGAATAAATTGATCAATGAACTTTCCATTTGTCTCTATAGTTGTGTCTTTGGATGTATTTTTTTTGATTAAGGCTCTTATTGAAATAATGGGTTAAACTATTTATTGAGAACATAGGCATGTGTGAATTAATACCAAGATTTGATAAGTAGAGTTGGTGAGGATTAGTGAGCATAATATTGTAAGATAGTACTATGAAGATTTAAATTTCTAGGTGAAATGTTGTTGTGGAACCCCAATTGCACTAGTTCAAACTTTGTAGCCCTATGATAAGGCATCAATCTCTTACCTATGTGTGTGATTTACAGTCCAAAGGATCAAACACATTAAAATCCTTTCAATCTTTAATTTTTATTGATTTTTTTGTTGAAATTAATTTCTTATCTTGTCCTATGGTCTTAGGAATGTAAAATTCTTGAACGAATTTAGCTAGATCTTCTCAATTTCATTAATATTAAGCACATATACATAGGGTACATCTTCTTTTCTACACGTTGAAATAGTTGGCATAGGATATTGGTGAATACTAACAAGGATCACCCTACTAGGTTTGGTAGAGCCTATAGTGTAGAGGGAAATTCATTGAAACTTTCACCTATTCGTTGGCCAATCCCTCAAGGTAACCAATCATTGAAAGTGCCTAAATCATAGGTTATCATTGAGATAAGAATGTGAATTAAAAACAACCAATAGATTGGTGACTCCATTAGGGATGAACTTAAACAGTATCTAGTAAAACTTATATGTATATGTTTTCCCCATTCGAGTCTATAAAAAATTGGTGACTCTACTAGGGAATAGTAATAAATATATGAGAAAGAGTCAAGAAATTTTTGAATCTAAATATCTAGTTTAGATATTAAAGTTTTAGACTTGGAAAAGGTTATGTTGTAGCAGATTTCAAAGAATTTATGTGACTCTATTGTTGGAGAAGACCCATAATGAAATTAGGCTTTCAAATTGCTACATGTTATTTGAAGATCATTCCTCTATGAAGAGAGGTAGAAACTCTATCAAAAGAGCTTGATGAAGATGTGAAGAAAATTTTAGATCATGTATAGCTTCTGGATCACAAAGTGTGATCTGAAATGTTGATGCAAAAAAATTATACACAATCTAATCTAGAAGCAATATAAAATTATAATATGGATTGTGGAAACTTGATGTCATTAATTTTTATATCTATAAATATTTCTAGTTAGGAAGGAAATTTTTCAGTTGCCACAACATATCTAGGTATTTTTATGTTTTGGGTTTTCATGAAGAATAAGTTTAAGAATGAAAACCATGTTTGTACAGACAAAAGATAAATTTGGTTCCCTATTAAGTGAAAATGAGCACTACAAGAAAGGGATAAAAGGTACTGTGAAGTAAGTAATTGTAGAGGGAGTAAATTTTCATTTGCACATATCTATAACTATTATGGTTCTTTCTTTACAAGCTTTAATTCCATGCTAAAACAATAGTAATACCCTCAAAAAAATAAAAAATTAATGAAAGATATAACCCTCTATATTTCTATAAAATGTAACATTATCCACACTCATTCCCAAGAAAAATAAATGAGTACTTTCCTAAGTTTAGAGGAGACATCAAAGAATTAAAATAACATCTATTAGATTTCATTAATTTGATAGAAGACTATCAAATAGAAGAAGAGGATGTTATCATGAATTTTTTTGTAAGAAATTTAGAATTAATTATCATCAATATTGGTTTTCTAGTCTACCAATGCATTCCATATGTTCATGGCGAGAGCTTAGATTATTTTTCATTGATCATTTTGAAGGAATATCAATAGATATCTACCTATCTAGGAATGGTTTGAAGAAAACAATAAATATGAAGTTGAATCCATGTCACATATTTATATATTTTATGATATAAAAATATTTGAGGGTGAATCTGACTATGATTTTCATGATAGATTCATGAAACTTCTATTTTCTATACCAGTATTGAATAGACCTAGTCAATTAGTATGTATTTATTTTTTCTATGAAAAACTTGAGCCAGGTTTGAGTACCATGCCAAATGATTTAAAGCCCCCCAAAATTGAATGCATATATCTATGTCTTGCATGATTAAATAAATGATAGAGCAGTGTGGAACCAAATTCCTAACTAGCTTATGTGATGTTACTTTTTCTAGACTTGATCAAATGGTTCTGGATGGTACAACAAAATATATTAATGCATCTTGTTGTGGTGAAGATTTTATTTTTGAACAATCTACAAAGAAAATATATGTAGATAAAGATTTCAGAAATAGTAGTCAAGATGTAAGACATGATGAGATGGATGAGGTATGTCAATTCACTCCTATTTTATTTGAAAATTTAGAAACAAAGAGTCAACTCTATATATTAGGTGAAGGTTACACTAATGCAAATGATAGTGAAAGCACATGCTTATTCACTATTGAGGATAAAGTATATCATGATGAATCCTTTAGGTTAGGTGTAAGTGTGTAGCTAGGTGAAAAGAATTCCTATTTATATGATTAAGATGATTACAATCCTATTTGCATCCCTAGTGATTATGAATACTTTCAAGAAGAATAGATAGAGTTTTCCTCTTTAAGTGAAAAGTGTTTCAATGAAAATTATGATAGTATTTTTGAAGGCTCACAAATGTATGGTGATGTTATGAAAATTTATGATAGTGTTGAAAATTATTTGAAAGATCATCTCAGTTTAGACGGTGCTAATAGTATAAGGTTTTTTGAACCTTGTATGGAAAGTTAGATGCTAAAAATTATGGATATAAGAAAAATGGGACTCCGATTTTTCTTGGATACAAGAATGATGAGGGACATGAATTGAAAATAATTTTTGAAGAAGATATTTGTAATTTTTTATTGTTGTGGTATACTTGGTCATGTTCATTCTACAAGAGATGAGGGCATTGTTGCTACAAGCCTCCATGATGATGAGAAAAAAGAATATGTGGATCTATGGAATACTCTTGATATTTGAAGTATATCAAATGTAAATGATAAAGTGTGTGATGAATTTTAGCTGGAGAAGTCATTCATAAGAAGCTGTAATGAAGAAATAAATGAAATTTTTTCAGTTTGATGGTTGGAATATGACCTTGTTGATTATTACAATAGTATGGAAAAATAAAAAAGGTATGTGTGTTTTTGGTGTTTTTGAATGAACCAAACTTAATCTCATCAATTATCTATGAATCTACCAAATTCAATTATCAATAACTGTGAGGATTGGCCAATGAATAGGTGAAAGATTGCTAGGCTCTCGCTCTACACTTTGGGCTCTAGAAAACTTAGGAAGGCTATTCCTATAGTGTATCTTTAGATACTCTTGTGCTAATTATCATATAAATTATACATAAATAGACAAATTCTCCTTAATTTATTAACAAATGGAATGCCTTAAAGGTATAGCTAAACTTCATGGTAAAATCATACTTAAGCATGAGAAATGTTATAATTAAGCTCAACATACATTCACACTAAATTTGGAGATTAAAATTGATCTAAACATAGCTGCTACAAAAGATCTAAGGAAATTGTAACATCAAATAACCAGTTCCTTATCCTAGGGTGGAGAATTCTAAATCCCATAATTGAGAACGCACAAAAGCATTACTCATGTCATAATAAAGCCTACAAAAAATTCCTTGCACCATTGATACAAGAACCTTAACTAGTAATACTTAGTGATCCATGCATACATTCACATAAACTTCATTCATGTTAATAAAATTTAACTCATTCTTTGAATAAGTATAATAACATTGAATAAACATTCAAGGAAAGACAATAGTATGTATAGAAGTAATCTTTGATTGCTTTGTATTCAAAATATATGTAAAGTACATAATGGAGAAAAATGGCCTCAAATATTTTTTCATTTATATTCCAAAATATGGTAGTACCATCATCATGTTCACCATTACAAGACTCCAAAGACTCTTAAAACCTAGAAAAAACACATATTCTATTATCTAAACCTGATTAAAAAACTTCTCGAAGATCAATCTACTAGAAACCTTGTACAATTAGCCTTGAATTTCCTTTTATAAGAACAAGGGAGAAAAGAAATCATTGAGCCAAGTTGTACACATTTCATGTTTACATTTGACAATCAATTTTATACTCAAATGCAGTTACATTTGCCAAAATTCTGAGGGAGAAGTTCACATAAGACAAAAACCATTTCTTATTTGTTAAAGAAGATTCTCCCACCTTACAAAAGGCTCTTTAGTCAGTGCAAGTTATTCCTTGCATGAGTAATGCACTTGTTTCATGTGCTCCAAAACTTGTAGATGAAAAATCATAAAATAGAGAAAGAAAAGAACACCAAAGAAACCTCCATGTCTGCATTCCATGTCACCATATTTAAACTTTAGAGAGTACAATATATGAATGTCAATATATCTAAGGTCTAATCTCTACTATTTCAAGGCAATGCATTGTATTTTTCCTACTAGAAACTCCATTGTTTTAGACACAGGACCAAAATTTTAACCAACATTCACAACTGCAGCAACTCATATGTCCAAGATGTCAACATATTTGTACTTCCATAGCGAAAATTCTTCCTCAGTAGGCCATTCAAATCCCATAATCTTATCTCCCTTTGTCCTATATGCACGTTGTATTTGACTAACACTTGATTTTCCTCTTTGTCAAATTCTTCTAGGAAGGTACCTATGTGGGTTAACCTATCCATATTGTTTTTAAACATGTCCACATATACCCCATCATAGATTAGCTTGGATTGAGTGGAAATTACTTTATTTTCTTGGTCCTTACATTCTTGTAAAGATTTAACTTCACAATTCTCATTTATAATATTTGGAAGCAAACTGAAGCTCCACTCATCAAACTTCTTCACCAATTCTCTTAAATTCATTTCAAGAGGCTCAATCAACCCTTGAGAATCCATTATTTCATTCAAAAACCTAAGGGTTGGGACAATGTTGGAGGGATTATTTGCATCATGTGTTGACCCAATAGACATATACCTCACTGTTTGTGCCCTAGGGATCCATCTATCTATTAATGGGATAGAATAATCCTTATCTATGTCAAATTTTCTTATTGCATTAAACATCAAAGAATAGTTAGAATGAATGTTGATAAACCTTCTTTGAATTCCCTTATTTAGGTGGTCAAGCACCACTATCATAATCTTCAAATTTCTTATATGAATGAGCTCATCTTGTTCCTTACACCTCTCTTCATAACCCTTTAACTTTTACATCAACACCTCCATGTGGACATCCTTAGTTTGAGGTGCATCTGAAATATATTGAATTGATTATACAATTGGTGCATCCTCAGATTCAAGAGGCATAGCCTCAAATTGGACTGGATGTGGTGAAAGAATTCAAGAAGATAAAAAAAATCTCTTGTGGAGGAGGAGAAAAAATTGTAGCTTGGGATGTGCCTAGATGTATATACTAGAACTATTTCTTCCATAAGGTCATTTGTGTTTGCATTTCTATAGTCTTTTATTGACTCAAATTGTACTCTAACACTATATATTTTCTTGAGTTCTAAATTTATCCCTCTCCCCAGTCAAGGATTCAACTATGGATTTATTAAATTGAGCTACATTTATATTCATTGTAGCTACTTCAAGGGTCAAGGTTTCTGATACTCTTTTGCTGATTAACCCCCTAGCTCTTTGATTTGGTTTTGCAACCTCAGGCTTCTTGGTGCTTGGGCCTAAGGCCCAAATGGTGAGTGTGTTGCATTGGGAACTAAATTTTGATCCTTGCAAGGCTTATGTGACCTCCTCCTTAGTGTTAAATATGGGGGCATCATGTCTTCTGATAGTGTCAAATGCTATAGCCGATTCCAAGTCCCATTTTGGTAGTAACAAAACTCCACTCTTCCTAGCCAATTCCCTACCTTTTGTTGTAGTGATATTCAAGTATTTAGTACTCATTTCCTCATAGGCTACAACACATCATCAAAATTACCTAGCTACCACATGACCTCAAGAAAACCAATTCTCAATGGAATTTCCCTAGTAAGTATATGGAGTGTTACCCTTGTACCATATAACCTAATAATAGTCTAGTCCTTATATGGGATTACATCCCCCCAATTATGATGCATATTCAATTCAGGCTTCCTTTGTATTGGTCTTAAGAAATTATGTATCTCATGTGGGATCCTAGGCACATCCACCATTAAAAATATTCTCAATTTAGAGGCAAAAATGTTTGTGGAAATCACAAAACTAGTTTTCTATTCATTCCTATCAAGCAGTGGAGTCCATGACTAATCCAGTGGCATTGCAATACCATACTCCACCCTCTTAAATTCCATATCCTTTCCAAAATAATCAACACCCTTATATTATAACATATGCATAAAAAGTGAATACCACAAAAATCTAACATGTTGTCCACCCTTTAAATAAACTAAACCCTTGTGCATTTTATTTGATAAGAATGTAGAAAAATCATAATATTCTTAGCCATATACATTGGGGAAATTGGCATGTTAGAGGTTGGAGAAAACCTTAAAATTTGGCACAGGGAATAGAAGGTCTTCTAAAAATAGGTGAAAAAATATTTGATAGGGATGGGATCCTTTTTAGAAGGTCCCAAAACAATTTATCCCTTTCCATTTCCTGTTGATACCAAAAAATTGGCCATTATTGAAACGTTGAAGGTATGTCTTACCGTCCCACACTCTTCCCTCAATTTCATCTCACCAATTCCCACCATATCTTTGTTTCATATGTTCAACTTAAAATCTTCTGAAATCCCCTCTTTGGTGACCAAAACTATCTCTTGTCCCAAACAGGTTTTGACTAGCATAACAAGAGGGTCATAATTATCAAAAACAACTTTTAGAAGATCAATATACAAATACATATTTGGGACAACTAACTTATCCATGTATAATCTTCAAGGGTTGTAAAGTGGAATGTTATAATTCCTATTACCAAACCAAAATTAGAATATTTTCCACCCAGTGTACGGTAACACAGTATATTTGATTGTACATTTGTTTTTTGTAATACAAACCTTAACCCCTAGGCCATAGAACATAGGTTTCCTTTTAACTTTTTCAATTATTTTGGGTGGTAATTTCTCAAGAAAATATTGGACTAAGGGTCTTACTTTTGGCTTAGAACTAGAGGCTTGAAATTTTGGTTCCATGTCTAATAGATATTTTGACCTAGGCTTGACAAGTATAAACTAGGGCTCTTATAGTTTTAAGGAAATACTTGATGCAAGGAGTGACTAGATTTACAAGTTTATAACAACCTATATGAACGTCAAACCTTACAAGAAACCATACCTAAAATTATGATAATAACAACTGTAATTTGAATGAAAACTAAGGTAGTTTCAATCTCAAAGAGTGAAAATCTTACTTACTGGTTCAAATCATGGAAAGCCCTAATTTGAAGATGCAAAACACTCAAAATGCTCTCCAATTTTTTTTGGATGCACTGGAAATGCCTTTGTAATCGACTAGAAGTTTTAAAGTAAGCTTTTATGGCAAGTAAATCTCTCAATTAGGAAGAAAAACATCAACTCTGCCATTAATACTCGCTTGGATGAACTAGAGTGGCTCAATACTGTCCTTTTTAGAAGCTTTGAATTCTTGTCGCTGATCTCATCTTTATGTGGAATAGTGTGTGGATCCCATGGATTCAAAGATGTTTGAACTCTTTTATTTTTTTGTCTTGACATCCACCAAGCTGAAAAATTTCCATGTGTGTGTTGGAGTGGAAAAGACATTGAGACGAGGGGTGAATCGGTGTCATGAACTAATTTGAATTTTCTTACTAAAACTGAAACATAATAGATTTATGCTCTCATTTATCAATGATTAACTCATCCATATATTGAATGCAATCACATATAACTGAAATGAGAATTATGATGATGAAACATTGCATAATAAAGAATTCAGACAATAAATTAGAGGAACCATAGATGAGAAAAGTAACACAATATATTCTGAGTGGAAAACCCTCCTCGGGTAGAAAAAGCACTCCTAAACTATTTCCTTTTTAGGCTTATATTTGAAAAAGCACTTTTAACAATGCCTTATAGGATGATTTCTGAGAACCAGCTCAAAGAGCACCAACCCCTCATTTTGAAACACCAATTTCAAGGAGCAACAACCCATTTAAAGAAAATACAATGATACAGAGGGTCTCTTTGTTTCTCTCTTTTCTCACAAGTGCCTCTAGACAAACAATACCTACAATCCTCAAAGTTCAAAAATTAACCTCCAGAATTCTAGCCATTATCATATATTGAGACAAATTTTTATTGAACTTATATTTTATATTTACAATCTAAGAAATGAAAACATGTCTCACAGTATATACAATATAGTAGCTATGTTTTTCTCACTATTTTTCTCAGTCATTTTTTATAGTTCAAGAACAGTTATTTTCCCAACTTTTTCTTCTTACTAATATGTCTTGATTACATTTCAAAAATTACAACCAAAAACATATGTCACTCTTTTCAATAAAATGAGGTAATTTTTAATGTATCCGACTTCTGTCGAATATTTTTCCAGGTATTACAGAGATTGAGAGAAGTATCCAAAATAGAAGATTACTTCTGATAGAATGGTCAAGAAAATGTATTTTGAGAAAGAAGACTCTAAACCCTGACCACACACGAAATCTACACCCACAATACTATCTAAAAAAGAATCAGTAATAATGCATGCATAGTTAAATCATATTTCATATTCAAAGAGACATAAAATACCCTACATGAATTTGTTTTATACAAGGACGAGCAAGCATCTTATCCCTTATTTAACTAGCTGAAAAAGTAAAGAGTCTGAAATGTAACTGAACCCACTTCATGGTGAACAAAGATAAGCAATATTTTCAAAACACCCATAAACAAAAATGTAAATTAACCGAAGTAAATGCATCATTGTCAGATAAATAAATATTTTTCACCTTAGTGAATTTGAGCAACAAGACTAATTGTAGAAGAAAAATATTGCATTCATACCACAAATTTTTGACTAGAGAGTGAGACTGGTTCGAAGATTTTACTAATGAGATAAAAGAACACCTGAAGATATTCTAAGTAACTTAAAAAAGAACCTTAAAAAATATTGTGAGAATGTTACTAGCTCAGTAGACTGATGAATAGAAATATTCCTTCCATGCACGAGTCCACACTCACAGTGAAATGGTGAGCCAAATTTCAAATGTCTTCATTATTTGTTCAATGAGCCTTTCCTCCTGTCAGATGAGTTACAACATTTGAAGTTACCAAAGTAATGGTTGATAAATTTTTTCCATGGCGGTAGAGATGCTAGGGTTTCAAACCCACAAGCTTGTGAAACACAACAAGAATGCCCTAAATTTCCTCAAGACATTCGATGCCCCAAGAAAAAACATAATCATGTTTGAAGTCTGAAAGGACTAAAGACATAAGTAAAGACATCATAATGCATTCTAAAATCCATGGTCAAGAAAATCCCAAGTATGACAATAATCTCATTACCTCTAGAATGCATACAAACCATCGATCAACTTCATCATAGAATAAACTTTAATCGATGTCCAATGATCAAACAAAGAAAATTCTGACACCATTATTTCTTCAATAATTTTTCATGACCTCTTAAAACAAATGTCGACCACCTTATCAATCATTGTTACCAATAATTCAAAGCCATGTCACTTTCGTAATGGCTTTTAAATAATTAATTCCTCATACCTTTTGTTGGCCCTAAGGCCTAATGAAATATCAATTATAGGACCCAATACACATGTGACTTCTTTCTAAGCCATTTTCAAATTTAAGTGAGCAACAATAATGCTTCAAGAAATCATTATAGAAATTGCCATGTTAATACCTTTTCCTAAATAGATGTCGATTGATATCAACTTATCATATTCTCATGGAAATTAAGGAAACCCGATAGGGTTTTCTTAGTATTAAAATCCAACTCCAATTATGATTCCAAAACCAAGTTGCCTATAAGCATTAAATGTATGAGGTTGAAAAGAAAACACAACTATGATGTTGTTCAAAATATTATCAATGCCATGTAACAACAAAAATATGAGCATGCCAATACCATATAAACCTATAAGAAAGATGACCTTTATCTACACATGAAGCTCAACTTGATCACTACCAAAGAAAAGAAATAATGTTGTCATTAAACAAGATATTGAAAGCCATAATATAAATAGACCAATCTGCCATAGCTGAACCAATCAAGTATCACAAGGAAAAATCCAGAATGCCATATCTGAACCAATCAATTATCACAAGGACAAATCCAGAATGCCATAGCTGAACCAATGAATTTACAAGAACACGTAGAAAAGATCAAAGAGCCATAATACCAATTTTGAAATTACAGAAAAAATATCAACAAACTCCCCCTTTGTCCTTGATGGAAAAACCTGAGCCATCAAACTAAAAAACTGAACTAGAACCAAGAGCTCATAATATTCCCCCTTTTTGTTACAAGAAAAAAGGGACAAGGACAATGAAATGCAAAGAAGTTGAATAGAAAAAAGTTGTAGATATAGCAATGGGGCAGAAAATAGGAAACCATATGAAGCAGCAATAAGCTACTAAGAGAGCTAACAAGCTCCCCCTAACACCAAGATAAAGTATTAAGAGAGAAAATATTGAGAGACAACTCCCAATCTAGACCGAAGTCTTTCAAATGCCTCTTTAGCCAAAGGCTTAGTGAAGATGTTAGATACCTATTCTTGTGTAGGAACATATTGCACAAAAACCTCATTAGCCAACACATTTTCACAAAGAAAGTGAAATTTAATAGCAATGTGTTTAGTGCCAGAGTGAATAACATGATTTTTGGAGATATTAATCACACTAGTATTATCACACAAAATAGAAATAGGTTTAGGAACTTCAATACCCATGTCAGATAGAGTTTGTGACATCCAGATTACTTGAGTATAGCAAGAAGTAGCAACAATATATTCTACTTCAGCAGTGGAGAGTGAAACATATTCTTTTTTTTGGTTGTGTCATGCCACCAATTGATCACCAAGAAAGAAAGCGGCACCACTGGTTCTTTTCCTATCATCTAGACAACTAGCCCAGTCAGCATTAGTATATGCAATTAATTAAAAATCATTGCTTCTAGGATACTAGAGACCATAATCAAGAGTACCCTGAATATATTTAAGAATCCTTCTAACAACATTAATATGATATTCCTTAGGAGATGACTAAAATATTTCAACCATGCAAACTACCTGCATTATATTAGGTCTAGAAGTTGTTAGATATAACAAGCTACCAATCATTTACCTATAGTCAATTGGATTTACATCAGGAGAATCATCAACCTTGCTAGCTTTGCAGCCTGTATCCATTTGAAATTTCTTGAGTATCTCTCTCGCATAATTTGTTTGAGAGAGAAAAATACCAGTTTGAAGTTGAGAAACTTGAAGACCTGAAAATAAAGTTAATTCTCCCAACATTGACATTTCAAACTTAGATTCCATAAGTTGAGAGAATTTTTTACTCAAGGCAATATTTTTGTAGACAAAGATAGTATCATCTACATAGATTTCAACAACAAAAATCTCATAACCTTCAATTTTAACATAAATATTGTTGTTTACACCTCCTCTAATAAAACCTTTTGAAATCAAATGATTATCTAGTCTAGAGTACCAAGCTCTAGGAGCTTGTTTTAGGCCATATAAAGCCTTTTTCAGCCTATAAACATGATTAGGCTTGATTTTGCAAATGAACCCTTCAAGTTGTTCTATATAAACTTCTTCATCCAAATAACCATTCAGAAAAGTAATTTTGACATCCATTTGATATACAATAAAGTTCTTGAAAACATAATAAGCCAAGAATATTCTAATAGATTCAAGTTTAGCTACAGGTGCAAAGGTTTCACCAAAGTCAACACCTTCTTGCTGAGCATATCCTTTGTAGACATACCTAGCCTTATTTCAAACAACATGGCCATTTTCATCATGTTTATTTATGAATATCCATTTACCCCCTATGAAATTTTTGTCATCTAGTCTTGGGACTAAGTCCCAAGTATGCTTTTTCTCAATTTGATCAATTTCTTCCTACATTGCATTAAGCCAAAATTCATCAGTTAGAGCTTCATCAAATTTTTTTGGCTCAAACTGAGTAACCAAATAGAAAGTTGTAACCTTAGCTATGTGATATTTTTCATTAGATTTAACAGATCTTCTTCTTGTTTGAACTCCTTCCTATTTATCTCCAATAATCAAATCTTTAGGATGGTTTCTAGCAAGAGATTTTGAAGGGGTTTTTGTCACACAATTTTTAGGACTTGTTTCAACATTTTTAGAATTGGTTTCAAAAAATTGAGGACTTGTTGATTCAACTTCAGGATTTGTTGTTTCAAAGCCTTATGAATTTATTTCAAGTTCAAATTCTTCTTCCTCATCATCCTGCATAGGTTCAACATCGAAAAGCAAGTTTTCATCAAATTTGACATTGACAGATTCAATAATCTTATTCAGCCTATTATTAAAGAATTTATAGGCTTTGCTATGAGTGGAATATCCTAAAAAGATACCTTCATCAGAGTTTGATTGAAATCTGCCTAAATTATCATCATCTCTCTTGATAAAACACTTACAGCCAAATATTCTAAAGTATTTAATTGAGGCAGATTTACCATACCATAGTTCATATGGAGTGAAATTGGATTTCACTCTGATTTGTACTCTATTCAAGATGTAAATATTTGTATGAAAAACTTCTTTCCAATACATTTTTGGTAATTTTTCTTCATCCAAAATAGTGCTTGCCATTTCTTTTATAGTTATGTTATTTCTCTCTGTTGGTGATTTTTTTCTACAACCCACACATATTTCCTAGAAGCTTCTATGAACTTGCCACATTCAATAATAAAAGTCTAGAAAAAGTATGGCCAACTAAACAAGAATAGAAATAAGGATAATTCTCCTACACTTCGGACCCTATAAATCCCAAAAGGGTACTCCCTAACATGTGCTCTTAACATGCAACATTTAAACAATTCATTTGCACACAAGTAAGCAATAGATAGATCCCTAATTAATGTTAAAGGATGAAATCCTTCAAGAAATTGGTTATTCCTTAAAAAGGATCATGTCCAATTAATAGAGAATCACAAACTCCACATAAATTAAATTGATAGGAAATTTTTGAGTAAAATATCTTGATGCCATAACACAAAACATGTGAGAATAAAATGTAATCAAAATTCTAGTGCCATATCCCAATGCATGGAGTCAAAAGAGAAAACTGAACTACAAGATAAATTTCATTTTGAACACTTATGATCTACTATGAATTACATTACAACCCATATATCTATACCTGATTTTATTACTCCTTTATGAATCCTATTTGTTATATGCATGAACTTACTGGTTAACTGAAGAATTTAACCAATCCTATGAACCAGAGCTATAGTTAAACATAATTCACAGTAAAGAACAAATGAAAATCAATGAAAATCATCTTTGATCAATATTTCATTAATAATCCATGTAACATAACACAATAGGAGAGAAAATAAACTCCAAATATTCATGAGTTTGATACAAACATGCTCAAAAACCCCATGATTAACTAAGTTCTTCAATCTGACTCAACTTTTTAAAACCTGGACTTACAATTCATACTCTCTATATTACTAGACTCTTATTTCTCATATTTTGGATATTTCAACAAACCACTCTCTCGGCCTAGAATTCCCTTCTATAAAAAAAGGGAGCCAACAAGCTTTGGGTAGGAGAGTATGCATGTCCATTTGTGATTGGACCACTAACTCCTGATTTAGTTAAAATTATATTATGCGAGTGGAGAGCATAAGACAAAGATCATCATTCATTGATAAGGAGGAAAGAAAATCATCACTCCAAAGGTTGCTCCCCATACATAGAAGGAATGCTTAACCATTAGAGTATTAACTCCACCTCAACACCTTGTACTTGGAGTCAAAAGGAGAATGCAATTTTACAATATAATATCTAAGGCCAGACCTGTATTATACATGACTAGTTTTGAATTCTCGACTATAACATTCATAACTCCAGTTCATCAGTAAACACCTTTTTCCATAATTCAAAATCCTCCTCGGAAGGCCATTGGAAAGCCACAACATCATTAACCTTGTTTCGGTAGGGAGCATACTTTACCATTATCGATGTGGCCTTTTTATGAAAGTTCTCTAAGAAACTTATAACAAAATCCAACGTTTCCAATGTATTCTCTAGCATGCGGATGTTAGTATTTTTGCATATCTCATGTGTTTGAAACATCATTATATTGTTCATTTGCTCCTTTCAAACCTGGAGGGGTTTGACTTCATCTTGACTATGTAAAGTATGAGGCAATGGGGTCAGTTCCTTTCCATCATACACATCTTTCAATGATTTAATCTTGGATTCCATAGGGACAGCAAATCCCTGAAACTTCTGATCAACAATTCCCCTGACCAATTGATATGTTGTTATAACAGTAGGATATTTATCACCATGTTGTTTTGCCCCTACTGCTAGGGATTTCAACTTCTTCATTCTAGGGCTCCATTTGTTTAGAATGGGATAGCTAATTCTTTATCCCTTGGAAACATTTTTAGTGCTTGCAACATTAGGACATAATTTGCATGAACATTGTTTAGCTTACTCTGGACCCTTTTGTTTAAATGTTTCAAAATAGTGTCCACTATCACTGAATTGCTTCTCCTTGCTGCATCCTATATTTTCTTTACCATCTCCTTATATTCTTCAACCTGATGAATCAGTTTATCCCTAGAAATTCCCCCTCCAGAGCTAGTAGCCCCCTCAATAGAGATAGGAACTTGTTCCAAATTATATGGAACAATAGCCAAAGCCTCTGCACGTGCAGGAGGTTGAGATTGCTCTACTAGTGGGTCAAAAACAATGTGGCTAGAACTAGCTTGATTTTGAGACCTCATGGTATCCACTTGTTTCCTCAATAAAGCCAATTGATTTTCTAGCTTTTCTACCTTGTATTGACTCTTATTATATTCAATAATAATGTCATTATATTGGCCTCTCAGAGTATCCTGATCCTTGTTCAAATATTCAATAGTTTCTCTTGTAAATTTGGCAACATTCATGACCATATGTACAACCTCAAATGCGAGGATGTCAACAAGTCTCTTCACAACCAAGTGACCACTGAAGTCAGACGATTCTACAACAATTGGCTTTCTAGAGCCAGTGGATAGGGACCAGATTGCCAAAGCATAGCATTCCTCACTGAAGGCTGATCCTTTCAGTGCCAATGTAGCCTCCTCTTCAGTAGCAAGAAGTGTCTTATTATCCCTTCTTATTGTGTCAAAAACCACAGCATCAATGATATCCCATTCAGGAAGTAGAAATACTTCGCTTTTCTGAACCAATGCCCGTCCCTACTTTGTTGTTATTTCTTTGAATTTGTCTCTCATTTGTTCCCCGACCTTAGCTTGAATTACCTTCTCTGGGAGCTCTAGATGCAAACTTCTCTAATGTGCCACCTTCTCAGCATATAATGGAATATGTTCTCTCCACACAAAATCTTTAAGAAAACCAGTTTGAATAAAAGAGTCATCCATCATGAACTCTCTGTAGGCTTATATTCTTATGTCATCATTGCTTGTTATTCCTTTGATTTCATCTTTTCCTAACCTCAAAGTAACTACACCTGAACCTGTTGCAATGTCAACTAGGTCCAATGGCATCTCAGGATGCATTTCATCTAGAGTCACAATAATTTCATCATCCTCATTACCAACACAATCAACAATATTTACTCTTTCAACCTTCTGCCTCTTTGGTGATGGTGGGAAAGCCTATTCTGGAAAACTTGGAGGAGAATTAAAAACAATAATATTTGGTACTGACTGCCCTAAAGAAGATGGTGCAATGTCTTTAGCAACATCTTCATCCCTACTTCGCTTTCTTCTAGAAAAAACCCTTATCTTATTTTAGGGCTGATAAGTAGGCCTCTCCTCTAACTTTACTTCAGGGTACTCCTCAATGGTTTGTGATTTTCCCCTTTCTTCCACAACCCTTTCATCTTTCAAAACCCCAACCAAGCTCTCAAAATTATCAATAGCATACATTTCCCTGCGAAACTCATCTTTAGCATTAGGTATGGGATTGAAACCAGGTATTTTCTCCTGCTTACTTTTTACCATTTTAGAGTAGGCAATGTATAGTGCCTTTCTCTCATCTTGTAATTCCAAATCAAAAATATTCCTAATGATGTCCTTAGGAAAGTAGAATTTGTGGACAAAGGTTCCTGTCTAATGTTTTTCCTTCATTTGAGAGATAAAATCCTCAGGATCATGATTCCTGGGGCACACAGTCCTTAGCCTATAAGGACCAAGTAATATGTGCAAATCCTTCCATTCTCATTTTTCCATTACAAAATTGACAAATGTTGTATACTCAGGGAAGAAAGAACCTTTCTTTTGTTCAACTAGAAGGTGTAGTTCTTGAGCACCCCCCAACTACCTCATGATTTCCAAAGGTCAAATTCTAAGGGGCACCTCCCTTGGTAGAACCTTTGGATTGACATTAGTGCCAGAAACCTTGACAACTGTGGTATTATAATAGGGGATAATGTCTCCCCAATTGTGTATTACTTTCAATTCAGGCCTTCTCTCCATCAGCCTCAAGAAGTCATTAATTTCTTTTGGGATCTTTGGGGGGTCATGAACCAGGGCCTTCCTCAATTTAGATCCAAAAACATTATGGAAAGTTACATAATCAAACTTATGACCATGCATGTCAAGAATCCTAGTCCAATATCGGACAGGCAATTTCAATGTTTCCTTCCTTCTTCTTTAATTCCATATCTTTTTTTAGCACAACTTGAACCCTATACATGACATGTGGATTAACAAGGAATACCATCTGAATCCAACCCAATTGTTCCCCTCCTTTAGGGATACTAGAGCCATGTGCATCTTCTTTGCCAAATAAGTGGCAAAATGATATACTAAATTAAAATCTGAGTGTTGGAGATTTACAACCATATACATAATATTGGTAGGCATGGTTTTCTTTAAACGGATTCCCAGAACTTGACATAAAGCACAAAGAGTCTTCTTGAAATAATTGGAGAAATAGTCCATAGGAAAAGGTTCAGGCTCATTCCTGCCAATCACTACCTTCTTCTAAATTGTTCCTCTTCTTGAGACACCCAAATGAGGTATCAAAAGGGATGTCCTGAAAAAACCCCTAGTATTTCTATACTCTTGTATGAAAACCTCATAGTCAACAAGAACCATATCCCGACTCCATTCATGCAATTTGAAAATCTCTTCAATTTCTTCTTTGGTTATCTTAATTATCAGCACACCAGCATGTGTTCTGACAATTCGAGCCACAGGGTCATATCTTGCAATAATATCCTTCAAAAGATCTGCATCCAAGTAGACATTAGGCACCAACAACTTAGTCAGGTCTAACCTCTAGGGGTTACACAAAGGAACCAATAAATTTTTGTTCCCAAACCAATTGGAGAACAACTGCCACCCAGTGTAGGGTAAATAGACATCTTGAATTGCACATTGCTTGTCTGTCAATCCTTCCAAGTGTCAAGGCCCATAGAACAAAACCTTTCCCTCCTACTTCTTATTAGTAGAGGGTTGTAAAAAATCAATAACATCTTGGGACAAAGACCTGGTAGTAATTTCAAAACTAGAACTTCAGGCCTTGGGTGCCATTTATATTAGACAGATGATAACTTGAACTAGGGTTTTCTTATTTTCAGATGGAAAACAATTACAATTTTCTCCCTATTGTCTTAACAAAAAATTCTTCAATATTAAAAAATCCCCAGCAATCATCTAGACAAGCTCTAAAAGTGAATCTATTCAAACAATTCTTCAAAAACAGAATAGGAAACAATCACGAATTTCCCAGCAACCAACCATAAAATCTTTTGAATTTACAAGAAATGGCGTACGTGCTACTTATGGTTTCACTCGCAGAACATTCATGGTAGCAAAATTGAGAAATCGTCACAACAACTTGCTTCACTCGATACCAAGCAATTCTTCCTCAATGTAGAGATACAACATGGAAATAGTAATTCATAAATTTTAGCATTTAATTATGCAAGTAGAGTCAAACTCAGCCATTACTATTCACTTGCGTGAGATAAAACGGCTATAGTACAATACCAGTTTATATTTTATATGAGTCATTGATCATATGCAATGATGGCTAGTAGAATGGCTCATATTTAGTCAAAATAGTTTGAAAATTCCATGTCCACCCTCCAATCACTAAACGGACAAGATATTCACCTCTCGAGCACCACATAAACACAAAATGGGCCCCATCTTTGTTACCAACACAAAGCATCGGATTCCATACATCACCAAATTGCACACCTCACAACATTATTGAAACTGTAGTTTTAATTGCGCGAGGTCAGCGAGGAATGCCTGCGTTGCATCAGTACAGAAACAGTTGTTGGCATCAGCTTCCATCATTGGTTAGCGAGCAAAACTTGTCCCCACCATCAAACATTATAGATGGCAGCATCTCACATGCCTCACACCATATTTGTGACGTTAGGAGAAACCTTGCGAGGTCTGCGAGCAACGGTCAATATTAACATCACTTCATCCTACAGCTGGGCAATTTGCATATGCGAAAAGGTTATTCATAAAAAGGGGACCAAATAGGTGGATGGGGAAATGACCGTCAAGCTCAAAAATACTATTTAGAGGTTTATTCTAAAATAATTCAATAGCCTGACACTATGAAAATATAATACAGTGATGACGCAAAAGACTGAAATGTCGGGAAGACGGGGCCATTAAAGTCACTACCAAAAAGGGATAAAAGACCACTTAATTGACCAACTGCCATCAATAACAAGTCAATGCTCAAAAAGAAAACCCATGACCCAACCACTTAGAGCCAAGGATTAAAAATACCTACAAGGGGAAAAAATTAAAAGCTCCATTAATGGCTTCGAATGGGGATGTATGCCCCTTGTGGGTATAGTAAGATTCCATAATCTATGGTTACACAGACCAGATAAAGAGAGAACCAAAAACCCACGGCTTGTCCAGACAAGAAAAGGAGACAAAAAGAAAAAAATAGAAATAAACACACCTATATGCACTACTTACAGGACTATACAATGTACATGGAAAAAGAGCTACTTCAAGAGAACTAGTATTTCAAGAATTGTCCATGTACTGGTATTTCTAGAACTTCACCCACCAGTGACTATAAAAAATATGAGTCTTCTCCATGTGTATCCATAATTATATATGGGCCTAGCCAAAGGGGATCAAATTTCCCATGCTTTCCCTTATCCTTTGATCTTGCATTCAAGAGCAATTGCTCCAATGTCAAATTTTCTATCAACTGATTTTTTTGTCATAAAGGTGCTTTACCTGAAGTTGTAATTTTTCATTTCTCTTATGAGATTCTCTTCTAGTTTCATCCAATTGACTTAACTCATCCATTCTATGTTGCATCTCATCACATATATCATCATCATATTCTTGGAAAAATTCATACATCTTTATTAGGTTGTTTTGTGGGATATATGCTTCCATCCCATAGACTAGGTTAAAAGGTGAATGACCAATTTCCTTCTTGACAGTTGTCCTATTAGCCCATAGTGCTAGTTTTAATTTTGAATCCCAAGCCCTTTTGTTATTCTCAATCATTTGTTTGATGATCTTAATCAAACTCTTATTACTGGACTCTTCTTATCCATTCCCTTGTGGATGATAAGGGGAAGAATATGAAACAATTATACCATATTGATCACAAAAATTAACAAACTCTTCAGATTTGAAGCACATAGTATTTTCTGAAACAATTCTTTCAGGTACCCCAAAATGGCTCAAAATATTTTAAGTCAAAAAGTAAACAACTTTACTTGTGGCCCTTCTAGTCGAGATTTATTCAATCCATTTAGTAAAGTAATTAGTTGCCACCAATATCCATGCATGTCCTCCATTAAATTTTTTAGATATCTCCCCTATAAAGTCAATACCCCATTTCTTTTAAGGAGTTGAAAGAAACACTGGTCTTAATGGAAAAATGCCAGAAAAATTCAACTTTCTAGCAAACCTCTGACATGCATCACATTTTTTAACATATCTATGGGTATCCTTGAACAAAGTAGGCCACCAGTATCTTGCTCTTAGAATTTTATGAGTCATTTTCTTAGCCATGTAATGGCCTCCACAAGCTCCTTTATCCATTTCTATCAATAAATCTTCAGCTTGGTCTCCATCCACACATCTGAGTATAATACCTTCAGAGTTCCTCCACCAGAGCTCACCCTCAATAATGACATATCTAATTGCTTGTAGTTTGAGAGTTCTTTTCTCAGTAAGGGGCATACCTTCAGAGCATTGCATCATTTGTAAATACTCAACAGTCCTCCTGTACCAACCACAAGTTTTCATATCACAAATAGGTGCAATGTTTTGTTGCTCTGTTTGATTTATTTGATTTACCTCCAGATTTTCCTCAGCCATTAATTTAGCTAGACCCTGACCTCTTACAAGCTTGGTAATCTTTATGTCAACGTTAAACTCTTGGATTCTACTTATCCATCTACATCTTCTTCCTATAGTCTCTTGTTGGGTGAAAATATCTTTAACTATTTTCGTTGGTACATATGCCACAAAAGTTTCTCCCATTAGATAACGTTTTAAATTCTTAATTTCCTTTACCATGGAATATGCCTGCTTTTCAAATTTTTCATATTTCAATTTTGCAGCCTACGATGATTTACTTAAGAATGCAATTGGCTGCTCAAAGCCATCATTATTTTTCTGCAACAAGACACCAGCTATAGTGTGAAAAGAGCCAAAAGTAAACAACTGGAATGGTTTTGAATAATCTGGTGACTTGAGGATAAGGGCCTCCTTAATTGCATCTTTGATAGCCTGGAAATCCTTAGATGGTTCTCCTGTCCATATTATATTTTCTCCCTTCTTCAACATCTTTGATATTGTGCGGACAATCTCAGCAAAATTTATGACAATTCTTCTTAGAAAATTTATCTGTCCAAAGAAAGATTGGATGCCTTTTACATTTCTTGGCTGTGTAATTCTATCAATAGCAGTAACCCTTCCTGGATCAATCCACACCCCATCTTTTGAAACCAAATGTTCCAACAATTTTCCTTCTTTTACCCCAAAGGCACACTTCCTAGGATTTAAAGATATCCCATATTCTATATCTCTAATAAAAAAATTCTCTAAGTGAGGACAATGATCCTCCTCACTTTTTCTATGGGCAGTAAGATCATCTTGGTAAATGGTAAGGAAAAAATCAATGAAATCAGCAAAGGCTAGATCCATAGCCCTCTAAAAATTTGCTCCAACATTTAGTAATCCAAATGGAATTCTTACATACACATATGTTCCCAATGGTGTGGTGAAAGTAGTCTTGAATTTCTCAGACTCTTTAACCATTACTTGGTTGTAATTGAAGAATCCATCCATCATAGATTACAATTCACATCCTATAACCTTTTGTAACATAGCCTCCATATTAGGCAATGGGTAATTATCTTTTAAAAAAGAAACATTCAAGTTTCTAAAATCAACACATAACTTGATATCTCTAGTTTTCTTTCTAACAGGTACCAAGTTAGAGACCCAAGATGAGTGTCTAATTGGTTTGATGATTCCTACCTCCCTTATCTTAGCAAGTTCTTCTTGCATTTTGGGTTGTAGGGTAGGGTTAATCGGTCTTTGTGTTTTCCTAAAAGGCTTCATATGAGGTTTCAATGGGATCTCATGTTGGAATAAGTCCTCCCTATATGATTTAAGATCTTCATACGACCAAGAAAAAACATGTCTATATTTCCTAAGCAAGCTAATCAGCATCCTTCTGACATGTGGATTCATTTTCCTTCCAATATACACCTTTCTAGGAGCACCTTATGTTCCTAAGTTTATTTCTTCTATATCATCCTTATGAGATGGTTTGTGCCTATTATTTGACATATCAGGGCCATCAAATACCCTTTAAATTGCAACAAGACCCCTAGGGATGGTGTTAGTTTTTAGCTGGATCACTTCATTCCCAAACAGGGTCTCCTTCCCATCAATTTTTGTTACAAATGAGCCAAAATAAATTTCTTGGCTCTCATACTGATCCATACAATGCAAGAATTTCATTATGTCTGTGTCATCATCAAACACTTGCCAGTTACAAATATTTTCAGGTATTGTAGGCCTGGTTTGTACTTCTATTTGTGAGATGCCACCAAAAGTGACATCATCTAGTTTTACAGCTATATTTGCTACGAAGTCAGTTTTAGCGTTTTGTCCTCTTTCAATCAAATCTATACCAAAAGCACTAAATCCCTTAATAGTATCCCATACTACATTTCTATATTGCCTAAGTCTTTTATCTTTAGCTGCAAAGTAGGATCTAATCTGGGACACAACTAACTTAAAATCTACCAAAACTTTTAATTCTTTAATATCTTTCTTTAAAGCTATCTTCAGACCAAGTATGAGAGCCTCATACTCAGCAAGATTGTTGGTACAAGAAAATTGCAATAGGAAAGATTATTTAAATGTTTTACCTTGTGGGGAAATAAAGAAAATTCCTGCTCCTGAGCCATCTTTGGAACAAGCTCCATCAAAATACATTACCCATAAATCACTGTCTCCTAACATCTTCAGTACTTCCTTTTCAATAGGTGCAAATTGGATTTCTTCTATTTTTTCTTCCTCAACTTAGAAATTTTCTAGATCAGTTTCCACAAAGTTAATTCTAATGGGTTATGGTGGTTCTTCCACATTTTCAATCATGTGAGGGGCTCTCTTCTCCCTGTCTATCTTAACATCTTTCTGCTCAATAGAAAATGTTGCAAACTAAAAATCACATTGTATGCTTCCCCCCATCGAAGCACTCCAAGGCCTGGATAACAATATGCCATAAGTAGGTGGAATATCTACAACTGTAACACTCATGTATCTCTTTCTTAGGAAATACTACTAGTCTATATGGAAAATTATTTATAATACCTATAATAGGTACTTCTCGAGAATCCATTTCTTAGCACTTACCATATGTATTTTCCACTTTTAGTCCCATTGAATGCATTATCTTTACTGGAATTACAAGGAATACCATCTAAATCCAACCCAAGTCTTCCCCTCCTTTAGGGATACTGAACCCATGTGCATCTTCTTTGCCAAATAAGTGGAAAAATCATATACTACATTAAAACCTAAGTGCTAGATATTTATAGCCATATACATAATATTGGTAGGCATGGTTTTCTTTAAGCCGACTTCATGAACTTGACATAAAGCACAAATATTCTTCTTCAAATAACTAGAGAAATAGTGCATAGGAAAAGGATTAGGCTCATTCCTTCCAATCACTACCTTCTTTTGATTTTTTCCTCTTCCTGAGATAGCCAAATGAGGTATCAAAAGGGATGTTCTGAACAAACCCCTAGTATTTCTATACTCTTGTCTAAAAACCTCAAATTTGATAGGAACCATATCCTAACTCCATTCGTGCAATTTGAAAATCTCTGCAATTTATTCTATATTTATCTTAATCATCTACACACCACCATGTGCCACAAGGTCATATCTTGCAGCAATATCCTTCACAAGATTTATATCCAAGTAGACATTAGGCACCACCAACTTACCCAGGTCTAACCTCTAGGGGTTACATAAAGGAATTGACAAATTCCTGTTCCCAAACCAATTGGAGAACAACTGCCACCCGGTGTATGGTAACTCGACATATTGAATTGCACATTGCTTGTTTTTCAATCCTTCCAAGAGTCAAGGCCCATAGAACAAAACCTTTCCCTCCTGCTTCTTGTTAGTACAGGGTTGTAACAAATCAATAACATCTTGGGAGAAAGACCTGGTAGTGGTTTCAGAACCAAAACTTTGGGCCTTGGATGCCATTTATATTAGACAGATGATAACTCAAACTAGGGTTTTCTTATTTTCATATGGAAAGCAATTAAAATTTTCTCCCTATTGTCTTAACAAAAAATTCTTCAATATTCAAAATCCCCCAACAGTTATCTAGACAAGCTCTAAAAGTGAATCTATTCAAATAATTCTTCAAGAACAAAACAAGAAACAATGACGAATTTCCCAGAAAGCGACCATAAAATCTTCTAAATTTACAAGAAATGGCATACGTGCTACTTATGGTTTCGCTCGCATAACATCTAGGGCAGTGAAATTGAGAAATCGTCACAATGGCTTGCTTCACTTGATACCAAGAAATTCTTCCTCATTGTAGAGATACGACACATAAATAGTAAGTCACAAATTTTAACATTTAATTATGCAGGTAGAGTCGAACTCGACCATTATTATTGACTTGTGCAAGATAAAATGGCTATAGTACAATACCATTTTATTTTAAATACGAGCCATTGATCATAGACAATGATGGGGAGGAGAACGGCTCAGATTTAGTCAAAATAGTTTGAAAATTCCACGTCCACCATCCAGTCACCAAACAGAAAGGATATTCACCTACCAGGCACCACATCAGCATGAAATGAGCCCCACCTTTGTTACCAACGCAAAGCATCAGATTCCACATGTGAGAAAATTGCACACCTCACAACATTATTGAGACTGTAGTTTTAATTATGCGAGGTAAGCGAGGAATGACCACGTTGCGTCAATATGGAAACAACTGTCGGCATGAACCTCCATCATCGGTTAGCAAGCAAAACTGGTCCTCACCATCAAATGTGACAGATGAAAACATCTTTCATGCCTCACACCATATTTGTAATGTTACCAGAAAACTTGTGAGGTCTACGAGCAATGGTCAAGATTAAAATCACTTCATCCTACGATCGCACAATTTGCACATACAAAAAGGTTATTCATGAAAAGGGGACCAACTAGCTGGTCGGGGAAATGACCCTCAAGGTTGAAAAATATTATTTAGAGGTTTAATCTAAAATAATTCAATAGCCCGACACTATGAATATATAATGCAGTCATGACGCAAAAGACCGAAAGGACGGGTAAACGGGGTCGGTAAAGTCATGACCAAAAAGGGATAAAAGACCACATAAGTGACCGACCACTGTCAATAACAAGCCAATGCTTGAAAAGAAAACCCATGACCCAACCACTCAAAGCCGAGGACAAAACATACCTACAAGGGGAAAAAATTAAAATCTCCACCACTCTCAACAACCCGATTTTGTTGAGGTGTTATGGCAGCAACATATTGTCTTTTTACGCCATGTTTTTCACAATAGTCAATGAATTATTGTGAGGTGAATTCACCACCATTATTAGATCTCAAACATTTCAATTTTAAATCTGACTCCCTTTCAACCTTTTTTCTAAAGAATTTAAAATGTTCAAAAGCTTCAGATTTATGCTTAAGAAAAGTAACCCATACCATACGAGAGTAATCATCAACAAATAACTTGAAATATTTCTCACCATTGATAGATCTAGTCCTTGTAGGACCACATAAATATGTATGAACAAGTTGTAGAGGCCTAGTAGAAGAATTCTCTTTAGATTTAAAGCTCACCTTTGTTTTCTTGCCTTTGAGACATTCTTTACAAACTGCATTTTTAGGTTTTCTTAAGATAGGCAGACCTCTTACATTCTTTTTTTTGCTGATCCTAACCATATTGTCAAAGTTAATGTGACCTAGTCTCTTGTGCCACTTCCAAATTTCTTCAACTTGACTCATTAAACACATACCCTGATTATTTTCATTACCAGATGTGTTAGGAAGATTGTAAACATTTTCCTTAGTCCTTCTTCTAGCAACAATAGCCTTTCCAAGCTTATTTTAATCTCATATCCCTATGAAGTGAACAAAAAATGATAGCCACTATCAAAAATTTGACTTACACTTCGAAGATTATGCTTTACAACTTCTATGTAATACACATTGTAGATAGGAGTTTCCTCATTCAGAAGAAGTGAACCTCTACCTTTGATTTGTATACCTGAATTGTCACCAAACTTCACATACCCACCTACATAATCGTCAAGATTTATGAATTATTCTTTGTCACCAATCATGTGGTTAGAACAACCACTATCCAAAACCCATAAGTCCTTTTTCTTGGAATGAAAATTTGTTTGAACTAACATAGTTTTCTCTATGTTTTTTACAATTTTAGGTTTCCAAACCTTTTTTGTTTTTTGTTGTTTATTTTTCAGATCAGCTTTGCATTGCTTAGCAGAATGACCCATGGTATTTCATTTAAAGCATCTGATCTGTCTAGCAAAATCAAGGTGTTTCTTATGACCAAATCTGGGTGTTCTAGGGTTCATAAACCTTCAAAAGCTTACTTTGTGGCCAAATATTTTGTAGAAAAAATAGTACCCATAAAAGAAAGGGTTGAGATTATATAATTTTTTGTTATTCCTAAAAGGATAAACATGATTCTTATCAGAATCAAGATTATTAGATTCAAAAAAATTTTTTGCGGCAACATCATTTATCTTTGCACCATCATTTGAACATTCGACCTTCACGAACCCAATACCAGTATTTTCCTTGTTCAATTTCTACTTACTGAGCATGTCATTCAGTTTTAGAGTACTCTCATACTTCTCAATAGTTTTCCTAAGATCAACAATTTCATGTTCAAGTTTTTGAATTTCTTGATCTTTATGACTTATACCAATACGAAGACAATCCTCAACTCTCTTGGCTTCTTCAAGTTGAGTCTTCAAGGAAACTATTTCTTGATTTGAAATTTTCTCTTGAGAAAGAGCTTGAGCATAATTTTGTCCTTGAGAAAGCATTTGTTTTTTGAGTTTTCTAATCTCTTTTAAAGAAAATTTCAGTTCACCTTCTAGATCTACTTCGCCATCTTCAACATTATTGTTGTTAGTATCTTCTTGCTGAATGATTTCAGCCAGGAATAAGTTTTCTTCTTCTTCATCTAAATAATCTTCAAATTCAGTGTCTGTTTCATTTTTGATGAACAAACTCTTCTTCCTTTTGAAGTTGAATTTTTATTTAGGTCTATAGGCCTTTTTCTTAGGCAGTTTTTCAGATTTCTCATTGTCACTATTCAGATCAACATAGAAGAACTTTGCAGAAAAGTGACCTATTTTTCCACAGTTAAAACACTTGAAGGGAATTTTTCCCTTATATTTTCCAAATCCCTTTTTGAGCTTTCTAACAAAATGGGATTCTTTAGAATCAGAAAATTTTGATTCACTAACCTCATATTTTTCTTTCCTTTCAGTATCAAAGGTAGTTTCTTTTGTAGAGGATTTTTTTCACTAATTCTTATTTCATAGGCAGTTAGAGTGCCTTGTAGGTTGTCTAGGGTAAGCTATTCAAAGTGTTTCTTTTCTTCTAGAGTAGAGACCTTAGATTCAAATTTAGTTGGTAAGGTTCTGATGACCTTAGTTAGAACATCAAATTCTTTTACTTCTTCTCCTAGACTTTTCATAACATTGACAATTTCATCAACTCTCAAGAAGTAATCAACTTATTTTTCACTATCCGTCATTTTTATTTCCTCAAACTGATGTTTTAGAGTAAGGAATTTTGACTATTTAAATTTTTCATTTCCTTGATAAATGGGTTGAAGTTTAACCCATATTTCCCTAGCAGAGCTACAATGCATGACTTTGATAAAGACATCTTTAGTCAATGCACACAAGGGAGCATGTTTGTCTCTAGCATTGGTTTCATATCTTTTATTTTCATTAGAAGTTTTGGGAAATGTAGTTGGTACAGTGTACCTAGTTAAAACTATGCTCCACACATCAAGATAAATAGAATTTAGATAAGTCTCCATTCTGATTTTCCAGAATACATAATCCGTTCCATCAAATAATGGAGCTCCAGTCATAGATGTGCCTTCATGAGCTTGAGACATTTTAAATAGACTCCAAAACTAGAATCAATCCATGGTTCTTTAGACCTATCAGAGGACCCTACACTCTGATACCAACTGTTGGAGTGAAAAATAAAATGAGAGGGGGGGGTGTGAATCAATGTCATGAACTGATTTGACAAATTTTACTAAAACTGAAACAAAACAGATTTATGCTCTCATTTATCAATGATTAACTCATCCATATATTGAATGCAATCACATATAACTGAAAAGAGAAATATGTTAGTGAAAAATTTCATAATAAAGCATTCACACAATAAAATAGAGGAACCACAAATGAGAAAAGTAACAAAAAATATGTCGATTGCAAAACCCTCCTGGGGTAGAGAAACCACTCCTAAACTGTTGCCTTTTTAGGCTTATATTTGAAAAACCACTTTTAACAATGCCTTATAGGCTGATTTCTAAGCACTAACAAAAGGAGAACCAATCCCTCATTTTGAAACACCAATTTCAAGGAGAAGCAACCCATTTTATAGAAGATACAATGATATAGAGGGTCTCTATGTTTCTTTCTTTTCTCACAATTGCCTCTCAACAGACAATACCTACAATCCTCAAAGTTCAAAAATGAACCTCCAAAAATTCTAGCAATTATCTTATCTTGAGACAACTTGTTATTGAACTTATATTTCAGATTTACAATCTCAGAAATGAAAACATGTCTCATAGTATAGACAATACAATAGCTATGTTTTTCTCACTAATTTTTTTAGTCATTTTTCATAGTTCAAGAACAGTTATTTTTCTCTCTTTTTCTTCTTACTAATATGTCTTCATTACATTTAAAAAATTACAACCAAAAACATATGTCACTCTTTTCAATCAAATGGGGTAATTTTTAATGTATCCAACTTTTGTCGAATATTTTCCCCAGTATTACAAAGATTCAGAGAAGTATCCAAAATAGAAGATTTCTTCTGATAGAATGGTCAAGAAAATGTATTTTGAGAAAGAAGACTCTGAACCCTGACCACACATAGAATCTGCACCCATAATACTATCTAGAAAATAATCAATAATAATGCATGCATAGGTAAATCATATTTAAGATTCGAAGAGACATAAAATGCCCTTCATGAATCGGTTTTATACAAGGAAAAGTTGACATCTTATCCCTTATTTAACCAACTGAAAAAGTAAAGAGTCTGAAATGTAACCGAACCCACTTCATGGTGAACAAAAATAAGCAATATTTTCAAAACACCCATAAACAAAAATGCAGAGTAATCGAACTGAATGCATCATTGTCAGATAAATAAATCTTTTTCAGCTTAGCAAATTCGAGCAGCAAGACTAATTGTAGATGGAAAATATTCTAGTCATAACACAATTTTTTGACCAAAGAGTGAGTTTGCTGTAAAATATTTACTACTGAGATAAAATAATACCTGAAGATCTTATAAGTAACTGAAAAAAGAACCTGAAAAATTGTTGTGAGAACATTACCAGCCTAGCCGATTGACGAGTTGACATATTCCTTCCATGAAAGAGTCCACACCCACAGTGAAATGGTGAACCAAATTTCAAATAGATTCATTGTTTGTTCAATGAGCCTTTCCTCCTGTCAAACACGTTGCAGCATGAGAAGTTACCAAATTAATGGCTGATACCTTCTTTCCATGGCGGAAGAGATGTTAGGGTTTCAAACCCACAACCTTGTGAAACACAACAAGAATTCCCTAGCTTTCCTCAAGAGATTTGATTCCCCAAGCCAAAATATAACAATGTTTGAAGTTTGAAAGGACTAAAGACATAAGTAAAGACATCATAATGCATTCTAAAATCCATGGTCAAGAAAATGACAAGTATGTGGACAATCTCATTACCTCCAGAATGCATACAAACCGTCGATCAACTTCATCATAGCATAAAATTTAATTGGTGTCCAATGATCAAACAAATAAAATTTTGACACCATGATATCTTTAATAATTTTTCATGACCTCTTAGAAAAAATTCGACCACCTTATCAATCATTGTTACCAAGAATTTAAAGCCATGTCACTTTCATAGTGGCTTTTAAATAATTAATTCCTCATACCTGTTGTCGGCCCTAAGGCCTAATTAAATATTAATTATAGGACCCAATACACATTTTACTTCTTTCTACGTCATTTTAAAATTTAATTGAGCCACCAATAATGCTTCAAGAAATCATTATATAAATTTCCATGTCAATACCTTTTCCTAAATAGATGCCAATTGATATCAACTTATCATATTCTCATGCAAAAAATATCAAATTTATCAAATTTTTAAGGAAGCCCGATAGGGTTTTCTTAATATTAAATTCCAACTCCAATTATGATTCCAAAACCAAGTTGCCTATAAGCATTACTTATATGAGGCTGAAAATAAAACACAACTATGATGTTAAAAATCTTATCAATGCCATGTAACCACATAAATTTGAACATGCCAATACCATATAAACCTGTAAGCAAGATGACCTCTATCTGCATATGAAGCTCAACCTAATTAGTACCAAAGCAAAGCAATAATGTTGTCCATAAACAAGATACTGAAAGCCATAGTATAAATATGCCAATCTGCCATAGCTGAACCAATAAAGTATCACAAGGACAAAGCCAAAATGCCATTATTGAACCAATGAATTGCCGATATCACATCCACAAGATCAGAGAGACATAATACCAAATTTGACATGAAGGACAAAATATCAACAATGTGCACTCCTTTCATTAGCTTTGTGGCACCACTACACTTTACTAGCCATCAAATTATGCACGTCTCAATAGTCCACTATACCATTAGAATCTGTAAGGTTCAGATCTATGATTGCGAGCTAGGATGCAATAGCTCATATCAACCCAGTGACCTTCAACATGTCCTCTCTATAATATCCAAGAAAATTCTTGGACTGTTAATATTTATTTATGATGAATGGTCCAAATCTAAACATTTGGTGGAGTATTTTTTCATATGCACTTAAAATCCATTAGTACCACGCCCTTTAACATTTTCATAATCACCCAAAGTATTTCACAAAATATTTATTTGCCTCCTATAGTACTACGGATGGAAGCAATGATGCCACGTGGTGCTTTCCTACTATCCCTCCATGAACTGAGATCTAATAGTGATTCCCACATGGGCTAGCAGGGAACATTCATGATTCATCTGTCGAAATGCATCATAGCCATTGGTTTCATAACATTTTATTACTTATTCTTTTAAAGAGTGGTAGGACCCACCATAAGGGTGGAAAAGTGTCACCCACCCGCTATCCCATTAGTTGATTTAGTCTATTATTTTACTCTTGTGAGCTAGCGAGGAACCAATAAGAAATGTTTGGTGGGACCTGACGATCATTGCTCAAACATTTTTAAAGGCATGTGTATTTATAATATGACTTAAAAGGGGGTCATTCACTAAGTTTATACTATAAAGGACTTAGGTCGTATTATAGACTTAGACCTAGGAATCATGGAAAAAATTAAAAGATTTCAAAAATTCATAACATATGATAGAATTAAAAAAATTTGATGGGTAGCAAACACTTGACTAGTTATAAGGGGCCAATAGATAAAGGAATTCAATAACCATAGTTAGAACTTGAGGAATCGTGAACTAACTAGTACTAGTTAACTTCAAATTAGAATGCATACAAGGGTTTAAACACTTAGGATTTTTTTAAATGTTTTAGGGCACAAACAAAGCCCTAGAACAGAGGATAAAATGAAAACCCTAAGCCGCATGACATATCTTAGACCATAAAAGTTAACCAAATATGTAACAATTATCAGTGGAACACAAAAAATTTAGGGGTTCCACCACAGGCTCTAGTTGGGGACATTTGTTCTTCTAGAACATAGTGAGATCACAAAATCTCAAGGTTGAAGCAGACCAAACTAGAGAATAAAACTAGGGATAGCCCAAAAAAGGTAGACCATACCAACCAAAGCAAGCACACCAAAGCAAACCTATACACAAAATACACATAATATTATAATGTGCATGGAAAAGATACATACCTCAAGATAAGTATGCTTTCAAGAACTATCCATGTACTAGCAGTTCAAGAAATTATTCTATTAGAATTTGCAGATAATAGGAATCTTCACCATGTGTTTGATACCAGATAAGGACTTGACCATGCAATGCATCAAATTTTCTATGTTTTCCCTTACCTTGAGCTCTAACATTCCACATCATCATCATGCTTCCTAATTCAGACTTTCTTGGAGAATCCCTTTTTTCATGAAAATGCTTAACTTGTAGCTACATTTTAGTATTTTTATCATGAGCTTCTCTTCTAGTTTCATCCAACTCTATCAGAGCATCAAACCTATGTTGCATTTAATTAAATATATCTTCATCATATTCTTGCAAAAAATGTACATCTTCAACAAGTTATTTTAAGGTATCCTTGTATCCAAACCTTATACCAGACCAAATGGTGAATGTCTAGTGGATTTATTAATAGTAACCCTATCTTCCCAAAGTGAAAGCTTCATTTTTTACTCCCATATTTTCTTCTTTTTCTCAATCACCCTTTTGATAATCTTCATCAAATTTTTATTATTTGATTCTTCCTTACCATTTTCATGTGGATGATAAGGAAAGAATAAGGTATTTTATTCCATTCTTATCAAAAAAATCTCTAAACTCATCTGATGTAAAACACATGTTGTTTTCAAAAATAATCTTTTCTCATACTACAAACCTGATCAAAATGTTTTCATCAAAAATCAACCAAAATTTTTCTTTTTTCTTTCTTCATGGGGATTATGTCTACCCACTTTTTAGAATAATTAATGGCAACAAGAATCCAAGAGTGTCCCACACTAGATTTTTCAGAGATTTTACCAATGAAGTCATTACCCCATTGTTGAAAAGGGCCTTGGATTGAAATGAGCCTAAGTGGTAGATAACTTGAAAATTTTAGCTTTCTCGAGAACCTTTGGTAAGAATCAAAAGCTTTTAAAAACTTGTGGGCATCCTTGAATATTGAGGGACACCAAAATACTGCTCTCAAAATCTTATGGGTTGTTGTCTTTTCCATCTAATGGCCTCCACATACTCCACTATGCATCTTTGTTAGGAGTTCCAATTTTTTATTTCCATTAACACATTTGAGTAATACACCTTTTGGGATTCTCCACCAAATCTCATTATCAATAATCACATACTTAATAGATTGCAACTTTAGGATTCTTCTTTTATTATCCACCATATCTTTAGGAAATTGCATAGTTTGTAGGTATTGAATAATTCACCTATACCAACTACATGTATGAATGTCACATATAGGTCGTACATCTACAGATTCTCTCAGATTGATTTAGTTGGTTTCAACCATCAATTTTTCTAAACCTTGTCCTCTTACTAACTTGGTGATTTGAACATCGATGTTGAACTCTTGGATCCTATTGATCCATCTACATCTCCTAATTGTGACCTTTTGTTGAGTTAAAATATCTGTCACTGCAACACTTGGGACATAAGCAATGATTGTAACTCCAACCAAGTAGGTTCTAAAATTGTTCATTTCTTTGACTAGTGCATAGGCCTACTTCTCTATCATATCATATTTAAGTTCTACGACCTATAAGGACTTGCTAAAAAATACAATGGGTTGCTCAAAGCCCTCTTCATTTTTCTGTAACAACACAACAATTGTATGAAAGAATGCAAAGGAAAAATTTGCATAGGATTGGAGAAATTTGGAGACTTCAATACTAGAGCCTCCTTTATGGATTTTTTGATACTTTTAAATGTCATACTAGGCTCCTCACTCCAAATTACCTTTTCTCCCTTATTTAACATCTTGGAAATGGGATGGGTAATCTTTGCAAAGTTAGTCACAAACCTCAAAAATAAATTGATTTGTCTAAAGAATGATTAGATGCCTTTGATATTCTTCAGCCGTGAAATTGTGTCTATTGCAATCACTCTTTTAGGATCAATTCGTATTCCTTATTTTGACACAATATGTCCAAGAAACTTTCCTTCTTCCACCTCAAACACACATTTCTTGGGATTCAAAGATATGTCATATTCAAGTTCCTTTTTTAAATACTTTCTCCAGATGCATACAATGGTCTTCTTCTTTCTTGTTGTATGCAATCAAATCATCTTGATGAACTACTAAGAAGATATCATTAAAATCAGAAAAGGCCACATCTATATCCCTTTGAAAATTAGCACCTAAATTTGTTAGGTCAAAAGGCATCCTAACATAAACATAAGTTCTCCAACGAGTAGTAAATGCAGTCTTATACTACTTGGACTCCTTAACCACCACTTGATTCTATCCATAGAAACCATCCATCATGGATAGAAGCTCACAACCAGACACCTTTTTTAACATAGCTTCCATGTTGGGTAATCAATAGTCTTCTTTCAATGATGATACGTTAAGATTTTTGAAGTCCACACAAAGCCTTATATCACCATTCTTTTTGCTCACTAGCACCAAATTTGACACCCACGTAGAATGCCTAATTGGTTTAATAATACCTCCTTCTCTTAACTTGACCAATTCTTCTTGCATATTAGGTTCCAATGTAGGATTTATTGGCCTTTTATTTTTCATAAAATTCTTGGCATCATGTTTCAAGGGAATCTCATGCTGAAACAAATCTTTCCTATCAAGCCTTTAAATCATCATAAGACTAGGAAAACATATGCTTGTATCTTCTCAACAAAGCAATCTACATTTCTATAACTTGAGGTTTCATTTTTTTTCCAATGTAGACTTTCTTAGGAGAATTTTCTATTCCAATATTTACTTCTTCCAAATATTCCTTATGAGTGGATGTTTGCTTAGCATTTCTTCTATTAGGGCGATCAAAAACCATTTCCAAGGCAACTAGTCCCTTTGGGATTTTATTAGTTTTCAATTGAATGATTTTGTTGCCAAACACTATTTCCTTTCCATCCACTTATTCCACAAAAGATCCAAATCCAATTTTTTTATGTTCATACTCATCTACGCACTATAAGAATCTAAAAATATCCTCATCATCATTAAAAATCTATCAGTTTTGTATGTTATCAGGAATTGAAGGTTTGATGTGCACTTCAACTTTTGAAATTCCTACAAAGTTAATTTCATCTAGCTAGAGTGAAATAGTGGAAAGTAAATATAGCATATGATTCTTACTCATATCCAGCCATTCAATATCAAATGCATAAAATTGTTCTATTGAGTCCCAAACAACATTCCTATACTATCTCATCCTATTATTATTTTATGCATACCATGAACTAACTTGAGAAACAACAAGATCTGAATCTTTGATAAATCTTAACTTCTTGATTCCATGTTTCTCAGCTACTCTTAATCCTATTAGTAAAGTCTCATATTCAGCTACAATATTTTTATGTGCAAACATCAATAAAAATGAAAACTTAAAAGTTTTACCACTAGGGTAAATGAGTATCACCCCCGCACTAGCTCCTTGTTTTGAGAAAGCACCATCAAAATGAATGCTCCATAAGTCATTAGTTTTTAGTTGCTTCAACACTTCATTTTCAAGAGGTGCAAGTTGTCTTTCCTCTTCTTCTTGTAACTCTTAAATTCTAAATTTGTCAATACTAGTATCCACAAAGTGAATTTTATCCTCTTCTTCCACAAATTCAATCATGTGCAGAGCTCTTGTCTCCCTCACAAGCTTAATGTATTTTCCCTCAATTGGGAATGTGGAAAAGGACATGTCATGCTGCATGCTACCTCCAATGGAGAAACTCCACTTGCTTGACAATAAAATACCATAATTTAATGGGATTTCCACCACAACTATGCTCATATAAAACTCCTCTAGAAAAGAAACCGATCTATATAGGACATCCTTAATCACTCTCATGACTGGGCTTGCACTTGAATCCACGATATAAAATTTTCCATAGGCACAATTTATCTTCAAAACCATTTGTTTCATTATCTCAACTGGCATGATGTTAGATGAAGATCCTAAATCAATCATGGAATTTTTAAGAAGCTTACCATCAACAATCAGAGTCACATAAAAAGTATCAATATTAATTGGGAAAGTTGTGATAGTACTACCCAAGTAAATTTGAGGGATCTCACTAATATCTCCCTCCATTTCCTCTTCCCTTAATTTATTTCCACTCACTTTAGGCTGAGTAGACACCCTTTTATCATCACAAGCCATTGTAGCACCATTGATAAGGGCCACTTCCTTTTGCTTATGTTCTTTAATTCTCATCATCTCTATTAATTGGATGGTCACGTTGACTTGGGAAAGAAACTGAAACATGTCAACTAGATAGTATTTGTGTAGTTCATAAGGGAGTACACTTTTCTCTTCAATATTCCCCTTTTGTTGTTCACAATTCTTCTCAACCTACTTCTTCTCTTGTTTCTTCTCTTGATCTATATTTGAATTTTGAGTCTTCGTTTTGACAATTGGAGAAAAAATATCATCATTTTTGTTGGTTGCATTATCTTTCTTAGTGAAATATTAGGTCATTTACTCTCCTCGGCTTTGATTTCTCCTTCTTTACCATCTTTCTTAACTCCTTGCTTTTCTACATTTATCTCTTTCATGAACATGCTTCCTGGCTTGACTTGGTCACAATTTACAATTCTATTCCTCAAATTATGAGTGTTTCTAGCTTGTGCAACTAATGCTACGATCATCCTTTGATAATCCTCATCATAGGGTCTTCTCAGTGTAGTGACCCACTTGATGAAAAAATTATTTTCGTTTTTTAATGACATTGTTAGTTGTTAGATGTTTGACATTATGTTGGTTTGATTCTTTACGTCATGGTTTACATGACCAGTTATGAAACTCAGTTGATGATACACTTTACCTTATGATTTGATGTTCATTTTCATATGATGGTGTTATATGATGACTATCTATGTTGTTCTATTGTATACATGATGATATTATGTTAGTTATATGTTTACGTCAGTAGGTGAAGGAGACGGTTTAGCAGTATTCATCAGTGAGTGCCCTGCTACATCGCGATTATTTTTCATGGTGTGTTTTCATATTTATACATGTTGGATTAATCGCGCACTGTTATGCAGCTTTCAGGTATAGGCATTGACACCCCCTTCTTATCAGGTTTGAGTGTGCCATGACCCAATGGAATTATCAATGGGAGATAGACTTGTCATTTTTCCTTAGCCATCATTTTGAAAAGAATGAGTGTCTTTCGTTACCCTCATGTCATGTCACCTGTTCGTCGTGTGCTTGCAGTTGTTTGTTAATGTTGAGTTTATAATGCATTTATTATGTTAATTTAGATTATTTTAATTTTTTAATTAAAATAGTAATGTTGCTTTATTGATTTAATGGAATAATTAAATTAGAAAAGCTATTTTAGTTTATTAAGTGATTAAGTTGAAATGTTAAAATATCTTATTTCGAAAATATCATTTATTTGCAAATTGATTTGATTATTCATTTTGACTTTTTCGAAAATGAAACTAATAGTTGTGATCTTAAGTTGTAATTATCTTGTTTTAATCATAAATCGGTTACTAAGTTTAACTGATGCATGCATTGCATGCTAAAAAATGAGAGTTGAAGTTTGTGACCTTGGAAAATGGAAAAGGATATAATCTTGAAAAAAGATCATTCTTGGACACATGGTTTTTTATTTTTGAAAGGTAGGAAAGAAAAATATTTCTTCTCACAAAGAGATATTTTCTACAATTTTGATTTGGACTTGATTAGAGAAGCTGAAAATTGTTGTTAAAGACAACATTCACATTGTGGAAAGTTGAAGTTTTGAATTTCCGTGATTTGTGGTTATCGTTCTCCATTCCCGAGGAAACACTCTCAGGTTAATTTTCAAAGTGTATTTCTCTATGATCATGTTAAATTTATACTATGAAAATTTCATCTTCAAACCCTGCATGCACCATAAAAAAACTTAAATATGTTAATGTCTGAATAATTGAAATGGTATCATGTTGGATATGGAAACGAAAACGATAATAAAAGAATTGTTTGTTGTTTCTTTTGTCCCTATCATTGGTTATCTATTTATCGCAGTGGATACTTCAGAATAAGTATGTGAGTATTTCTTTGATGAAGGGTTGTTTTTGTTGCCTTTAGTTCATTATTCTTGTTCAAACTTTGGGTATGCAGGCATGTCCTATGGGTCTCTATTCTTTGTGTATCTCTGATCTTTAAACTTGTCTTAAACCTCCTTTAATTTGTTCCCTTGAATAACGTGTGAAGTATTTATAGGAGTTTACCCTTTTTGCAACTATCTTCTTGAACTGTTTGCATATGGTGTGACCTGGCCTCAGCCGTTAGCATTAGAGTATTTGTAATCCCTGTTCTTGTGGATCTTGTACCTCATCAATGCATGAATCTTCACACTCATAGTATCCCTATCTTGATCTTTAATGTTAGAATAAGGATTACTCCAAATGGCTAGACGTTGGACCATCACTCCCATCCTTGCATCAGAATGTATTCTTACTATTTTATCATGGTTGCGACATACATTCGTCTATTCTTATTCTAACATGGATTCCTTGACCATCTGTGTACTCGGGATAATTATTCTATCACCATTACTGATGGATAAATTTTGGCTTACATACGTTTCCTTGTTATTACTCCATGGGTTGTGATGAGAATGATTGTATCGGTTGTATCCTGTGTCTTGTTGCATTGAAGTGTTCTTGGTAGTGTAACTATCAGTTATGGATGGCGGGTGTTTTATTCATATCTTAAACTTAGTTGCCTTCCATGTGAATGCTTCTATCTCAATTTTTGTTCTATGTGCGTCTATTGATCCCTCTTACCTTATTGCATGAGGCTCTAATGGTCTTCGGTTGGTATTCCGCCTATCTATTACTATCCAACCTTTCGACCTACTATGTTTATATTTGTCTCCATGCCACGAATATTAATGACTCCCATTTATTGGTTAAGTAAGTCATTTTTACCGATTGGTTGTTTGACTTGTAATGATATCTTGTATAGTCGACTCCTCTCATTCATACCAATTGCCTCTCATTAAGTGAAATAGGATATACAATTTAGGCTTTGGTGATAGAATAGAAATTAGTGGTCTTTTTTTATTTAATATTTTGGCATGATAGGTATCAGATGTCTTGGAGTTTGTAGTTATATCTATTGGTTATATTCTTTTGTATGAATATTTACACTTAGAAGGATTTACACTAAGAAAATATATTTTTATATAAGGTTTTGAGTAAGCTAGTTAGTATTGTCTATGTTTATTTGAAAGTAAATGCTAATTAGAATATGGATTATTAATATTTATATTTATATTATTTGTCTATATTATAATGTGAATACAAGAAAATATATATATTCAGAATTAAAATATAATTCTATTATTTATAATTATTCCTATAAGTCCTTTTTGTAGTGGATATTAGTTTAATCAAAAGCAATAAACGTAAAGTTATGACAATTTTATATGGATAATGTTATTGTAGAATGTGTTATTTAACAAAAATAAAATAGTGATATGTTGATGGTTTTATCTAACTATAATTGGTGTATGATAATTTTGTTATTAATTCTATAGATGCTTAATTTTAACAATTATTTACTATTGAGATTAAGGTTTAGTATGTTAGGTACCTTCTTGCTGAAATGGTTTATTGTTAAATTATTATTGTAGTGAATAAAAATGGGGTTACAAATTAATTAATGATAGAACCTTGTGTTTTCTCAATTAGTTATAAGGATTAGGTATTGTATTTGAATATTAAGTGTTAGTAATCTTGGGTTGATCTTATACATGATAGTGTGATAAAGGTATTATGATTGTAAGGAAGTAATTGTGACCTTATTACTCTCTTAGTTTTATTATATGGGTTGGTAATAAACCATTGAAGTCCTTAAATAAGAATAGTGGATTATGTATTAGAGGTGTTCTTGCTTGGTGTTATCCCTACTTTGTTTTGAGGTTGAATTTAGTATATTGTTTCTCCAAAGGCTTGGATATTGTCATTTTTTGTGATGGAATATGTATGTTATTGCAAGGGTAAAGGCCATGTATGTTGAGATCCACTTTGAGATATTTGATGTTTTGTTAGCTCTAATGACTTCGAGTCTTTGTGTTCATTTAACTTATAGGATTAAGTTGGAAATGTATTTTTGAAATTCTTGAGTAAGATTTGAGTAATATGTATAAAATATCCAACTTGTGATTATTACTTGTATTAGATTTTAGTGTTCAAGTATATTGTTTTTTTCAAAGGAGTTGAATTGTCCTTTTTGAAATATGATATGTCTAAATTATTATGGAGACCTTATCTTGATCATTTAGTTGGAACGTGGACCACACACATTATGTCATTTTGTTACTATTTTGAGAATTTGTATTCCATGTTATGTGAGTATGCATTTATGGAAGTTTCACCATGCATGTTATGTCATTATGGTTATTTATTTGATTGGTTGACTATAGGTCCTTGTGTAAGAAGTTCATGTTGCATGCATGTTGTCTTATTGTTTTAATATTTTTGAGGAGTTGTACCTTAGGAGGAGTGGCTTTCGTTAGGGGTCGGACCTAAAAGTGGTTGCATGAGTAACCTCTTGGAAGTTGGTATTTATGTGATAACCTTGACTAAGGTACTAGGAGTTTGTCAGTTGTGATTTCATGATTGTCAACCTTTTGTTGTATGTTGTCACTTTTATGGTTTGTATGACTTGAGGAATTGTTCTATCTCCTAGCATGGGGGGTGGGCTTTCAAGCTCCGGACAATTGGGAGGAACATTCCACATTCCCCATTGGGTCCCTTACATGTGTGTTGTGCATGACAGGATTTCTTGGCTAGATCCAAAATGCACAGTGGTTGTGGACCATAGTTCTTTGATGAGTTCGTGGGCATGGTTTTCTTATTTTATAAATCTTATTCCTTATTATATTAAACTCATGATGTATATAAGATAATTTGTATCGATACTTGTATTATTCTGAGATTTCTCACAATCTCAATTATTGTATGTAACTCTTATTGTATATGTATATCTAGTCATGAATTCTCATGAGTCAATTTATTTATGGTTATTGTGGTATTTTTATGTTATTAATTAGTAGTGTAGTTGTGGAACCCTTTAACATTTATGTTTTTTTTCTTGTTGTCACATGTTATATGTTTTTTTTTTAAAATTAATCAGTTGTTTTATGAGAATGTCATAACATTTTTTTGGGTTCCACGGCAGGGTGTTACACTTAGAGACATTCATTTCATCAGTTTCCAAAGCACAAACATTATGTTCAAAACTTTCATCTTCATCAGGAAAAATTTGTTCATGATAAGCATTATATTTTTGCCTTTGATTGTTGCTGTGCAGTTTTTGCACACACACCCCACTGAATGTGGGGACCCTCTTTTTTTGCTTTTTGGTGTTTTGGTCCCTCTTTCTAAGGGTGTTGCTTGCTTGAGTTTGTGCTTTAAGTGTCCTATTTTTCCAATTGAAGTGGCATCCTTTTGAGCTATGTTGAAAATCTAAAGTTTTAGCTTTATCTCAGGTTTTTCACCATTTTCAAGAAAATCCGCCTGGGCCGGTTTCTCCCATTTTCCTCTGATTGTCCGAAAAGGACCTTTCACACCATTTTCAAGAAAATCCTCACATGCCGGATTTCTCCGAAATCTTTCTCAGATTCGAATCCCTAAAATTCTTTGTGGCTATGGCTGTCTTGTCGGATGCATTAATGGTGTTTGTATGAGGGAAAAAGGCTTTGATATATTGATGTTTTGAAAAGTAATTGATCATTTTGAGTTGTGCATTTGCTATCGTTTCAACTTGTGTGATTGAAGTTTTTGGTTTTTGCTGGATATTCTGATCCTCGAGGTTATTTGAGCTATGTGTTTGCTTTTGGAGTGCGTGGGTGGTATCCAGTCTGCATCAAGTGGTTATTTATTAATTTCCTTCATCAAAACCCTTACGCTTCCATGGTATGTATATGCACTTTGTTCTCTATTAGTTTCAATTTGATTCTCACGATTTTTCTTGGAGAGTCATTCATAGTTTTTTGGTCTTTTTGGGTGCGCGTCATCATTGTGCATTTTGGGAGGTTTTAATCTATTGCACCAGTTAGTTTTTTAATTGATCAAATGTTATGCTTGGTCTGGTGTTGGTTCTTGTTTGGGCTTTGGTTCACTATGACTTTGAGTTTTCCGTTTTGGTGAATGACTGAATCATCTGTGCTTTCATGGTGGACATTTAGGGTTCCCAACCTAGGGCATGGCCGTTTGTCTTCAAAATTGCTGAGAAGTGGGTCATTAGTTCATAGTTTATTCATTAAAGTCCTAGGTTGGGTTGGTTTTAGATTTCTGGCTTGGATCTGGAATGATTCGAATTGATATGATAGAGTACCGAGGATGTAGACAGGTTCGGGTTTTCAAGGCCTTCGCGGAATTCCACTTTCCCCAAATTTCCTATCTTTCTTTTGTCTACCACTTTAATTTGGATTACCTTTGGTTTCGCCAAAATCCATTCCATCCAGATTCTCCCGAAGTCCACGATCGGGTCGTTTTTTTGATTTCAAGCTTAGATATTGTCATACCTTTGGTTTCGCCAAAATCCATTCCATCCGGATTCTCCCGATATTCTGTGCCCCTTCATTTTCCCCTAGTCTATCGTAGTGTTGCTAATCTCGCCAGAATCCGTCTCTGGTGGATTCTTCCGGGTGTTTTGGGGAAATGATTGAATTTGATAATTGCGGATTGTGGGTTTCTTGGTAATACATTTGATTAACTTAAAGAACTTATGCTAGGTATTCTTAATGCTTTTCCTTGGCCAAGTTGATCATTTAAGAGATATTTTGGGATTTAGTTTGTTTGGTTCGCTGGAATCTGCCTGGCATGGATTTTCCCGAAATCCTTCCCAGTGCAGAATCCGCGAGGGGCGCTGAATCCTGAACTTTGAGATAATGGTCTTTTGCACTTATTTTCTTTTGATGAATCTAATCCTATGTTATCTTTATGTGTTTGCAGGCAGGATCAGGACAAAATGTTACTGGTCGAGGCAAGGGAAAGGCAACTGACCTTGGTATAGAGGATTCTGCTATTTCGGATGTAGAGAAGGTTAAGCTAGATATGAAGAGTAGAATTCCTGATAGCAAGTTGACCTCAATTTGGTCAAGGATAACGGATAGGAACATTGGCATGTGGGATTATGAAGAGTTCAAGGAAGAGATGACAGCACCGAATCCTCCTCTATTGGCAGTAGGGATGGTACGATCTGGATTAGCTCATGTGGTAGGTTTCCCTCCTGCGGTACAGTGTTATGAGTTGGTGCTAGAATGTGCCAGGAATTATGATAGGGGTACACAGAGGATTATTGGCCCTCAAGGTAGGATTCTTGTAGGATTCAGTCCAGTCTCCATTGCTGCAACATTTGACATGCATGAGAGATCCCATGTGATAGGCTTTGACAAGGATGGGGCTAAGAAATATTATGATGAAGACATGGTTAAGTCCCAACAGGTGATTAACTCTTGGCTGGAGAATCCTAAATCTCACTTCTCTAAGTTGCCTAAGCAACTGTTCAGGCTTAAGTTCAAGAGAGAATATTATAATGCTATCACCCTTCTCAGTAGGTTGGTAGGATTGAAAAGTGCAGTGGTCTTTGAGACCTGGATGTTCCATGTAATTGCTAGAATGGAGCAAGGATTTGATTATCATTGGGCAGGTGCTATCAGTGTTGCAATCCATGAGTAGTTAGACAATGTCTTGCAAACCAAGACTTTTACTATGACTTCCTATCTAGTGTATTCATTGGAAAGACTTCATCCATATAAGGGGTTGAGCACTAGAGGTGTCTTTGGGCAGGATGCTATTTATGAGGTGTACCCATAGTTACAGTTAACTGGTGGGAGTTACAGGAGCTCAAATGATGCCTTCACTATGTATATCACTAGATTGCTCTAGGGTGCATAGCATGTGAGAATCTCCGACAAGGAAAAGGAATTGGTGGGAAGATATGGAGCATGGTTTTTCCAGTTCCCCACCTTTTCTTACATCAAAATTGATGGTTTTGAGAAGGCTCCCTATAGCTTGCCAAGGTATCCCATAGATCACATCATTTTGTTAGAAGTTGTTAGGCAAATCTGTGATTTTGACAATATTGTAAAAGGAGAGATGCATAAGACTGGTTTTGGGAATGATTTCACTCTAAAGGTTGGAGTAGGTGAAGATTGTGCCTCCATTCATTCTACCCATGCTCTAGATGAAGAGATGAGTACTTTTGGCCTTTCCTTCCACACCCAGAGAACAAAATTTGATATAACTGGTGAAGCTCAAAAGAAGGCCAATAGGGATTATGCCCATAAGCCTCATATTGAGGATTCTTGGGTGAACCTTGCCGATGAGTTTGAGGTAAGGGAAAAGAAGTTTTCCAGACTACCAGTAGACTTGGTGAGGCTGTATAATGTGAGGGCCATCCCAAATCAAATCAAGGAGGATGGAAATGTGATTCAAGGCCATGTCTACGAAGCAGTGAAGGGTAAACTAGTTGGAGAAGTTAACTGGTTGGAAGAAGAGAAGACTGAACTGGATCAGGTCATGGCCCTAGTAATTAGATTCACTAAGATGTGGTTCATGTACAAGATGCTAGAGCTCGAAAGCGAAGGTGTTCCATGCACCTATGACCTGATGGGAGACTTAGAGTCTCATTCTACTATGAAGCTTCTATTGAAGCAAACCAAAAGGGAAAGGAGAAAGTGGCCTCTCCTTTTAGAATTTAGGTAAGGGATGTTCAGGCTGACAAAGCTGGAGAGCTAGGAAAGCAGAGAAAGCCTATTGCCAAGAAGAGGAAACATGCCTCTAGAAAATAAGTTGAAAAGAATCAGGAAGAGGAGGAAGAGGTGGAGAGTGTCCATGCATTGATGAAAAAGAGAAGAACTACAAGGACATCACACAAGTTGGAGGAGGCTCCTAATGTTGAAAAGAAGGTTGAGCCACCAATGGTAGAAGTGGAAAGCTTCGGGGAAAAGACATAAGTTTATATGAGGAGATCTAGGACTCCTTCCCTAAGAAATACTGTGGCCGAGGAGGATGTTTTAGTAAGTGTCCCTATTGTTAAGGAGGTGAGCTCCTCCATTTCCCAAGATGCTGGTAGTGTAAGGGGAGAGCAAAAACAAGATGAAGATCCTAAGGAGCTGGATGGAGAAGAGTTTCAAGAGGGAGACCTCTTCAATTTAGAGGTAGAGATAGACAAGGTGATTCAATCTCCCTTGGTGGCACATGCAAATTCTCCTACAAAGGAACAAATGGATAAGTGTCCCCAAAAGGAAGAAGAGATATCGGTTAGGGCTCCCTCACCAATAAAGGTTGTTGTAGAAGAACAGGTACGGAAGGAAGAGGACCCAACAATGGATGTTCCCAAAAGTCCAAATGTTGAAGGAGATGTTACTGATGATTAGCAAGAGAAGGAGTAGGGTAAGCAGAGCACTATGTCCACCGACTTCACTATTCCTGATTGGCTCGAAAAGGAACTAAGGAGTAAAATGGTAATTGTTGAGGATGCTCCTCCTAATTGGGGTGCCCTCATGGTGAATGTAGAGAAGAAGAGGGGTAAAAAGAAAGAAAGGGTTATCTCTCGGATTGAAAGAGATAGATCAGGCAATTGGTTGGCCCATATTGCTATCCCTGCTCCAAATAAAGAAAGGGATAATATAACTGCTCAGGATTATGATGTGCAAACTGTTGATTTGGGACATGCTACTGTGGAACAAGATATTGAGGAGTATGAGGGTTCTAGTGCAATTATTGTGGGAAGATTAAAGAGGGTAGTCCAGACTAGACATGAACTAGAAAAGGAGAATGAAACTTTGAGAAAATACTTATAGGATTTAATGAAACCCTTGCAAGCCATTGGCTCCTCCTCTTTTGCTGCAGGATTCATTCCCCAAGAGAGAATTTCTGAGTTGGAGAGGATGAAAACTACTTCACATGTTGCGGCTACCTGGTTGAAAGGTGTTCAAGATAAAGGAGATGAAGCCATTAAGGGCATATTATCCACTGGGGGAGATGCAATGAGGGTGATTGATCAGTTAAAGACTGCATTGGCACAAGATAATGTGGATACTGACCTCTTATTGCAAAAGGCTACAACTATCATGGGGTTCACTCAGGATAGACTGGTTAAGTGTAGGATTCTTCTTTTCCCTAGGGTTTCTGAACCTTGGGAGTGGTTTGAAATTTTGCAAATGAGGTAGAGGGCCTTGAAGAAGATCCATAAGTAGGCAAAGCTAATTGAGGATGCTCTAACTGATGTTCATGGGAAATGCATTTCATTCTTTGAAGTCATGACTGGAAGGAAAAGGTTTGCTTCAAAGCATCTTAGTTTGAGCAACTTAGAGAATGGTGGAGAGATGTATATTCTCCAGTCAGTGAGGGACTAGTTACTGAACATCAGTTGGATGATGCTGCAACTTACATTGCTGTCATTGATAGATATTTGACCAACAAGGTTGATTGGGATGGTATAGTTTGACAGGAAAGAGAAGATGTTAAAACTCTTGAGAGAAAGGTTAGGGTTTTGCCTATGCCACCTGTTGCTGAGCTGGATAGGGTTCTGTTGGCCATACATGGAGAAGAGGATAAAGCTAAGGATAAGGATGGGGATTGAATATATAGAGTTACATGGATATTTGTGCTTCCCATTAATTCACATGTATTAGGGCTGACCTTCTTGGGTGTCTTGGTGGTTTAGGATGAAATTGATGCTATGGCACATTTTATATATTCGAATTTAGTCTTTGGGGCTGACCTCTTGTAGGTTATGTTTTATTATGAAATTATAAGTTGGGTCAACCTATCTTGTTGATTCTCTATAAAAATGGGCATGTTGCCTCATTTGGAAGAGAGGTAGGGAAAATATAGATAGGAGATGAAGAAATAGAAGTGTAAGGACAAGTAAGAGCAAGTTAGGGTTTATTTTCAAGAAAATATTGTAACAGAGAAACTGGAATTGTTGCTATTTTTTGGATGATTTAATATAAGGAGGATATTGTGTTTGGTATCCATCTTTTGGAATCTCATCTGGCATGTTTCTTGTTATTCTATCTTTTAAATTGCTTATAGTTTATGGTTAAATGATTTGATGATGCTTAGGGTTTCATGTTTGGAATGTTTGTAGCGATCTCTAGTCCATACTTTTTGCAGTTAGTTGATTGTTAGCTACTTTGCAAAGTTAGCCTGGGATTATATTTGTGCTTAGTTCAATTATGAAAGTTATTCATCTCAATTGCTGTAAGGTTGACCGAGTGAATGTTCATGATTTGAAAATCTTTCAATACCTTAGAAGATTGCACTATTTCTATGGAGTTGCAGATTCATCTGGGTTAAGCAGAAGATAGTTTATGAGAGATTGGTCCATTTTGAGCATCTCATCCTTTGGCATTTTCAATCTTAGTGTTATTAGTGTTAAAGTAGTTTTAAGATTATCTCTGGAAACCTTTTATCTTTTGTTATTTCTTTATCATCTGATTTGTATCAAGTTTGAGAGTATCACTCTATTTTTTATATCTGATAAGTTGGGAATCCATCTCTACTCGTAGTAAGGTCCCTTTGTGATTACCAGCTTTTTCACATTATCTCTGAGTTGTTTCATTGGATTGTCAAGACTTGATATTAGAGACCTTGGGGTTATCTCTTTTCCATAGAGATTTATCCTTCAAGAGAGATAGGATATTATATTATGTCTGAGTTGTTGTTGTGCAGGAAACACCATCAATAGACTGGCACTAGAAGGAGGGCCTCTGAATAAGCGAGCTAGAGTGTTTCTTAAATGCCATCTCTCCTGAGAGACTTAGAAGAAGAACTAGATCCAGTCCAAGAGAGGGAGAATTCCAAGAATTACAAATCCCTACTAGGTCAAGAAGGACCAGAAGAAGGGAAGAATCATCATCAATTCATCCACTCCCATCATCTCCATCGTCTTCATCTTCATCTTCATCTAAGGGGATTCCCATTCCACAACCAGTTAGAAATCAACCATTACCACCCTTACCTCTACCAATGGCTTTTCTCACTACTAATCCATCCCCATTGACCTTCAATAATTACAAGGTTATGCCCAAAATTCCCAAGCATTTTTGTTCTAAGTTTCATACTCATGATCCCAATAGAACAATAGAAGAACATATTCGGATTTTTCAGACTTGTCTGAGAGATAGAGGGATTAATCATGAGGATGTTGCATGTAGGTTTTTCCCTTATTCTCTAGGAGAAGAAGCCTTTTATTGGTATAATCACCTGCCTGCTGCTTCCATCCGTAGTTGGACTGAGTTGGAAGCTGCATTCTTGTAAAAATTCAAAATTCCCATCAGTGCTAATGAGTTGTACTTACATTTCACTGGGGTAAAGAGGGAGATTAATGAGCCCATAGGATCATTCAATGATAGGTTCCATCAAGACTATACCAAAATCCAGGCACCTTATGTTGGACATGAAGATACTGCTTTAGAAATATACCTTAAAGCTCTAGATAGCCTCACTGCTACCTTCCTAAAACAAAGGACTAATCCTTCAAATACTTTTCTAACTACATATGCAGAGGCAGTGAAAGTCAGCATAGACTTAAGGCAGCATCTATCAAGACCTCTGCCATCCTTGGGACCTATTGCTCACCCTGGAAAAATCCAAGCCCTTAATCAGGCCTTGACGAGTCATGCCCCAATAATGAATCCTATGCCATCGTTACCTCTGGTTCCTCATCCAGGCCCACCTATGAATCAAGCTCAACCTACAACCTCTTATCCTCAACAAAGAGCCAATCAACCCTTACAATAGCAACAAGCATGTTTCCCTCCATATTTATAGAATTCAAAAGTCTTGAATCAGGCTGTTGGTTCTGGAAATGTACCTGGACATCCTTTAGGAGGTAATCTAGCACCATCTAGCAATTTGGATAAGGAGAGGTTGGATGAATTTTCTGAACAAGTGAAGAGGTTGAATACAGAGGTAACTTATTTAAGAAATTAGAATAGCCAGCTTCAGGCCACCCAAAAAAATATACAGTCTAGTTATGGTAGGGAAAAAATAAATTTTGAAAGAGGTCAATACTTCGATAGGAATCAAAATTATGATAGAGGGTAGGGTTCTGGTCAAAACTTTGATAGAAGACAAGGCTCTGGTCAGAATTTTGATAGGAACCAACAAGGTGGACAAGGATTTGATAGGGGACAACAACCTAGGAAGAATAGAACTTGGAATATTGGACCTAACAATGGGGGAATTCCTACTCCCTTGGATTAGCCCTACACTCAAGAGAGGCCTCCAAATGGTGTGTACTTGGCAGAAGTAGCTTTGTCTGGATGGTGCAGACTCCATAAAACAAGCCAACACTCTGAGTTAGACTATGTCAAATTCCAGACTGCAACTTCTATCTTTCAGTATGAAGTAGAAAATAATGCCACTGATCAGGAAGTTGTGCCTTCAAATCCTTATGATTCTCCAATACTGGTACTTAATCATGCTCCATTCCCAAAAGGTGAGGAAAACAAACCAGAAGAAGTATCCAATAATACCACAGATGAGGCTGAGCAGGTGTTAAATGAAGATGAGATTTCTCAGTTGTTCAGTGAGGACAAAGAAAATGACAATGGCCCTTTGGATGAGGAGGAAGTTCATATTGAGGAAGCTCAGATGTTTCGACAACTAGCAAGAAAGTATGATTTAAGAAATAGACCCAACAGGGGTTCCCAAGCTGGAGGTCCTTTCACTACTTCCACTCCTAATAATTTCGATACTCCACCAAACCCACAAGCTAGTAACAATCCATCATATCCTCATGTACCAACCCAGTACTTGTCAAAAAGAAATGATGTTGAAGTATCCAAAGATAAATAGGCTAACAACTACAAAGAAGCTCATGCTGACCTGAATGTGGAACAATTGGGAGAATATGTGACTGAGGAATTCAAGAAAATAAAGGTGAGTCTTTCTGCTTTTTAATTGTTAAAAGTTCTTGTTATTAGAAATGCAGTTTTGGGATCATTTGGTTCAAATACAACATCACAAGGGGTAGCCACAAGTGAGGCTACTACCAGGTCTTCTAATTCTCACACACTCAAAAGTCAAATCCCATCTGTGGAAAAGAGGGGAGATAAAGATAAGGGTCAGGTTGCACAAGCTGATACTCATTTGAACTTATTTCAAGGTAAGTTGGAAACTCCTCCTTTCCTAATTTCTGTCTGTATCTTCGGAAAGAATTTGCATAATTGTCTTCTAGATTCAGGAGCTTCTACAAATGTTATGCCTTTTGTTGTTTGCAAAGCATTGGGTATCACTCCTATAGCCTCCCAAAAGAAGGTTACTCAGTTGGATAAAACAGAGGTGAGTGTGGTTGGAGAATTGAATATGATTCCTACACAACTTGCATAAGATCCTAGGGTGCAACAAGTGATCAATATCCAAGTTGCTGACATCCTTGATACTTATGGGTTGATCTTAGGCAGGGATTTTACTAAGGCTTTGAATGGATATACCTCCACAGATCATTCCCATATGTGGATACCATGGAAAGGAGTTCCAAATCAAATTAGAATTGAAAGAGAGCCTAGGATGAAATATGTGATAACAGAATACCAAAATATCTCAAATGAGGTATTGGTGTCTAAAGTTGGCATGGGAAATTATGTGTTAGCTGCATCAATAATGGAGGATGAAGAAGTTTTTATGTTCCAAGATTCTTTAAGTGAACACCTTCTAGAGAGCGATGGTCCTCAGACTTCGATTAAACCAAAAAATGAAATAAGTGAGGAAGAGGACAAACAGCTTGGTTTGTTGGATAACTTTCAAAAGTTCATCCAAAAATGTATGGAAGATCAAATGCATTTGAAGCAAAGTATGACTTTTGAGGAGCTTCTCCTTCCCAATTGGTGTAGAGTACATGATGCACTTCATTCCGAGCTAGAATGTGACTTGTGTCAAACTACAGTCAAACAAATACAAAAATGTCGTAATCCAGTTCCACCTACCAGGTTTGAAGAACAAGGTAAGTTGAAGCCGAAGGAACCTGATGGTTGTTGGACACTGAGGTTTGATGGATCTAAGTCTAAACAGGGTATTGGAGCAGGATTTGAATTAATCAGTCCCAAAGGAAAGAACTATTTTTCTGCTAACAGACTCTAGTTTCAATGCACTAATAATGTTGTTGAATATGAGGCCTTGATCCATGGTTTGCTAATGGCATCAAGAAAGAAAGTCAATATATTGCAAGTATTCGAAGATTCTGAATTAGTGGTCAAACAAGTAAGGAAACAATATTCATGTCGAGATAGAAGAATGACTAACTACAGACATAGAGTATGGGATCTCATTGAGGGGTTTGATGCCTCCAACATCCAATTGATCCCTCAGAACAAAAATCAGGTTGCAGATTCTTTAGCTCAAGCTGCCAGCACTTTACAACCCTTGTCACTTTTAGGATTGAAGAAATTTACAGTTGAACTCACCCCAGTCCCTTCAGTGCTTGACAATGTTACCAACTTTCAGGTATTTGAGGACGACAAGCATATTCTAGATTTTATTATGAGCTGTGATGTATTTGCTTCCCAATTCATCGATGAGATAGAGCCTCAGGAAGCAGAAATTGATTTTGGAGGAACCATTAATCTAAAGACTAATACCATCCCTAGGGGTATGGTGCAACTTGAATGGATTTTTGACTTGGATAAAATAAGAGATCAAGAACAACATACTAAAAGAGAATCCATTAGCAGCTAGTGTGAAACATATAATATGGGAACACCAGATGATTTGAAGAACGTTCTTATTGGCAAGGTGTGTACTCCAACAGAAAGGAAAGGGATTATTGATACCTTATATGCATATCATGATGTGATTGCTTGGAGTTATGAGGATTTGAAAACATATGATACTTCGATCATCACACACACTATCCCTCTAAGATCAGATGTTAAGCCATTTCGATAGAGGCAAAGGCCAATCAATGCTCTGTTAGAACCCATTATTCAGAAAGAGGTGCAGAAATTGCTGTCTACACGTATTATATTTCCAGTAAGACACTCCACTTGGGTGGCGAATTTGGTTCCAGTAAGAAAAAAGAACGGAGAAATTAGATTGTGTGTTGATTCTAGGAATCTGAACAGAGCATCAGAAAAAGATAATTATCCAGTCCCTTCACTGGATGAAGTGCTTCAGATAGTCAATGGATCACAGATGATGTCCTTTTTGGATGGGTATTCTGGATACAAGCAAGTAATGGTACAATATGAGGATAGACACAAGACTGCCTTTACTACCAAATGGGGAACATTTGCTTACAAAAGAATGCCATTTGGGTTGATCAATGTTGGAGCTACATTCCAAAGAGCCACATACATTGCCTTTAAAGATATAATTGGCAAATGCATCATTATCTATATGGATGATTTGACTATTTTTTCAAAGATACGAGGTGATCATATAGCCGACTTGGGTAAGGTATTTCAGAGATGTAGAGAGTTTGGTGTTTCACTCAATCAGAGAAAGTGCATTTTTGGAGTCACCGAAGGCAAGTTATTAGGACATATTCTCTCTGAATAGGGTATTGCTATTGACCCTGAAAGGATTCAGGCTATCTTGAAGATCCAGCCTCCTACAAGTAAAAAAGAGATGAAGTCGTTCTTTGGTAAGATTAATTTTGTTAGAAAATTTATCACAGGGTTTGCAGAGATAGTCAAACCATTGAATGCTATGTTGAAACAAGATGCAAAGATAGAATGGAGTTTGAAAGCTAAGGAGGCATTTGCAGAAATCAAAAGGGCCATTGCTAAAGCTCCTGTGTTGGTGAGTCTGGATTATTCCAAGCCTTTTTATATATTCATTTGCTTCTGATCATTCTTGTGCTACAATGTTGACTCAAATGTCTGATAATGGGGATGAGCACCCTATAGCCTTCATGAGCGCGCCTTTGAAAGATGCAGAATTGAAATATCACAATGTGGAGAAACAAGCCTACACTTTGGTCCGAGGAGTAAAGAAGTTCAGACATTATATTTTGAGGAATAAAGTTTTTGCCATAGTACCTGATCCTCCAGTAAAGTTGTTGTTGATGCAGAACGAGTTAGGTGAATGAAGGGCTAAGTGGGTGACAATGCTGCAGGAATATGATATGGAAATTCAGCCCATGAAATTGGTGAGAGGACAAGGACTCACAAAGATGATGGCTGAGACTGGTCCAGACCTCATAGCTCAACATTATTATCTTCAGGAGGTCTCTCCAGGAGACTAGTATGATGAAATTACGTTCTATTTGCTGAATCAACAATGCCCTGATCACCTTAATAAGGTCCAGAGATGAGCCTTGCACTTGAAAAGTGGGAGTTTTATGATGAAAGGAGCTATATTATATAAAAGAAACAATGAGGATGTTTACTTGAGGTGTTTGGGGAAAGATGAAATTGCAAGGGTAATGATTGAATTTCATGAGAAATATTGCACTGGCCATGGTTCTACATCATCTACTGCACATCAGATTTTGAGGGCAGGCTATTATTGGTCTACCTTATTCAAGTATGTACACCAACATGTACAAACCTGTCACATATGTCAGACTACAAAAAGTAAGGAAAAACATGCAACTCTTCCACTCCAGCCAGTCATAGAGGTAAAACCATTTGCCCAGTGGGGCATGGACTTCATAGGTCCAATTAATCCTTCATCTTCCATAGGCCATAGGTATATTCTTACCATAATTGATTATTTTACTAGGTGGACTGAGGCTATTGCTTGCAAACAATGTACGTTTGATGTGGTAATCGATTTTCTTGAATCAGGGATTATTAATCATTTTGGTTGCCCACTGTCTTTGGTTTCTGATAATGGTCCTGCATTTGCATCATTGAAATTTTCTAATTGAGCATATGATCATGGAATTGTAATTAAGTTTTCATCCAATTATTACCCACAGGGTAATGGTTTGGCTAAGTCCTCCAACAAGAACCTTTTGACAGTAATCCGTAGGCTGTTAGAACAAAATCCTAAGGATTGGCACACCAGTTTTGATTTGCTCTCTGGGCTGACCGTACTAGATAGAAAGCATCCATAGGAACCTCCCCTTATCACTTGGTGTATGGTTTGGAACCAGTATTTCCCATACAGTTGAAAATCCTTACCCTACAGTTCATTAATGAATACTATAGCGGAGAGGATAAACGTAAGCCCGTTTGGTTGAACTATTACATTTGGAAGAGCAAAGAGATGAAGCCCTAGAAAACTTTGCTAAACATCAGGGTGTAGTAAAAAGATGGTTTGATAGGAGAGCTAATGTAAAGGCCTTTAGAATTTCCGACTTAGTTCTTTATTGGGATAAAGCCCATGATCATAAGGGAGAACACAGTAAATTTGATAAACTTTGGCTTGGCCCTTAACAAATTTTATAAATTTTGGGAGACAATGCTTTTCGTTTGAAAACCCTCACTGGTGAGGATATCTCGCTGCCTGTTAATGGGCAATATCTAAAGCATTATTTCCAACCTTGAACTACTTGCAGTTCATCCTGTACATATTTAGAGTAGATTTTCTTTTGTTTGCTTTGTTTCTGCTTTGCTTTGGTAGATTAGGTTTGCTTTGGTGTGTTTTGCTTTTCGCTTTGTTTGCCTTTTGGGTTCCTAAATTCTCTGGGGTTGTTTTGCCTATGCACCCGGGCTACTCTGTTTGGTCTTGTTCTAAGGATTTCTTTTATAAACTCTAATCAGTTTTTTAGAATTAGGTGGTGTTTTTCTTTTATCAAAGGTTCTTTGTACTTGGAATTAGAGTCACTTGTTTTGGATTTGCTTTGGAATATATCTGGGTCTCACACTCTCACACTAAATTAATTTTTAGGGGTTGCATTGGGTTCCTGAGTAATTTGGCCTAGTGAAAAATATTATGTTCTACTTCAGTGCCACTATGTTCCTCATCCCTGAGCGTGAGTTTCATTACTTACAAAGGTGACAAGAAAATCCACAAAAAAAGAAGAAAAGAAACTAAGACATGTTGAAAATTCAAAAGAGTTTCACCTTATCAGGAATATCCTAGTATCTCTACCGGGGCTATAGATGCCTGGCTGGTAGTAGAGCTATGCTTGGGAGGGTCATAGTGATAACCTCACTGGGGCTATGGATGCTTGACTAGCAGTGAGGCTCTATTCAGGTTGCTTTTGAAGTTTGAATTCTTATGTAGCTTGGTTTGGTTTACTCTTGCCCCCATTGCACTTATAGGATGGAAATGAATACATAATACACACACTTGGATCCTGGTATAGGAAAAGGTCTTCTTACTTGTGATTTCTAAAACTTTGTTCTCAAGGGTCTTGATATAAAGATCGAAACCAGAGATTTTGGGTTCTTAATTCTAGTTTATCTTTGAAATACTCTGGAGTATTTCCCCAGCGGAGTCGCCATTTGTTGTGCAATTTTTGCACACACGCCCCGTTGAATGTGGGGACCCTCTTTTTTTGCTTTTTGGTGTTTTGGTCCCTCTTTCTAAGGGTGTTGGTCGCTTGATTTTGTGCTTTAAGTGTCCTATTTTTCCAATTGAAGTGGCATCCTTTTGAGCTATGTTGAAAATCTAAAGTTTCAGCTTTATCTCAAGTTTTTCACCATTTTCAAGAAAATCCGCCTGGGCTGGATTCTCCCGGTTTCATCTGATTGTTCGAAATGGACCTTTTACACTATTTTTGGGAAAATCCGCACATGCCGGATTTCTTTGAAATCCTTCTCAGAGTCAAATCCCTGAAATTATTTGTGGTTGTGGTTGTCTTGTCAGATGCATTAATGGTGTTTGTACAAGGGCAAAAGGCTTTGATCTATTGATGTTTTGAGAAGTAATTGATCATTTTGAGTTGTGCATTTGCTATCATTTGAACTTGTGTGATTGAAGTTTTTGGTGTTTTGCTGGATATTTTGATCCTTAGGGTTATTTGAGCTGTGTGTTTGCTTTTGGAGTGCGTGGGTGGCATCTAGTCTGCATCAAGTGGTTATTTATTAATTTCCTTCATCACAACCCTTGCACTTCCATGGTATGTATATGCACTCTATTCTCTATTGGTTTCAATTTGCTTCTCACTGTTTTGCTTGGAGAGTCATTCATAGTTTTCTGGTCTTTCTGGGTGCGCGTCATCATTGTGCATTTTGGGAGGTTTTAATCTATTGCACTAGTTAGTTTTTTAATTGATCAAATGTTATGCCTGGTCTGGTGTTGGTTCTTGTTTGGGATTTGGTTCGTTGTGACTTTGAGTTTTCCATTTTGGTGAATGACTGAATCATCTGTGCTTTCATGGCAGACATTTAGGGTTCCCAACCTAGGGCATGGCCGTTTGTCTTCGAAATTGCTGAGAAGTGGGTCATTAGTTCACAATTTATTCATTAAAGTCCTAGGTTGGGTTGGTTTCAGATTTCTGGCTTGGATCCGGAATGATTTGAATTGATATGATAGAGTACCGAGGATGTAGACGGGTTCGGGTTTTCGAGGTCTTCGTGGAATTTCGCTTTTCTCAAATTTCCTCGAATTTCCTATCTTTCCTTTGTTTACTGATTTAATCTGAATTACCTTTGATTTTGCCAAAATCCATTCCATCTAGATTCTCCCGAAGTCCGCGGTCGGGTCATTTTTCTAATTTCAAGCTTAGATATTATCATATGTTTCCAAAATGCGTCTCTGGCGAATTCTTCTGGGTGTTTTGGGGAAATGATTGAATTTGATAATTGCGGATTATGGGTTTCTTGGTAATACATTTGATTAACTTAAAGAACTTATGCTAGGTATTCTTAATGCTTTTCCTTGGCCGAGTTGATGATTTAAGAGATATTTTGGGATTTAGTTTTTTCGGTTCGCTGGAATCCGCCTGGCCTGGATTTTCCCGAAATCCTTCCTACTGCAGAATCCGCGAGGGGGGTTGAATCTCGAACTTTGAGATAATGGTCTTTTGCACTTATTTCCTTTTGATGAATCTAATCCTATGTTATCTTTATGTGTTTGCAGGTAGGATCAGGATAGAATATTGCTGGTTGAGGCAAGGGAAAGGCAACTAACCTTAGTGTAGAGGCTTCTGCTATTTTGGATGTAGAGAAGGTTAAGCTAGATATGAAGAGTAGAATTCCTGACAGCAAGTTGACCTCAATTTGGTCAAGGATAACAGATACGAAAGTTGGCATGTGAGATTATGAAGAGTTCAAGGAAGAGATGACAGCACCGAATCCTCCTCTATTGGCAGTAGGGATGGTACGATCTGGATTAGCTCATGTGGCAAGTTTCCCTCCTGCGGTACAGTGTTATGAGTTGGTGCTAGAATGTGCCAGGAATTATGATAGGGGTACACAGAGAATTATTGGCCCTCAAGGTAGGATTCTTGTAGGATTCAGTCCAGTCTCCATTGCTGCAACCTTTGACATGTGTGAGAGATCCCATGTGATAGGCTTTGACAAGGATGGGGCTAAGAAATATTATGATGAAGACATGGTTAAGTCCCAATAGGTGATTAACTCTTGGCTGGAGAAGCCTAAATCTCACTTCTCTAAGTTGCCTAAGCAACTGTTTAGGCTTAAGTTCAAGAGAGAATATTATAATGCTATCACCCTTCTCAGTAGGTTGGTAGGATTGAAAAGTGCAGGGGTCTTTGAGACCTGGATGTTCCATGTAATTGCTAGAATGGAGCAAGGATTTGATTATCATTGGGCAGGTGCTATCAGTGCTGCAATCCATGAGCAGTTATGCAATGTATTGCAAACCAAGACTTTTACTATGACTTCCTATCTAGTTTATTCATTGGCAAGACTTCATCCATATAAGGGGTTGAGCACTAGAGGTGTCTTTGGGGAAGATGCTATTTATGAGGTGCACCCACAGTTGCACTTAACTGGTGGGAGTTACAGGAGATCAAACGATGCCTTCACTATGTATAGCTCTAGATTGCTCCAGGGTGCAGAGCATGTGAGAATCTCCGACAAGGCAAAGGAATTGGTTGGAAGATATGGAGCATGGTTTATCCAGTTCCCCTCCTTTTCTTACATCAAAATTGATGGTTTTGAGAAGGCTCCCTATAGCTTGCCAAGGTATCCCATAGATCACATCATTTTGTCAGAAGTTGTTAGGCAAATCTGTGATTTTGACAATATTGTAAAAGGAGAGATGCATAATACCAGTTTTGGGAATGATTTACCTCTAAAGGTTGGAGTAGGTGAATTTGTGCCTCCATTCAGTCTGCCCATGCTGCAGAGGAAGAGATGAGTACTTTTGGCCTTTCCTTCCACACCCAAAGAATAAAATTTGATATAACTAGTGAAGCTTAAAAGAAGACCAACATGGATTATGCGCATAAGCCTCATATTGAGGATTATTGGGCAAACCTTGCCAATGAGTTTGAGGTAAGGGAAAAGAAGTTTTCTAGACTACTAGTAGACTTGGTGAGGCTGTATAATGTGAGGGCCATCCCAGATCAAATCAAGGAGGATGGAAATGTGATTCAAGGCCATGTCTACGAACCAGTGAAGGGTAAACCAGTTGGAGAAGTTGACTGGTTGGAAGAAGAGAAGACTGAATTGGACCAATTCATGGCCCCAGTAATTAGATTCACTAAGATGTGGTTGAAACACAAGATGCTAGAGCTCGAGAGCGAAGGTGTTCCATGCACCTATGACCTGATGGGAGACATAGGGTCTCATTCTACTTCTGAAGCTTCTATTGAACCAAACCAAAAGGGCAAGGAGAAAGTGGCCTCTCCTCTTAGAATTCAGGTAAGGGATGTTCAGGCTGAGAAAGCTGCAAAGTTGGGAAAGCAGAGAAATCCTATTGCCAAGAAGAGGAAACATGCCTCTAGAAAAGAAGTTGAAAAGAATCAAGAAGAGGAGGAAGAGGTGGAGAGTTTCCATGCATTGATGAAAAAGAGAAGAACTACAAGGACATCACACAAGTTGGAGGAGGCTCCTAAGTTTGACAAGAAGGTTGAGCCACCAATGGTAGAAGTGGAAAGCTCTGGGGAAAAGACACAAATTTATATGAGGAGATCTAGGACTCCTTCCCCAAGAAATACTATGGCCAAGGAGGATGTTTTGTTAAGTGTCCCTATTGTTGAGGAGGTGAGCTCCTCCATTCCCCAAGATGCTGGTAGTGTAAGGGGAGAGTAAAAACAAGATGAAGATCCTAAGGAGCTGGATGGAGAAGAGTTTCAAGAGGGAGACCTCTTCAATTTAGAGGTAGAGATAGACAAGGTGATTCAATCTCCCTTGGTGGCACATGCGGATTCTCCTACAAAGGATTAAATTCATAAGTCTCCCCAAAAGCAAGAAGAGATGTCGGTTAGGCCTCCCTCACCAATAAAGGTTTTTGTAGAAGAACAAGTACAGCATGAAGAGGACCCAATAGTGGATGTTCCCAAAAGTCCAAATGTTGAAGGAGATGTTACTGATGATCAGCAAGAGAAGGAGAAGGGTAAATAGAGCACTATGCCCACTGAGTTCACTGTTCCTGATTGGCTTGAAAAGGAACTGAGGAGTAAAATGGTAATTGTTGAGGATGCTCCTCCTAATTGGGGTGCCCTCATGGTGAATGTAGAGAAGAAGAGGGGTAAAAAGAAAGAAAGGGTTATCTCTCGGATTGAAAGAGATAGATCAGGCAATTGGGTGGCCCATATTGCTACCCATGCTCCAAATAAAGAAAAGGATAATATAACTGCTCAGGATTATGATGTGCAAACTATTGATTTGGGACGTGCTACTGTGGAACAAGATATTGAGGAGTATTTGGGTTCCAATCCAATTATTGTGGGAAGATTAAAGAGGGTAGTGCAGACTAGACATGAACTAGAAAAGGAGAATGCAACTTTGAGAAAATACTTACAGGATTTAATGAAACCCTTGCAATCCATTGGCTCCTCCTCTTCTACTGCAGGATTCATTCCCCAAGAGACAATTTCTGAGTTGGAGAGGATGAAAACTACTTCACATGCTATGGCTACCTGGTTGAAAGGTGTTCAAGATAAAGGAGATGAAGCCATTAAGGGCATATTATCCAGTGGGGGAGATGCAATGAGGTTGATTGATCAATTAAAGACTGCATTGGCACAAGATAATGTGGATACTGACCTCTTGTTGCAGAAGGTTACAACTATCATGGGGTTCACTCAGGATAGACTAGTTAAGTGTAGGATTCTTCTTTTCCCTAGGGTTTCTGAACCTTGGGAGTGGTTTGAAATTCTAAAAATGAGGTAGAGGGCCTTGAAGAAGATCCATAAGCAGACCAAGCTAATTGAGGATGCTCTAACTGATGTTCATGGGAAATGCATTTCATTCTTTGAAGTCATGACTGGAAGGAAAAGGTTTGCTTTGAAGCATCTCAGTTTGGAGCAACTTAGAGAATGGTGGAGAGATGTATATTCTCCAGTCAGTGAGGGACCAATTACTGAACATTAGTTGGATGATGCTGCAACTTACATTGATGTCATTGATAGATATTCGACCAACAAGGCTGATTGGGATGGTATAGTTCGACAGGAAAGAGAAGATGTTAAAAATCTTGAGAGAAAGGTTAGGGTTTTGCCTGTGCCACCTATTGCTGAGCTGGATAGGCTTCTGTTGGCCGTACATGGAGAAGAGGATAAAGCTAAGGATAAGGATGGGGATTGAATATATAGAGTTACATGGATATTTGTGCTTTCCATTAATTGACATGTATTGGGGCTGACCTTCTTGGGTGTCTTGGTGGTTTAGGATGAAATTGGTGGTATGGCACATTTCATATATTCGAATTTAGTCTTTGGGGCCGACCTCTTGTAGGTTATGTTTTATTATGAATTTATATGTTGGGCCAACGTATCTTCTTGATTCTCTATGAAAACAGGCATGTTGCCTCATTTAGAAGAGAGGTAGAGAAAATATAGATAGGAGATTAAGAAATAGAAGTGTAAGGACAAGTAAGAGCAAGTTAGGGTTTATTTTCAAGCAAATATTGTAACAGAGCAACTGGAATTGTTGCTATTTTTTGGATGATTTAATATAAGGAGGATATTGTGTTTGGTATCCATCTTCTAGAATCTCATCTGGCATGGTTCTTGTTATTCTATCTTTTAAATTGCTTATAGTTTATGGTTAAATGATTTGATGATGCTTAGGGTTTCATGTTTGGAATGTTTGTAGCGATCTCTAGTCCATACTTTTTGCAGTTAGCTGATTGTTAGCTGCTTTGCAAAGTTAGCCTAGGCTTATATTTGTGCTTAGTTCAATTATGAAAGTTATTCATCTCAATTGTTGTAAGGTTGACTGAGTGAATATTCATGATTTGAAAATATTTCAATACCTTAGAAGATTGCACTATTTCTATGGAGTTGTAGATTCATCTGGGTTAAGCAGAAGATAGTTTATGAGAGATTGGTCCATTTTGAGCATCTCATCCTTTGGCATTTTCAATCTTAGTGTTATTAGTGTTAAAGTAGTTTTAAGATTATCTCTGGAAACCTTTTATCTTTTGTTATTTCTTTATCATTTGATTTGTATCAAGTTTGAGAGTATCACTCTATTGTTTATATCTGATAAGTTGGGAATCAAGCTCTGCTCGTAGTAAGGTCCCTTTGTGATTACCAGCATTTTCACATTATCTCTAGGTTGTTTCATTGCATTGTCAAGACCTGATATTAGAGACCTTGGGGTTATCTCTTTTCCATAGATATTTATCCTTCAAGAGAGATAGGATATTATATTCTATCTGAGTTGTTGCTGTGCAGGAAACACGATCAACAATTGTCAACATGAACCTCATGTGACTCTTCATTTGAAGAACACTCCTCAACAAAATTTGATTTGTGCATAAGCACATATATCTCCTCACTATTTTTTTGAAGTGACTCATAATCAGTAGGTTCCTTTTTTTCTTATTCAAATTATTTTTCTACTAAGGATGTTTGAAAAGCATGTGGAAATTGTAAAAAAACACACTAGGCCATTTTATTAGCAAATTTCATAGAGTTCTTCTATAATGGATCAGGGGGAAATTTTCTTGGTGTGTTCTTTCGATTATTCTGAATTAGCTTTCCATTATGCCAATTTTTATTATAAGGATGGTATTGTAGCCTAAGAGGTTTCTCATTTCTTTGAAAATTAGGCTTGTCATTTTTTAACCCCTTCTCTTGCCTAGCAAGTCTCTAACTAATATGCTTCATAGAAGTTGCAACTTTATCAATCTTATCTTCAAGGGAGGACTCTTTCTCTAAATAATTTTTATCTTCTTTCTTTGTATTCTTCAAGATATTGACATCATCTCTTCTCCCTATCTTGCTTGATTCTCTTCTATTATTTTTAGTATGTAATACAATCTTAAAGGCCTCTCTAAAAGTTTGAGGATTCTTGTCTCACAGATGATAAATCATTTTGGAATGAAATGCATTGCAATAATTGACCAAGCATACATTATCATTGAGCCTCAAATTAGCATGCAATTTGTTCATGGGCTTCTAAAATCTAGTATTGAAATCAACAACCATTTCATTTGAAACTTTAGAGATATTGTTAAATTCTGTCAGCAAGAACCTTGCATTAGTCTTATCACCATATTATTTTCTAAATATCCTCCTAAATTCCTCCCATGAACCAATGCGTTCTTCTAGAAATGATCTATACCACTCCCTTCAAATCTTCAGTGAGTGACTGCATAAAGAGTTTCATCATAACATCTTTAGCCTCCACCTTAAAATAATCCATTATATTGATTAATTGTCTTAGGTGATCCTTGCCACTTATTGCATTATTCTTAGAGAATTTAACCAATACAACCATAATATCATTAGGGAATTGGTTTGGGAGTCAAGAATTCTATTAAAGCATAATTTTCAATACCTATCTAATTGCATAGGCCTTCTAGTGAATCACTCTCTTTGATTATTATGAGGTTCATTATCATCTTGATCACTAGACTATTTATTACCTTTCCCATTTCTACCTCCATCATTTCCACCTCCCCCTCCAGATTGGGTATTCTTATTTTTGTTACCACCTCCACCTCCACCTCCACCACCACTACTACTAGATATATCTCCACTTGAGTTAGTGTTATGTGACAAGGGATCAAGAATAGAATGGCCAAAACTTGAAGCTCTTGGGTCTAAAATAGAGGTCTTGAGAAATGCAATTTTCCTCTCTTTTAATGAATTTGCAGTAGAAATTTCCATCTTACCCTTCTAATTTTTCATTAGCCAATTGCAAATGTTGTGTGGTCTCACAAAACACCCCAAGACTATAAGGCTTGGGAACCCCAAATTATTTTTTAGGTCTTATGGTATGAGCTAGCTAGTTGGAAGATCATCGAGAAGAGAAAAGAAGTAAAAGGAATATTTGATTTAAAGAATGTTTCATAGTAAAGCATTTTGGGTATTATATACCGGGAACTGAAAACATTGGAAAGGCGGAAAAGGTAAGGAAAGATATAAGCTAAGCATTACGGTCTGATATTTGAGGGCTAGGATAGAGGGAGTTCCAGTAAAACCAAAGTTCGAGGAAACTTTATGGGTGAAGCTAAATATCGGGTATCGGGTTGCAATAAAGTGAAGTTTTAATTTTTTTAAATTATCTAATGAGTCTGATGGTCCGATAGTTTGGTATACATATGTAGAAGATAATCATGCAAGAATTTATGATGTGCTTTGGAAAGTGTGTTATTTAAGGAAATTTTTATTATAACATTTGAATAATGGTTTTATTTACATGAGATGTTTATAAATGTTTCTTTTAAAGGTATTTAATGTGTGGAATTTTTGATTCCAAGAAATACAAATTGTGATGCAAAGTTTGGGTATGGAAGGTCAAGAAAATAAATTTTACAAATGAATATGATGGTATTACCAAGTTCAGTGATACACTTTATAGGCTCATTCTCTAATAAATTTTGTTGCAAAGAAGTGCTAGATACTAAAAGCTAAGAACTCTAGAGTTTAAGCATGCGGCGGAGGAGTGTGCTCATTTTGAGAGTTATTTATTCTTGGAATGTTCAAATTAAGAAGGAACCTGGAGTGTAGTGATGGAGGTGGGGTGCTAATCTCCTTTCCTATGTCAACACAAATATTTCTACACAATTTCAAAGTCCAATCACCCAAGGTTCTCCATTCAGCAACCTACACATCAATCTACCCTTGTAGCACTTCAAAACTGGTTTAGGCCAATTTTCACTCAACCTTTCCAAAACACCTGACAATTAAAACATGGATTAAGATACCCTTTTCAGGGTTACACAACATACATGAAAATAAAGGGTCACTCTTTTGGACCAATGAGGACTTTCAGCACACCCACCCAGTTTCAGGCTTCACAATTGGACCTATTTTCCAAAGCAACATGCCTTTAAACCTATCAAAGGACAATGAAACCTTGGGGCAGCAATTCATATACCTTCAAACCTCCAAAATCACAAAAATATTCCATTGGTACGGACAAATACATGCCAAACTTGAAAAACCTTGTTTTAGGCACAATTCATGAGGGTTTATTGAAAATATGGGTTCCAAGACTTATCATAACATTCCAATGCATTAGACCTTCATAAAATGACCTGCAAAAACTCAAAACACTATCACATATAGAGTTCCAATCATATTTTTCCAAAACCTTACTTTAGTTCCTCAATTTCACTTGGAAAACTCATGAAAACACCCTAGGGCATCCCCCTAAAACCATACAACTTGTATTTTATGCATCCCAAACCATTGGTACATCTAAAATTCCATGAAACAAGTCATTCCACCGAGTTACAGGGCTGGACAGCAAGTGGAATGACTAGAACATCATTTTTTACACCAATCAAACCCTCAAATTAGTTAGAAACAGGCAGTCCCAGAAAAATGAAGAGATCTCTCTCAAAACTCAATATTAGAACCTCTAATTGGATTCAGATGAAAGATATTTCATTCCCCTACAAGATGATATAAGTCTCAGATCATATGGTGGTGGTACAGATCCGTACAATGCTTGCAAAGTTCAGGAAAACAGGAAAAACATGGGATTTGAGACCACCCGGTAGTAAAACAAGGATATCTCACTCAATTCTCAATGAAATCACACCATTCCAATGCCAAAAGAAAGGTTATTCAATTATCTATCCAACCATAATAGGCTTGTAGTGTAAAACAATATGTACAGGTCGTACAATGCACGGGATCAGCAATTTCTTAATGGAAAACACAAAAAAACAGCAAACTTCTTATTAGAAACTCATTCCAAACTTCTCCAACAGCCTCCCTTCGAGATATTACACAATATATCATGTTACCACTTCCAAACCACCCCTTGAACCGACCAACTACCATAACCACCCTTTGTTAGAGTCTAAGATGACAATTTTTGCCAATTTTGCTCTTAATCACTATCCCATTACAACTTGATCAACTTGATTTTGCAAATACCACCTAACTGACCTATTAAGCCCTCCAATACATTTAAAATGTCATTGAGACCTTATTTAACATGGAATAAGACCCTACTCCCCATATCCCTTAAAACTCATGATTTCACATGGCTTTTGCATTATGAATCAAACTGACAAATTCAACTAAATGATTCAAAACCTTTTCAAATTACATTATGACTGGTCCTTTAGACCTTATTAAGCATAAATGAACACAAGACACACCTAGGTATCAACTTAGACTTCACAAGGTGTAGGTGCTCTTGCACCATGTAGGAATTTAATTTCCACTAGATCATTTTGAATGTATGGGAATTTATTACACTCAAATTAGTGGATTGGTTTCATTCCAAGGAACCCCGATATAAAAGATTAAAAACCGAAGAGCTTCAATGAACAATTGAATTCAATCTTCAAAGACTTCAATTATAATTTCTTGGTTAGTTACTATCTTCCATGTGCCTTGATTTGATTCATCCCTTGGATTCTCTCTCATGTATTTGTCTTATCTTTTTTGTGCCTTGTGCTCTATAAAACACCAGAGGATTTCTTTTTTTTAAGTTAAGTTCATAATTTTTGGATGTCGGAAGAGCCAAAACTTCATTAAGTTTTGTTCTTTTTTTCTATTTTTTGGATCATTCCAGTCTAAAAACTTGTATGCACATAGAAATTGATTAATATCTATGAACCCCTATCCTGCACTTGCACAAAAACAACAAAAATCACAAGATTAGATCATATGCAAGCAAGAATGAAGGATTCCCCATGAAATCCATTTACTAAAACTCAAACTAGGAAAATGAAGAACAAAGTAAGTAAATCTTAATTAAGTAAGAAAACTTGTGATCCCATGGGGGAATTGGTGCCGATTGGTGTGTCGAAATCATCCCTTTCCCAAATCCTTTTGGAAGATTTTGATGATTGTTGAGTAATTGAATATCCTTGATGAGATTTTGGCATGATCTAACTATGAAACTATGAAAATGATGAACATATGGAATGAAATGCACAAAATTGGCTCTCAATGTCAAGAGAGTAACTTTGCATGAGATTGTAGATGAAGAATGAGGAGAGAAGCCTCCCATTTATAGATTTGAATTTGGAAGAAAGGGAAAGATTTGGGCAATGTGGGACTAACTTTCAACCAATGGTTAAATGCCACTTGTCACCATGTGAATGGTTGATGGTTGTGCACATTTTGGACAAAGTTCCAATAAATACAATTAGGTGGAATTTGAAATTTAGGAAATGACATGTGAGAGGGTAAAATGAATGAAATAAAGTCCACTTGGCTTAATGCACAAGGACATGTAAGAGGAGTGAATGCTTTGTTGGAAGTACCCATCCACTTGGACTTTTTGAATTAAAACATGAGGGAATATTCCCTTTTTATGCCATGTGAGGGAAAATAGAGATTTAATAAATCAATTAAGTCTATTTTCATGTGCAAGTTGCATTCTCTAGAAGATTTTAGTGTTGGAGATTAAATTAATCAAGATTTGATCAATTTAATGAGAGATTAGATGATTTGACAATTTTGACTCAAATTTATGAGTTGATTTAAATCAGAATTGACAGGAAATGTTTTTAATTAAATAAATGTTTTTGATTTATTTAACTAAAGGGAACCATGTTAGATTAAATCAAATAAGGTTTAGTTTATTCAATTTAATGAGAAGACTTAGGGATTTAATAAAATAAAATGAATTATTTAATCAAAGAGATATTTAGGGTTAATTAAATCAAATTGATTAATTTAATTAACAAGATGGAATGAATTAATTAGATAAATAATGATTTATTTAATTAAGGGATGAAAGGTGATGATAAGTTGAGAGTGTGATTCAAGAAGAAATGTCATCAGTAATTAGGATCAAGTGTGCCAGATCAAATTGTACATTTTCCATGTCTACAATATCAAATCCAATTTGATAGCTACTAATCTCATGAATCATTTGTAGTTGGTTTTGTTAGTTCAGTCAAACAATCCTGTATGTTGCGTCATTTAAGGGTGCATACATAAACTACTCAGTGTCTAAACCAAACCCCTCTCTTTAAAAGCTCACACCATTTCTTATGTAGCTATGAAGTAATTTGGTGAAGTATAAAGTGGTTTGCTTTGATTTAATTAATTCTCTGGGGCATGCGTGGAGAATAATTAGGATAAATTTTAATTTCACTATTTTTAATGCTTTATTTTAGAATAGATGCTTAAATTCTTTGAAAATGTTCCAAAAAATAGATGAATGAATAAAATTTATTGAAAATATTTCAATTATGTAAAAAAAATTTGAATTCTTAAAGCTAAATCTACTTAAGTGATAGCAAATGAAATTGTTGATATTCATGAAATATTATTTCAAATCTTTCGGTTTCATGATAATTTTTCTTGAGATCCAAATTGAAAACTCAGTGTCTAGTATAAATATGATTTATAACAAACATATTCCCTTTGAGATTATTAGAAAATTCACATCATACCCCGAAGAAAACCTAGTATGATCATGACCTGATTAACAGAGACTTGGGATTGAACTGAATCAATGTTTTTGTTTTTTTTAGGAAGATTTACCCTTTGAGATTGTCTTTATCCATATCTTTCAAGAAGAATAGGCTTCTTTGTGGTTTGTTTGTGGATTTTTTTATTCAACATTGTTGATGCGAGTGAAATCATTGTCAACAGGAACTGGCCCTAGAAGGAGGGCAATCTTGTTCTTTTCCTTTTTATCTAGTCCCGAGTTTTAAAGATTGTAAAGTAAAGTTAAGTACAAGCTATTATTTTAGTATGGAAGTTGAGAAACTTGTGAAAAATATTAACCAAATATTATATCCTTTGAGTTTGTTCACTTTTGGTAGGGTCATTGAATGTATAATTCATGATACAACCAATTATGGTGAACTCAATTATGAAATTTTCTTAACTAGGGCGAGATTAGCCTTGTGTAAAGTGATTTTATTAACAAAAGTTCTAACTACTAGAAGGAAAGATTAGTTAGCAAAAAATTTCTGCAACTCTAGTAAAACCAAAAATGTTAAAAAATCAACCAATATATCAAACTAGTTGGATAACTACAATTATTACAATGAAAATTATAATACGCTGTAGGAAAATCAACAAGAAATGAGGAAATGACATTGATGATTCATTATTCTCCTTATACATGGGAAATGCAAATGAAGAAAAGAAGTGGTAAAATCGAGCAGGAGACGCCTATATTTTATCCCAAACAAAAAATCTACAAGATAAAAGGGATATTTCCCTAATTTTATACAAGATATACAATATCATTCTTTTACTTTTTCTCTCACTAGTAATAATATAAATTATGATACATCTTGGTCTAACAAAGTGAAAAGTGAAGATAGAACCAAAAACATGAAAATCCTCAGAGGATAAAGTTGAAGAATGAATGTAGTCGTTCGTGGAAATAAAAAGAGTACAAAAACGAACCATGAACCAAGGATAAAATAAGGTAGAGTATGGTTGCATCAAAAAAAGTGTGTGCAATAGACCTTTGATAAGGTTGTTTTCATACATTTGAGCCAATTCATTGGTAAGTACTCTGAATTTATGATTATCAAATGCAAAAAATTTAAAATAATTCATTGTTGCAGTAGGATCGTTGAATTTTTTTTTAATGAATTTAAAGATAAGCCTATTGTAATTCACACCAAAATGACAATGGAAATAATCATAGAAATTATAATTAGTTGTTTTGTTAGGGTCAATCATTTGTTAGAATATATATCTGGTTCATTAGGGCTAGATTTTTTTTAAGGGTTCATTTTGTTTTGTTTGCTTTTGCCTTTGTTTTTCTTTTTTTTTCTTTCTTTTTCTGGCCTCTAAATTTGCATATTTTGCTTAACTTATCTTGCATACATGAGATTCAATCCAAACATTTGTAAAGAAATATAGTAAAATGATAAATGATAAAACCATACAAAATAAATGCATTCTTTGAAAGTACTCAAAGCTATATATATATGTGTGTGTGTGTGTGTATCGTGTATATACATTAGTATCAAGATTCTTGTTGTAAAGGATCAAAAATTTTAAAAGAGAGAGCCTAACTATAGGTGGTGGTGGTTGTCATTCAATCAATGTGGGAAGACTCATCCATTGGAGCTAAATATCCAATATATGTGAGTTCTCGGTGAGTTTCAAAGTCCTCAATATGGAGGTTTGAGAGGAAAGGCCGAAGAGGAACTATTTCCCCATGCTCCAAGAATCGAGGGATATAATCCATCGAGGGGATTCCAATGGTCGGGTGCAACATAGATAAAATAGTGTCCAGGTTCTCCAAGTATTCAATTATCGCTATCATGTTGGCAACTTAGTGAACATCTTCCACATAAAGCCCTATATCCAGAAGAGATGCTACAAAATGAGAAGCCATGTCAGAGTAAAATAAAAAGTAGTGGTTAGATTCTACATACTTTTCCCCAAGGACTAAGCACAAATTTTGTATAGTAAAACTGGAAGTCCTAATAAAAAAAAAAATTCAAGCCTTTGAGATGTGATACTTTCTAAGAAAACATTTTAGCAGCAAGAGAAGCTTAAATAAATTGGAGTATCCATGGCCTAGAAGAAAATGAGAATAAACAAAGCAAGAAAATAAAAAATCAAAGGAGAAAGCTAAGAAAGAATGTGAAGAATTTAGAAGGAAGCAATGGAAAATTTATAGAAATTCATGAAAGAAGTGTGGTAAATAGTTTCCTTGAGAGAAGTCTTGGAAATCGTAAGCAAGGTGCCAACTAGATAATTGTTTTTAGAATGAAAGGTTAAATCAATTTAATTCTTTGAACATTGTTGGTGATTAATTGCTTCAAATTTGAGTAGTTAGAATATTTTGAATCAAGAAAGCTGAAGATTTTGAAATTAATAATGGTCCTTTAAATTTTTTTTTTTGGGTGTATTAATTATTGAGGTGTTGGTATGTGTGAAACAAAAAAGAAAACTAAGGCAGTAAGGCAGTACATGTCATCACCTGGATAAGTGGAGAGGAATGATACGTGCAAAGTCAGGTGTGTGAATTAAATCAAGAATAATGTGATCATGTTTTTATATAATCATGATAATTTTGATCCATTAATGAGGTGTAGTGTCGTCAAATTGGAGGTGCTAGCTGGAATTTTAGCATTTGACATAAGAATTTATCAGAAGGGTGATAAACAATGTTTCTAAATTTAAATTTAATTTGGTGATTAAATTGTTTGTTGCTAAATTTTAATTTATGCATATCTTTTAACATATAACAGTTTGCAGTTAGCTAGGATCTGGCATAAGGTGGTAAAATTTAGCCAAAAATACACACCAATAGGGAATATTTTAAGTGATTTTTTGGGAAATGATGAATTGATGAAGGGATTTCATTGAATGAAAAATCAAAAGTTAACCTTCGCTACCACTATAATTCCCATCCTAATAGTGGGCTCCATTGTCTACAAGTTAAAAATGAGCTATTATTGAAATATCAAAAGTTGAAAATGAGATATCATTGCTATATCTAAAAAAAAGAAAAAAAGAGAGAGAAAATCAACTTTGTAGGCTATCCAAATAACTCTATCAGGGCTACAGATGCATGGTTGGTAGTAGAGCTATGTTTGGGGGGAATCATAGAGATAACCTTGTCTAGGCTATAGACGTTTGACTAGTAGCAAGGCTCTATCCCTGGTTGGCTTTCGAGGATTACCATATTATTTTTCAACTCTTATGGTATGATTTAGCAAGTTGGAAGATCATTGAGAAGAGAAAAGAAGTAAAAGAAATCTTTGATTTAAAGAAAAATTTGTAGTAAAGCGTTACCGGTATTATATACTAGGAACCGAGAATGTTGGAAAGGTGGAAAAGGTAAGGAAAGATATAAGCCAAGCGTTCTAGTTTGATATTTGAAGCTTGGGATAGAGGGAAGTCTAGGGAAAGTTTATGGGTAAAGTTGAATTTCTGGTACCAGGTACCAGGTTGCGATGAAGTGAAGTTTTGAAATTTTTTGATTATCTAATGAGCCTGATGGTCCAGTAGTCCGGTATTTATATGCAAAAGATAATCATGCAATAATTTATGATGTGCTTTGGAAAGTGTGTTATTTATGGAAATTTATATTATAACATTTGAATAATGGTTTTATTTACATGAGATGTTTATAAATATTTAATTTAAAGGAATTTAATGTGTGGAATTTATGATTGTAGGAAATACAGATTGTGATGCAAAGTTTGGGTATGGATGGTCAAGCAAATCAAGTTTGCAAATGGATCTAATGGTGTTACCAGGTTCAATGATACACTTTAGAGGCTCATGCTTGAATAAATTTTGTTGCGAAGAAGTGCAAGATACCTGAAACCTGGAACTCAAGAGTTTAAGCATGCGGTAGAGGAGCGTGCTCATTGTGGGAGTTATTTATTCTTTGAATGTTCAAATCAAGAAAGAATCTAGAGTGTAGGAATTGAATTTCCACTATATCATTTTGAATGTATGGGAATTTCTTACACTCAAATTATTAGATTGGTTTGGTTCCACAAAGGAACCCTGATATAAAATATTAAAACCCAAAGAGCTTCAATGAACAATTGAAGACAATCTTCAAAGACTTCAATTGTAATTTCTTGGTCAATTACTATCTTCCACATGCCTTGATGTGATTCATCCCTTGGATTATCTCTCATGTATTTTTCTTATATTGTCTGTGCCTTGTGTTCTCTAAAAGGCCAGAGGATTTCTTTTTTCAAGTTAAGTTCAAAATTTGTGGATTTCAGAAGAGCCAAAACTTCTTTAAGTTTTGTTATTTTTTCCTATTTTATTGATCATTATTGTTTAAAAAATTGTATGCACATAGACATTGATTAATAACAAATCCAATTCTATAGCTACCTATCTCATGAATCTTGTGTAGCTGGTTTTGTTAGTTCATCCAAACAAGCATGTATGTTGTGTCATTTAAGGGTGCATATAGAAACTACTTGGTGTCTAAACCAAACCCCTCTCTTTAAAAGATTGTACCATTTTGTATGTAGCTATGAAGCAATCTAGTGAAGTATAAAGTAGTTTGTTTGATTTAATTAATTCTTTGGAGCATGCATGGAGAATAAACAAGATAAATTTTAATTTCAGTATTTTTATACTTTATTTTAGAATAGATGCTTAAATTCTTTGAAAATGTTCCAAAAAATAGATGAATGAATGAAATTTATTGAAAATATTTCGATTATTAATTTTTTTTTGAATGCTTAAAGATAAATCTAATTAAGTGATAGCAAATGAAATTGTTGATATTCATGAAATATCATTTCAAATATTTTGATTTCATGACAATTGTTCTTGAAATCCAAATTGAAAAATCAGTGTCCAGTATAAATATGATTTATAACAAACATATTCCCTTTGAGATTAACAAAAAATTCCCATCATACCTTGAAGTGAACCTAATATGATCATGACTTGATTAACAAAGAAATGGGATTGAATTGAGTCAATCTTTTTTCTCTATTTAGGTAGAATTCCCCTTTTATATTATCTTGTTCCGTATCTTTCAAGAAGAATAAGATTTTTTGCGGTTTTTTTGTGGAGCTTTTTATTCGAAACTATTGGTGCGAGTGAAATCATTGTCAAAAACAATCTCAACACTTCAGGATCAAGGTGTGCATTTGATGGAATATATTTATTTTTTGTATTTTTGGTAGATGTGTTAGTGGATGTAGTATTTGTTCTTACATTTTTTTTTTCTCTTGGGTTGACCCACAAATCTCTTTCCATTATCTATAATCTAGGATTTTTTAATAGCAGCAGAGGGATCTAAAACTTTAGTTGCTACAACAGAACTAGTACATGTTCTCATAGCAGTGGCTCCCATACGAATGGTTTTACTCTAGGCTGATCAAAGGTTTCCCTAATGATAGATTTAGAAGGGTCTTCAGTGTTCTTCTTTTACCATCTCTCTCATCCTTTCTACCCTTTTCCTTAGAGAATCTCTCTATTATAGCAGACTTTATTTTTTATTCTCTTTCTATTTCTTTCTTTAATCCTAGCTCCTTGAGTTTCAACTCCTCTTCTCTTAGAGATTGCATATCCTTAATTATATCATCTTCATCCTCTAGAGTAACATCAGAATCACTATGCTCTAGGGTATAATAGGCAAGATTTAGTGGTTCTCTTTCAAAAGAATGGTGTGAAGTCCTACTATGGGATCTTCCTCTTGGATTGAATTTATCATTATTGAAAATAGAGGTACCCTAGTATTTTCCATTTTGGTTGGGGATTCACCTTCTTCATCCTAGAATTTCCACAATTCAGATTGCTCTGATGTTAAAGGATTGCACTCAAGCTGACTAGTGGTAATAGGAGGTTCATTTGTGGAAAGAATTTCCTCATTATTAGAGGGCATACCATAATAAAATATTTCTTTGAGAGAATTTATATTCAAAATTTCATTAACAAGATCATTAGAAAACTTACTTGCTTCAATATTCTTCACAATACATGACAACTTCTTACTTTGTGGTAGTTCAAATTTCTATTTCTGCTCGGGATTCTTCTTCATATTGTCAATAAATGTGAGGATTGGCTAAAAAACATGTGAAATATTTCTAGGCTTTCCCTCTACACTTTGGGCTCTACAAAACCTAGGAGGGTGATCCCTACAATGTATCTTTAGATACTCTTGTGCAAATCATCATATACATTGTACATAAATAGATAAATTCTCTTTTAATTTATTAACAAAAAAAATACCTTAAATATATAGCTAACCTTCATGGTAACATCATACTTAAGTATGAGAAAATGTTATAATTCAGCTCAACATACATTCACATTGAAATTGGAGATAAAAATTGATTTGAATGTAGCTAATATGAAATATCTAAGGAAATTGTAACATAAAATAACCAATGTCTTATTCTAAGGTGGAGAATTCTAAATCACATGATTGATAACGCACAATAGCCTTACTCCTAACATAATAAATCCTACCAATAATTCCTTATGCCATTGATACTAGAATCTTAACCAACAATACTTAGTGATCCATGCATACATTCACATAAACCTTCATTCATGTTAATACAATTTAACCCAATCTTTGAATAAGAATAATAGAATTGAATAAACATTCAAGGAAAGAAAAGAAGATTAATAGAAGTAATTTTTGATTACTTTCTATTCAAAATCTATACAAAGTACATAATGGAGAACACTAGCCTAGAATAGTTTTTCATTTATATTCAAAAATATGGCAGTACCATCATGTTCACCATTACAAGACTCAAAAGACTCTTAGAACCTAGAACAAACTCATATCATATTATCTAAACCTGATTACAAAAATTCTCTAAGATCAATCTGCTAGAAACCCCATACAGTTGGCCTTGAACTCCCTTTTATAAGAACAAGGGAGCAAAAAAATATTTGGGCTAAGTTCTACACATGTCATGTTTTCATTTGGCAATCAATTTTACAGTCAAAGGCAGTTACATTTTCCAAAACTTCAAGGGAGAAGTTCACATAAGAAAAAAAAAAATTATTATTTGTTGAAGATTATCTTGCCTTCCAAAAGGCTCTTTAGTAAATGCAAGTTATTCATTCTACAAGCAATGCACTTGTTCCACGTGCTCCAAAACTTGTAGATGAAAAACATAAAACAGAGAAAGCATAAAATACCAAAGCAACCTCTACACCTACATTCCATGTCACCATATTTGAACTTGAGAGAGTAAAATATATAAAAATTGATATATCTAAGGCCTAATATGTACTTCATTAAGGCAACCCATTTTATCATCATGTCCTCCTGAACTTTGAGGTCAAAAAATATTTCTGATGAGATCATTAGGGAATGAATGGATATGAACATGGTTCCCTCTCTTGATCCTATCCATAAACCAAACCATCAATCCCTTAGGATCATAGCTCCTATATGCTCTAAGTTTCATGCCATAGGGCTTAAGGTAATAGTCAATAATATTCCTCCATTACCATAAAAAAATTAGAAAAAATAGTGTAATTTGGGAAGAATGTTCCTTTTTTCTTCTCAAACAAGAACACATCATCAATATTACCTAGCGACACATGATCTCAAGAAAACCAATTCTCAATGATACTTCCATGTGGAGTATATGAGGTTTTACCCTTATGCCATATACCCTGTTAACAATACAGTCCTTGTATGACATTACATCCCCCTAATTATGATTGGTATTTAATTCAAGATTCCTTTCTACTAGTCTTAGGAAATCATGTAGCTCATGTGCGATCCTAAGCACATCCACCATTAAAACTCTTCTCAATTTGGAGGAAAATTTTTTTGTAGCAATCAAAAAACTAGTTTTCTATTCATTCCTATCAAACATTGGAGTCCACAATTGAACTAGAATTGCAATACCATCCTCCACCCTCTTCAATTCCATATCCTTGCCAAAATAATCAGCACCCTTATATTAAAACATGTGCATAAACTGTGAATACCCCCAAAATCTAACAGTATGTTGTCTACCCTTCAAAGAAAGTAAACCTTTGTGCATTTCCTCTAGTAATAATGTAGCATAATCATACAAAGTATTAACATTGGGGTGTTGAATATTCACAACCATATACATTGTGGAAATTGGCATGTTTGAGGCTAGATCAAACCCTAAAATTTGGCACAAAGAATATAAGGTCTTTTTAAAATAGGTGACAAAATATTTGATAGGGAGGGGATCCTTATTGGAAGGTCCCAAAACAATTTTTCCCTCTCCCTTTCTTGTTGATACTAAAAAATGGGCTAGTACTGAAAATATGAAGGTATGTCTTACCTTCCCATATTCTTCCCTCAATTTTTTCTCATCTATTTCCACCATGTCACTATTCCATTTGTTTAGCTTAAAAAATTCTACAATCTCCTCTTTGGTGACCCAAATCATCTCTTGTCTCAAATGGGTTCTGACTACCCTAACAAGAGGGTCATAATTAGAAACAATGATTTTTAGTAGATCAATATCCAAATACATATTTGGGAAAACTAACTTAGCCATGTCCAATCTCCAAGGGTTGTAGAGTGTAATTTTGACATTCCTATTACCAAACCAGCCTTGGAAGATTTGCCAACCAGTGTACAAAAATGAAGCATCTTTGATTGTACATTGTTTTTTAGTAATGTTAGCCTTAACCCTTGGGCTATAGAACATAGGTTTCCCTTTCAATTTTCCAATTTTTGAGGGTGGTAATTGCTAAAGAAAATCTTGGAGTAAGGCTATTACTTTCAATTTAGGACTGGAGGCTTGGAGTTTTGGTGTCATGTCTAATAGATATTTTGATGTAGGCTTGACAAGTATAAATCAGGGCTCTTATAGTTTCAGGGAAAAAATTGATGCAGTGAGTGATTGAATTCAAAATTTTATAACAAGCTATATGAATGTCAAACCTCAAAAGAAACCCCACCTAAAATTTAGATAATAGCAACTACAATTTGAATGAAAATTAGGTTAATTTCAATCTCGAAGAGTGTGAATCTTACTTATTGGTTCAAATCATGGAAAGCCCTAATTTGAAGATACCAAACACTTGAAATTCTCTACAAAAAATTCTAGATGCATTAGAAATTCTTTTGCAACCATCTACAAGCTTTTATGGCGAGTAAAGATTTCAATTAGGTAGAAAAACATCAAATCCACCATCACTACTTGCTCACATGAACCAAAACAAATAAATGATGTCCTTTTTAGAAATTTTGAATTATTTTCGTCGATCTCATCTTGATGTGGATTGGCATGTGGCTTAGATGGAGTTAAATAAGTTTGAACTTTTTCCTTTTGTTGACTCGACATCCACCAAGATGAAAAATTTCTATGTGTGCACTCTTTTCATTAGCTTTATGGCCCCACTACACTTTACTAGTCAGTAAAGAATCCACGTATTAGCAACCCGCTATCCTAATAGAATCTACAAGGTTTAGATCTATGGTCACAGGCTAGCGAGAAACAACCCAAATCAACCCAATGACCTTCAAAATGTGCTCTCTTTAATACCCAAGCCAATTGTTGGGCTACTAATATTTATTTATGATGAACGGTCCATATTAAAACATCTAGTGGATAAATTTTTCACATGCACTTGAAATCCATTAGTAGCATACCATTTAACATTCTCACAATCACCCTAAGTATTTAGAAAAATATTTTCTTGGATCCTATATTCTTGTTGATGGAGGCGATGATGCCATATGGGGCCTAATTTCTATCCCTCCATGAATCAATATTTTACAGTGGGTCCCCTACATGCTAGTAGGGAATGATCATGATTCATATATTAGAATGCATCATAGCTATTGATTTCATAACCTTTTATCAGTGATTCTTTTGAAGAGGGTAGGACCCACCATAAGCGTAGGCAGGTGTCACCTTCCCACTACCCCTTTGGTTGATTTAATCGATGATTTTATTCTTGTGGACTAGCAGGCAACTGATAATAAATGTTATGTGGGACCGAATGACCAATTCTCAAACATTTTTAAAGGTATGTGCATTTATAAGATGATGTAAAATGGGGTCATTCACTAGGTTTATAATATAAGGACTTAGGTAATATTATAGACTCAGACTTAGGAATCATGAATTAACATAATTTGATGGGTAGCCACCAGTTTACTAGATATAAGGGGTCGATACATAAATGAATTTGATTCCCATAGTTACAACTTGAGGAATCGGGAATTGACTAGCACCAATCAACTTCAAATTAGAATGTGTACAAGGATTTAAATACTTAGTATTTTTAAAAGAGTTTTATGGCATGAAAAAACCATAGAAGGAAGGATAAAATAAAAACCCTAAGCCTCAAGAAATATCTTAGACAAGAAAAAGTAGCCAAATATGTAACAAAACACAAAAAAATTAGGGGTTCCACCATGTGCAAGAGATTCATCAAATGAATCAGTTCAAGTAGCTGATTATGTAGAGCATGCATATGCTGGTGATGCAAGTGGTGAACAAGGAATTCCTTTCTTTTTTGATATTTCTTCTTCTTCCATTTATTTTTTTGGTTTTGAAGTTATCACTAAATTTTTGGATAAGGATAGCATTGATGAATATTTACATGAAAGTGAAAATGCAAAGACAAGTGTTGTACAAATGATGACATTTTTATGATGAGTTTGCACTTAAAGAATATGATTGTGTCTATCACATGGATGGATATGAGAATTTTTTTTCTATATGTACAACTTATAATATTTCTCATGAGAAATGTAATTCAAGTGGGTCAAGGGAGGGCATATTTTTTGAATAAGCATGAAATATATGTGTCACAAGTCTGATTTTCATGGCATATATGTTTCAATAGATTTAAAGGAGATTGAAATGGGGAGATAATATTAAGAGTATGGATCTTCACACAAAATGTCTCATGATATGACTGGATTTTCTGATGAGGTTTGTGTCAGCATAAGTGACCCTAAGCATACATCTTGCAATAATGATGAGTAGCAACAAGTTGTCTAGGTTGGTGATTTTCTAGCTGCTCATGTTTCTCATATGCCTAAACTCCAAAATTTTCAGTTTGACATGTTAGAGGATGAATTTCCTTCTCCAAGTCAGCATAATGAAAGGGCATATTTTTATTTTCCATGTGAATTAGAGGAATTTTGTTTTTTCCTTGATTCATCTGAGGAGGTAAACAGGTGTGAGTGTTCCATGGTTTCATATGGTGTTAACTTGAGGTTTCATTTTTTTCCACCACCTAATACAAACATGACAAATATGGTGCATAATAATGTGATGGAATATGTTATGTAGTTTTCATGCAATATTAAGATCAAACATGGAGAAAATTTACAATTTTTCAGCTGTAATCACATGGTTATGCTTGCAAGAAGAGGGATACATTGGTTGCAGTGGTGTGGAAGAAATATGTGTGGGTTGAGGGAAATTAGTTCCTTCAACGAGCTGGTGTTTGATAGAGGCAAGCATAGGTTCTTTTCATTTGGTGGCCTGGGGCCATTAAATGAGGTTTAAGAATTGAGCATCCAATATAGTGACTTTGCTACCCAATGGATAAGGCACACGTCCTCATCTGATCAGTAATATTCACAAAAAAAATTCATATTATCTAGAAAATCTGATAGGTGAACTCTAGGAATTATTAGTACATGGACAATTCCTAAAGCCATAATTCACTTGAAGTATGTATTTTCCATGTACATTATGTATATAGGTTTTGGTTTGGCATTTTTCCTTTTCTTTGCATCTGGTTTCTGGTTTTCCTACCCTCGTCTGTGGTATTTTTCTTGCTACTCTACATTCTAGTATGTTCCACCAAGAGATTATTGGATTCTCATTTTGTTCATGATGAAAAAATGTCCCTGAACATGATTTGATCATGAAGTCTATAAATATTTTGAGTTTTGGGTCATTCTATTCAAAGATTCAATGTGTTTGAATGGTTTTGAGAGGGCTAGGGTTTGTAATTCTTGTGTGTGGGGTTCACCATAGTAATAAAGTTCTCCTAAAATACTAGTTTTTTTCCTTAGTCATTCTCTGTATTTTCTCATTGATCAGTTGAGTTAGTTCTTGGTTGGTTTAATTTATGTATTATGACTTTGTATTTATGTACTAACTAGCCCCTTGCTTCATTTTTGTCATTTGAGCCTATATCTCCTAAGTCTTTGTCCAAGCACTTGAAAATTTGTCTAATTCTTGAGTTTTTTGGACTTTTGGTTGGTTATCAGAACTTCTTCGACCACCAACATGTTTACCATAACCTCTTTTTTTACCAATGAATACAAAATTTGGCTAAGTATCATTGTTGTTGGAATTCCATGTTGTTTTCAAAACTTTGTTAGTTGTTTCCATGGTTTTTAAAACCTCATCATGTGTCGATTAAGTCATGTCTTTACTTTTGTTAAGTATCATTAATTCATTTTCCTAGGTTTGGAACCCTTCTAAAACAACTTTTTTTGCATGTGCTTATTATTTCACTTAAGTTTCCATTTAATGCACCATCCCTTCACATTGATTTTGGGTTCCTGGTAGCATAAAATGAGGTTTTTATGTGTTATGTTCATTGGTCAATGGCTCAAGATAGAAGATAAAGATCTAAACGTCATTTCATAGGTTCAATGCATCATATTTTACTTCTCCACTATTAGCTTTCTTTGTGCAAAGAGCAATGTTCCAAGATCAATAGTGAGTAGTGAAGAGGAAATGATCTAATATTCATCGCACAAGTGTTTCATATTGCATTTGTGTATCAAGAGGACCAATGCCTATTTTTGATATGTGATGGTCCTTTCAGAGTGCTACACATTTCAAGATACTAGTTCAGCATTATCTTACAATGCACCTCAAGTTCAAGTTGATTTCATATAGAAAAAGGATCAATGTGCAATATTTAAGATCTACAAATATGATGGAAATGAGGAAATCTAATAGCCATCACATAAGTTCTATACATCACATTTATATTTCATGAAGAACAAAGCTATTTGCGATGTGAAATGAAGGAATATTTAGGGTATATTCAATGATAGTTGTTGGTATTTTTTCTCAATACAAGGATCATGTGTATCATATTTTGGTTTCAAATGGCTCATGAGTGAAGTGTGATATGTGATATAAGAATATTCCAAGGAATATTCTAGATAGGTGGAGAGATTTGATACCATCATGTGGGGAATTCACATCATAGTTTTGAATGACATCATGCTAGGGAGAATTGAAATGGTCTTATGTGGTGTGATGATGACTTCAATGACTCTAATTTGAAGACAAGGATCAAATGACTATCACATGTAGTCTTTGTATCATGGTTTCATATTATGAATTTGACGATCAATGTGTGATATGTGATGGAGAGTATAGAAAAAAAGAATATTCTAGGGATGGATATTAGTTGATCGAATGGGTATAAGCCATCATGATTTTATGTCTCGAATGATATAAAGAAGGTGTGATGTATTAATGGAATTCATGGTAATATATACAAATATTTTGGTGAATTTTGTAATGATTTGTAGAGAATTGAGTTGAAATCATTCTAGGGTTTTGTGTTTTAAGTTTTGTAATTGGTAATGTTGCATAGTAGTACTAAAATTTCTCAGAATTCTATAGAAAAATTCTAAAGCTCATTGTCTCCTGATGTATGGTTTGCACATATTATGAATAAAAAGATCAAGGATCTTTCTATTTTTCTTCATAGTTGTGTCTATGGATGCATTTTTTTTATTAAGTCTCTTATTAAAAGAATAGGTTAAATTCTTTATTGAGAACATAGGTTAGTGTGAATGAGTACCAAGATTTTATATGTAGGGTTGGTGAGGAATACTGAGCATAATATTGTAAGGAAATATTGTGAAGATTTAAATTTCTAGGTGAAATGTTGTTGTGGAATCCCAATTGCACTAGTTATAACTTTGTATCCCTAAGATAAGTTCTCTTTCCTATGTGTGTGATTTATATTCCAAAGGATCAAAAACATTAAAATAATTTTAATCTTTAATATTTATTGAAAATGTTTGTTGAAATTGAGTTCTTATCTCATCCTATGGTATTAGGAATGTAAAATTCTTGAATGTTTTTATCTAGATATTCTCATTTTCATTAGTCTCAAGCACATCTATATAGGAAACATTATTTTATATAGTATTTGAAATATTTGGTACATGATATTGATGAACACATTCAAGGATCACCCTCCTAGGTTTTGTAGAGCTTGAAGTGTAGAGGGAAATTTTTTGTAACTTTCACCTATTCATTAGCCAATCCCTCAAGGTAACTAATCATTGAAAGTGGCTAAATAATAGGTTATATTTGAGACCAAGTTGGGAATTAAAAATAACCAACATAATTCATCATCTTATTCAAATTCAACACCTTCACAATAAGGGTCAAACACCATGGCATGTGGATTAGACAAGATGAAATCTCATGCACTCTTTGCATCCACCAATCCTTACCACAACCAATGGATTCTTGATTCAAGAGCCTCACATCACATGACTTCATATCTAATTATTTTCTCTTCATATGAGCCTTACACATAAAAACACATACTAATGGGGAAAAAAAATTAAATGAGTGTTAGTGGGAAATAATCTATAAATATTGAAGATGGAATGTTTCATGATGTACCTTTTGTTCCTTCGCTATCCTCTAATCTCCTTTCAATCAATCATATTGAACACAGTGGCTTAGGTAATATAATAGACTTCAAACATGATTTATTTCTTATTAGAGACCTACATAGTAGATGGATTATTGTATTTGGGAAAATTGATCACACCTCTCAATTGTATGCTTCTCTCATTTTTATCTAGATGAGCTTGCACTTCCATTGATTGTTCTACACTCTCATGCATCTAGAGCATATTATATATCAAAGTAGAAGTTTGGTCACTCAATCATATGTGTAATTACATTATCCACCTTGGTTCACGAGACTTTTGTTGAGATTCTACCTCATCCATCTCTTGTATCTTCAAATATCAACTCACTTTAGCAAGAGATTTCTAGTCTTTTAGTTTCAACTTTGTGGGATGAATTCTTGCCAAACATTATAATGTTATTTATTGAGTCTCTTATTGAATATATTCAGGACATGATAAGTGATATTAATTTCCTCTTAGATGAGAGGTACAACCCACCTATCACCATGTCATCCTTTCCTTTGAGGTTGTTCTACAAGTATCTTTATATTTTTTTATATTTTCTTCATTTGATTTGGCTTATTTTGATTCAAACATGTGACCCTTGATAATTTTTCTAAGGAATCCATCATTATACCTATTCAATTGAGGGATTTTATTCTACATTCACTATAGGATGTGTTTCTTTATAAGGGAAGGAACAATGATTGCCAATTTTGGATAGTATTCAATATTCTTCTTCAAGCATTTACTTTTGGTATAGGAGCTAATTCCATATAGGGGATTCATCATCTCTTCTTTTCTCTTCTATGGGGGGTCTTAATTATACTTATGTGACCAAATAAAAATTTTGGGGACATATTAAGTCCTATATCATTTTGAAACATGTATATTTTTATTTCTTTTCTCTCTCTTTTGTAGAGGAGTTTTTCTCATGATATTTTCTCCTTTTCTTTGGTTATGAGAGATCTATATTATTTTTCATTGGTACCTAACTAGGCCTTGTATTTTGGACCCTTTATGCATCCATCATTACATTATTCATTAGTTTTTAGCTTCTCCCTAAGTTAATTTTAAGTCGGGGTGTTCAGGTTGATAGGTAATCACCTAATAATTAATTAATTATTAGGCCCCTTTTACTTTAATTACTTAAGCTAAATTTAGGAACTTCTTTTTTCATTATTAGATTGATCTAGTTATAAGTCATGTTATCTCATTATGTATGATTGTGAAAATTATTATAGTCTAATCAAATCCTCTTCTAGGGTTTTATTTTTTCCTTTTCATAAGGATTCGCCTTTCATTGTAATCAATCACTTAGGTTATTGCATTGATACAATTCTCAAGTTGTTTAAGAAAATATTCTTGATATCTCTTTGTGATAGGATAATTATTTATGTGATTTTGGAAGTTGTGGGGTTCAATCATCAAATCTAATATAAAAACCTTCAATCACGTCCCATACCCTATGTTTGTAGGAAATGAGAAGGTTTCTACTCACTATGATCTAAGATCTAACCTAATTCATAATAATATCACTTTATCTACACACTTATAGTAATTTAACCCCTTTATTTGGTGCTATTTGAAGACCATAAATCAATTATTTATATTTGATTGCATTGTTAGTGACAGAGAATTTAAATATTAAATAAAATTAATACTTTTTATGTTAAGGAATTCTAGTATTACACCAACACCAACACCATTTTTATCCCTAGAACCATCCAAATATATTTTACACATACCTCTATCATCCTATTGAGGCTTGATGAGATTGGGTTAGGGAATTTTTCTTCAAGAATACATTAAATAGTCAATGATTGGAAAAAGTGATCTTGAGAACATTATATGGCATCACTCTCTCAGGTTTTGTAGATCCCAAAGTGTAGATGGAAATTTGTTTTAACTTTCACCCTTTCATTGGACCATCCCCCCAAATAATTGAATATTGGTAGTTTTAAAACTATATATTATCTATGAGATCTAGTTGGGAATTTTAAAAAATCAATAGATTGGCAACTCTGTTGGGGAAAAATTTGTTTAAAATCTCTATTTCGAGGTCTTATATAGTCAGAGTCATAAAATTCATGGTTCTTCATTATGTTTAGAAAAAATTCATTAATATTTCTCATCATAGTTCAGAGTTGCATTTTGTAATTCAGAGTTCTTGGTATCACTTGCATTATCTATAAAGTTTTTTCTATTTCTCTCTATATTTACAAATCTCTCAAAGAGCTATTAATTATTTTTCAATTTCCCATTAATTGGGTGGTGACTCTAAGTCTCTTATGCAAGTGCATTAAAAATTTGAAGAAGGAAAGAGAGAGATAATTTTGAGAGGTTGCAATAGCCATCTGAGGAACCAAAAATCACCTCAAGAAGCATCCTAATTAAAGTTTGGAAGGAGAATTGTTTCACAATACCAAGTAATAATGAAAGCAAAAGAATGTAGAAACAAGTAAGTTTGTTAATCCTCCTACTTCAAGATATAAATATTTGCATGAAGATGTTAATAATAACATGTATTCAAGTATGGAATGACTCCTACTAATGAGGAAAATCCTGTCACAAAGGAAACTACTAGTGGTAAATAGGCAAGTTCAGGTCCTCTAGTCTCAAAACCAGCTGAACAATGGAAGTTTTGGGATAGGGATTTTGATGCTACATTGGCATCTCAAAGGTTAAATCCTAGACCTACTTCCACTTACAATCCTCAAGTATTTGACCCATTTAGAAGTCTTCATGGTAGAGCCTCTACTATTTTTCACAAAGGGAAGTGTTAAATCTTATAAATTATACTCCTAAGCATTTAGGTTTAGAGGTTACTTTACAAAATGAGGAGGAATGAATGCAAGATATTATGGAACTTGAACAAGAATTTCAAAAAATTGAAGTGCTAGGAAATAAATAAAAAAAGGAGGATAAATTGAAGGCTTCTATGTTTCAAAGAGATCAGTTGGGGAGAAGGGTAGAGAGAATTAAAATAATGGTTAATGAAGATCCTATTCACACTACAACTTCATCTTACTAACTTTTTCTTACTCTTGTACATGAAAAGGATACTCTGAGTGTTCCTGTGGTAACTACCCTCAAAAATACCTAGACTAGTTCCATTGTCACAAGCTTAGTTTCAACCCCTTCTACCACTAGTAAACCATCATAGCCTGTCGACATAGGAAAAACGATTGTAGGTCAACCAAAGGGGTTGAGAATAAATAAAAATGTGTAATCTAGTAGTATTCTTGAAACTACAGTTGTTGATCCCTCAAATCTTAAACTACAATTAGAGAATAAGTAGTTGAAGAGAGAATTGGAAAGAATACAAAACCTTGTTGCTAATACAAAAATGAAAAGGAAAATTTATTTCCTAAAATCATCCATTGGAGATACTTTAGCTTCTGATTTCCTAAAATCATCCATTGGAGATCCTCTAGCTTCTAGTTCTCAAAACCCACCCAAACTATTGGTATGAATTTTTATTCTATCATAAGTCAATTCATTCCCCACTCCCAACCACAAAATTTTAGTTTAGTGGGACATTCCTCTCAGCATCAAGGAAATATTGATACTCAACCTAGTGTAAGTAGTTCTAATAAAAAAGGAGACCAATATATGGGAGGGAGGAATATACATTCTATAAATCAAAACACTAGGGGACAAGGTGGTGGAGGACCTCAACTAAGTCAGGGAGAACAATTTTCAAGAGGCCTATGAAATTAGACTGATTAGGAAATTGTGTTTTAATGGGATCCCTACTTATTCAAATCCTTTTCCAAATGACATAAGAAATGTGCTATTCAGATTCTCTAGAAATAATTCCATATCAAGGGAAGATCACTTAAGTTCATTTAATAACATGATGGATGATTTTAAAGTTGAGAATGAGGAGATGATGATGAAACTATTTATGTAGTCACGTATTGAGGATGTTAGGAAATGGTATACAACTTTACTAGTGGAGAGCATAGGGTCTTGGGAATAATTTAAGAGAGTATTCAAGGAAAATATGGTGATAAACATGACCCTAGATTTATCCTATATGAGTTTAATACAATTACTAAAGGACACAATAACATTCTCTTTGAGTTCAACACAAGGTTTCAAAAGTGATGAGGGCAACACTACCTAAAACCCACATAAATCACAAAAATAGATATCAAAATAGAAGATGTGAGACAAAAAATAACTCACTTTCAATTATTTTCAAAGAATGAAATTAAAGATTCAAAACATACATGCTACAACCTCATGGGCTTGATTCATTATAGAAAAATCAACTCTGAAAAAAAATTATTTTATTTGAAGCCACAATTTGCACTAATGGAGCCACCTTCTACAACCTCCCACTTAACCTTTTTATTTGACCCCAATAGCCACCCTAGAGGGTATGTGCAAGATCATGATGGGCCAAAAAGTGGTGATATGTAAGTGATATGATCACTCATAGGGCTGACAACTTGTTTTTTACCCAAAATTGATGAAACAAAAATGGTTTTTAAAAGAGATTCTCAAATTTCCACCAATATAAATTATTCTTTACTTTGAATTTAATAAATTATTATTATTTATTTTCTGTTTGAATTACGACTAAAGTCCTAATTGATAGGTTGATTGAAAACATCTATAGCTTTCAAATGGTATCACATTTTTTTTTTAAAACATCTGTCACATTTTATGCTTCACATACTATAGGATTAAAAGAAAAATAAATTTCATGAATTTTTGACCAAGTTAAGGTGGTCAAACATATGAGTTTTTATATTTTTTAAAAGTTGTAATTAAAAATTCATAATTAATTACTTAATTGGAAGAAAATTACAAAAAAATATGCATCACATCGGCACATGAGTCCTCTACTTATATCTAAAATATTATAAAAAAATATTATCATTTTATTGTGGTTAGGGTGGTCAGACAGACACCTACTTCTTATTTTTTCCCTGAAATTTAAGTAGTACTGCATTGAAATTTCAAATTTTCACCAAATAGATTATTGTTTTTTTAAAATAAAAGTAGTAGTTTATAAATTGCATTCAATTTTCTATAGATTATATTGTTACATATTTTTGAAATAATATAGATAACTTATTCAAATTTTTACGTCAAATTGCCTAACTCTAATTTTTTGAATTTTCATCACCACTTAAGGGCCTATTTTTTCCATGATGATCCTGCACATGCCCTAGAATGTTCTAGAAAGTTCAATTTTCCCTTTTGTTTTGGCACCAAAATTCCCGCCGTTTGATTTCTAGCCTAGGAAGAAATTTTAATGAAATTAAATTTTTAGAGGACCAACTTCGCAAGGACATAAATTTTGATCCAAGTGTCTGATTTTCTATTATTGCATATTGTTGAAAATATCTCAAAGAGATATACAACATGGGAACCCATCGTAGGTTGGTTCATCAACTTTTTTAGCTATTTTTAGGCCTCTAAAGTCTTCATATCTGAATTTGAAGTTGCATTGGAGAAATTTCATAGGAAGGAAACTTTAATATCTCCCAAACCATGTAGGGTATTGAGATGATTCTTTTGCGACCAAAAGTGTTTTTCAGTTATGCTCCTCTGGGTAAATTGTTTTAGGTCCATATGAGGATGTTTAGGTTGACTTACTAAAAATAGTAAGTAATCCTTTTTGCTATATTTGACTTTTGACTATCTTATGCCCCTTAAGTGCCATCATGGAAGTCAAAAAAATTAATGAAAATAAAGAAAATAATATTTTTGGGTGATGCAAGATTGCCCCTACACCACTAGATGATCCTACATCAAACACCCAGGGTAATTTGAAAAGTGACCCTATCACTTCTCAAGAGTTAAAGGGAAACCAAGATGGTTAACCTCAGCCTTAGGAAACCATGATGAATCATCAATAGGAATTCCTTTCCATTTAACTAGATATTCTTCATACTTCCTATTCCTTGTACTTGTACCCACAAGGCTATCCAAGATTTCTTCTATCTATTCCCTCTCTGAAGTATTTGTTGGAATTTTCCATTGTTATTTTATCATCCCATCCTCTATATCACCTTCATGATACTCTATCAAATCATAAATTTTTAACATGGGCTAAATGTTTATTCCACTAGAAAACTCTACCTCATAATCATTTATTGAATCATGCTTCTTCAGGATCTTTCATGGTCCAAAGTTCTTCATATTTAACTTGTTGTATGTACCAACTAGAAACCTCCCTTTCCTTTCCTTTCACAAATGAACCATGATTTCATCTCCTTCCTAGAACTCTTTATACCTCCCTTTCTAATATTCCTTAGCCTTATATTGTGATTTCATCTTATTGATATGTTTCTTCACCTCTTCATACAAATTCTTCACGTGTTTAGCAAAATCTACAGCCTCAATACTACTCTTCTCCTACTTATCCATCTTTATTAGTTTAGAAGTAGTTCTTGGACTACTCCCATACACAATCTGGAATGGTGATTTACTAGTGCTCTTGTTGATAGAATTTTTGCAAGAAAATTCTACTTGTGGTATAATCAAATCCCATCCCTTGGGCTTATATTCTAATAAGAATCTTAGCAGGTTACCCAAACTCCTATTCACCACCTTCATTTTTCCATCAGTCTATGGATGGTGTGCAAAACTGCACTTCAAATTTTTCTTCAACTTTTTCCATAATGTCCTCCAAAAATAGGCAATAATTTGGTATCTTTTTCTAAAACTATACTCTTTGGTAGACCATGTAGTCTCACCACCTCTCTGAAAAATAACTCTACAATATGAACAACATCACTGGTCTTATGACACAAAATTAAATGTACCATCTTTGAAAATCTATCCACCACCACAAATATGGAATAATGCCCTCTTTGTGTCCTTGGAAAGCCAAGAATAAAATCCATGCTAATGTCCTCCCATGGCCTCTCAAGTAAAGGTAATGGCTGATACAATCCATTATTTTGACTTGTTCCCTTCTCCATCTAACATACTCGACAAATTTGTACAAACTTCTTCACATACTGTTGAAATTGTGGCTAATAATAATTCTCACTAACAAGAGCAATGGTCTTATCTCAACTGAAATGTCTAGCCAATCATCCACTATGATTTTCCTTGATTAAATTATCTCTCATAGAACTCCTTGGAATCCACAATTGTCTTCCTTTAAACAACATCACATCTTGCATTAAGAAATCCAACCATCTTGTCCTATCCAAAGTAACAGGTTCCAAACAATCCCTCAAAGCTTCTACAAAGTTTGGATCTTTAGGATGCAAAATTTTAATTTCATTGAACCCAACAACCTCTATATTCATCTCTATCAACAAATTTTTCCTTCTACTTAAGACATCTACAAAAATATTTTACCTTTGACTCATGTACTTCAAAAAAAAAGTATAAGTCTACAAAAAATCAACCCATTTTAAGTGCCTTTGATTTAACTTTCCTTGACTATTGAGATACTACAAAGCCTAGTGATCAATATATAAAAATAATTCTTTTTTCAACAAATAGTGTCTCGATTTCTTCAAAGCTTGATTTATAACATAAAAATCATGATCATAGATATAATATTTCTTCTTAGAATCATTCAAAATCTCACTAAAATAGGCAACATGCATACCTTCTTGACTCAAAATAGCTCCTATGGTAGTGCTAGTAGCATCAAAATCTACCTGAAAGACCTTATTGAAATTTGGAAGTGCCAAAATAGGTTTCTCTATGACATTCTTCTTCAACATATAAAAAACTTTGCTGCTCCTCCAATCCATTTAAAATCATTTATATCCCCTCTCATTGCTTTAGTTAGAGGTGCACAAATACTACTTAAATTCTTAATATGCTTTATGTAAAAAATTTCTAGACTATGAAATGATCTTATGTCTATAACACTCCTCAGGGTAGGCCATTCAATGATAGATCTCACCTTCTTTGGATCCATTTTAAGACCCTTTACTGAGACAACAAATCCTAGATACACCAACTCTCTCCTCACAAAACTACATTTCTTAAAATTAACTAACAACTTCTCCCCCCTTAGCTTCTCCAAAACTCTTTAAATATGCATCAAGTGCTCCTCCAATGTCTAACTGAAAACCAAAATATCATCCAAATAAACAATAACAAATTTTCCTAAAAATTCTTTCAACACCTCATTCATAAGTTTCATAAATATGCTCGGTGCATTGGTTAGCCCAAAAGGAATGACTAACCACTCGTAAAAAACCTCCTTGGTTTTGAAGGCTATCTTCCATTCATCTTCTTCTCTAATCCAAATTTGGTGATATCTACTCTTCAAATCTATCTTTGTGAAGTACTAAGCTCCACTCAAAAAATCCATAATGTCATCCATTCTCGACAAGGGAAATCTATACTTGATGGTGATCTTGTTGATGGCTCTAGAATCTATACATATTTGTCATTCCCCATCCTTCTTTGGTGCTACTACTGTAGGTACTACACATGGAATCAAACTCTCTATGTTCAATCCATTCCGAAAAAACTCTTGTACTTGTCTATTCAAATCTTCACTCTCTGTTGGAGTCATACAATGAACTTCCTTATTTAGAAAACTATCTCCAAGAATCAAGTCCATTTGATGACTAATATTTCTTACTACAGGAAAACCTTCAAGTATGTTGTCAAAAATAAAGCTTGAAACTCATTCAAAAAATCCGAAACCTCTACAATTACCTCAATAGTATCTTCTTTATCAATTATAGGGATCAATGCCAACACATATGCTCATGCCTCAACCTTCTATGAACTTTCTCCCATCAACCAAAAAAATTCTTGCATTATTACATACCTTTTCTTCTACCTCTTTCGAGGGCATCAACTTATGACAAATCGCATCCTTTTTCAAAGAATAGGTGTTGGAATGTCCATCATGTACTACTCGCTGATCAAACTACCATGGTCTACCTAACAAAATATGACAAACATTCATAGGCATAATATCACACAATACCTCATCATGGAAATTTCCAATGTTTAAATTTACCAGACATTGCTCATTGACAAGGGCTTTATGGTCCTTGTGTAACCAAGCAATCTGATATGGGCTTGGATTCCTTCTTCTCTCCAACCACAACTTACTAACCATTTCCTCTAAAACAAGATTATCAATACTACCTCCATCAATAATTTTGAAAAATTTACCTTCACACTTACATTTGGTACAAAAACAATTCTTCCTTTGAGTTGGTTCATTCTCCTCATTTAGCAAGGCTCTTCTAGTAACAAGAATATCTCCTCTTTTTGCATTCTTAAAATGTGAAGACTCAACATATTCATCCACATTTTCAACTTGTGTATTATCCTTAGGTCTTCTATTTATCCTTTCTTGATGTTGAGCACACTCATAGGCTCTTTCTCCTTCTTCTCCACACTAGAAGCATGTTCCATGAAAGCCTCCTCTTCCTAGTCCTCGTCTAGATCTTCCTCTTCATCTTTGGTCTCCATTATTCGGATCATGAGGATGGTAGGTGTTATATCCTTTCTGGTTCTAGCTACTACTGGATCCTTCACCCTTCTTTCAATATTCATTTTGACTTCCATATGACCATCCACTAGTCTTTCCACCACGACCCCCACCTCTTTGCTTACTTTCAAATCTTCTATTCATTTTTTTTTCTACCTTCAAAGAAAATTGATATGCATCTTCAATGGTATACATTCTTACCAGACCCAACTCTTCTTGAAAACTTGGCTTCAAGCCATTTATGTAATTGGAAAACTTCTCCTTATTGGCCTTAGAATGGCTTGTTCTGATCAAAACACAATATAATTCTTTTGTATACTCCTTGATGTATTTTCCCACTTTTTTTCAACCCTTGCATCTTCTTCAAAAAATCTAGCTCATAATCCACAAGAATGGATTATCTTTCTAATTTGTCCACCATACGGTCCCATCTTGTTATTTTCTATTTCCTCCTTGTTTTTTTTCTAGTTGTACCTCTTTCCACCAAATATTCACATGACCGGATTGGTCTTGGCAAATTTTTCCCTCTCAAGATATCCCACCTCCTCATACTCAAAGTAATCCTCCATATCATTTATCCAATCAATAAACTCTTCTAGGTTAATATTTCAAAAAAATGTAGAAACCTCAATCTTTGGCCTTTTCCCAATCATAGAGATGACCTTAAATAATCTAACTTTCACTGGATCTTCTACATCTTGTTCTTCTTCAAACTGTTCCTCATTTTCAGCTTCATCTTCACTCTCATCTCCTCTTCTTGTCTCAAACCCTCGATGAAGCTCCTCCTGCAGTGCTTGAACTTGTCTTTGTAGGGCTCTAAAACCCTCTTCTAGTACAATAAATTTTCTTCCACCACCATGATTTATTCACGAAGGAATTCTGATCACTTTTCTCAGAAGCCCACAACCACAAGTCCTAGTGCAAACTTCCTCACATTCGGTGATCTATTTACACACTCAAGTAAAATCCCTTTGATACCACTTGATGAGGGCCACACTACCTGAAACAAACACAAATTACAATTATAGATACCAACAAAGAAGATGCGAGACAAAAAAAATTGACTTTCAATTATTTTTAGAAAATGAAATTATAGATTCAATACTTACATGCTACAGCCTCATGGGCTTGATTCATTATCGAAAAATCAACTTTGAAAAAAATAAAAATTATTTGAAGCCACAATCTGCACTAATGGAGCCACCTTATACAACCCCCCACTTAACCCTATTATTTTACCCCAATAAATGCCCTAGAATGTTCTAAAAATTTCAACTTTCCCTTTGTTTTGCCACCAAAAGTCTCATGGTTTGATTTCTAGCCTAGAAAGAAATTTTAATGAAATTCACTTTTTAGAGGACCAACTTTGCGAGGCCATAAATTTTGATCTGACTGTCTGGTTTTCTATTATTTCATATCATTCGAAATCTCTCAAAGATATCTACAATGCATGAATCCACCGTAGGTTTTTTTGTCAAATTTTCAAGATATTTTGGGGCCTCTAAAGTCTTCATATCTAAATTTGAAGTTGCATTGGATAAATTTCCTAGGATGAAAAAATTTAATGTCTCCCAAATTATGTAGAGTATTGAGATGATTCTTTCATGACAAGAAATGTTTTTTAGTTCTTCTCCTCGGGGAAATTTTTTCTAGGTCCATATGATCCCGTTTAGGCTAACTTAATAAAAATAGAAAGTGATCATTTTTTTCTATTTTTGACTTCTAACTATCTTATGCCCCTTAAGTGCCATCATGGAGCTCAAAACAACTAACAAAAATAATTTTATTTTTTTTGGGTGATGCAAGATTTCCCCTACACCACTAGATATGCCTGCATCAGAAAGGCTATGTATAGAATCCATGATTACTTGAGACCTAATGAACATGTATGTTTTTTCACATATAGTAATGCCTTTGACTCAAAATTGGGTATCTTCTTAGGGATAAGAATCCTCAAACTTTGAGGGATTCTTATAAAGTTTCTTTGCACATTGAAAGCAATAGAAGGGTTGTTGGAAAAGTGGGGAAAAGATAGGATGTAAATATATTGAAACATCCAAATGGACAACAAGAGAAGGGATATATAGAGAAGGGATCTATTAATGATAAACTAGATAAGATGATAAGAAATTTGAAAGATCTAAATTACAGATTAGCCAAATATAAAAAGGGATTAGGAAATGAGAAACCTATTTTTTAGAAGAATGAAATGCCTCCTAGGTTACATGATCAACCTTACAACACTAATTGACACAATGGGAAGCCAATTTTCAACAATCAGAAAAATGTTCAAAGAAAGGATCCTCTTGATCCTTTAAAGAAAAAAAATGATAATGTGGTTGATGAAATCCATGGTGTGTAGCATGCTAGCTGCCACATTCTTCAAATCATTGTATGGTTGCATAATCCTTGCAAGAAGAGAAAAATACATTGGAAATTTTGACCCATCTCAGGAGGATGATGGAAAAATAAACATGTTAAATTTTATTGGTGAATAATGCTCTTTAGATGAAGAACCCAATGGGATTGATGTGGATAATAAAAGGTGGAAGATAGACTCCTACCATCAACAAGTTTTCTCAGATGAATATGAACAAGGAGATTATAATATGTATAACCTAGAAACAAAATAGTCTGATATAAATTTAAAAGTACCATCTACTGAAGAAGTTGAGAGGTTGACAATTGCAGTTGTTTCTCAAGCTAGAAGTACTTACAATTTGAGAAATAGGATGGTAAATGATGATTAGGGTAGGGTTGGTAGCATCTTCATTAAGGATAAAAATAAGGAAAAAGATTCCAAACCAAAGGATAAGGTGGATTAATCTCAGTCCAAAGAAAGTACACATGTTAAGATTTGGGCTAAGAAAGTTGCAGCAAGGAATATTGATGAGCACATTATTTCTCCAAAAATAAAAGCTAAAATTTAGAAGTAGAAAGCTAAGTAAGAAAAGAAGATTCATGAGAAAAGAAGTGAAGATAAATCATAGCATAAAAAGGATGAGTCCACTAAGAAAAAAATAACAATGCACAATATACCTAGATACAACTCTGTTGATATGTTTCAATTTCTATCACAAGTGAAGGTCACGATTCCTTTGCTTGAAATGATGAAAATTGAGGAACATAAGAAAAAGGTAGTTCCCTTATCAATGGTGCAACTATGGACTATGAAGAAAATAAGGTGTCCACTCCACCTCAAGTGGGTATAAGTGATTAAAAATATGAGGAGATTGAAGTCGTAATCAATGATATCCCACTAATATTCTTGGGTGCCACTATCACTTCTTTCCAAAATCAAGTGGACCCATTTTATGTAACTCTAATAATGAACAGTAAGCTTGTAAATAATTTTATAATAAATTCTAGGGCTTCATCAAATATCATGCATATTGATATTATGAAGGAAATGGGATTGAAAATCAATAAAGCATATGGAAAATACTATGCAATGGATTCTAGGGAGGTCCCTGTCATTGAGATCATTAAGTTTCTTTCAAAATTGTTTCTTTTCCTAATAAGGAGTTCACCATGAGTATCATAGTGGTGGACATTCCACATAATTATGAGATGTTGTTATCAAGAAAGTGGAGTGAAACTATGGGAGGAAGTATGTAATTTGATGTCTTTTTCCACCATTCCCATAGATGGAAAGGAAATAAAGCTTTTTAGGGAGCCAAGGTCTCCACATATGATTGAGGAAATTTCTCTTGAGGAAAGAATTCATTTTGTGGACTTTGGTCCAAACATTTTTAGAATTGAGGATTTACATGTGGAAAAAGAACAAAGCACTGCACCCATAGAGGAGATAAAAAGATAAGAAGATAGCAATGAGCTATGGACCATGTACTTTGATGGTGCTTGTTCAAAAGAAGGGTCTGGTGGGGGGGTTATATTAATCTCACCAAGTGGTAAAACCTTTAATTTTTCATTTTATTTATTGTTTGTTTATATAAACAATGTAGCTGAATATGAAGCTTTACTATTAGGGTTGAGATTGAAAAAAAAACATGGAATTAAGAAATTGAGTCTGTGGTAACTCAGAATTAGTGGTTTCCCAGGTTAGGTCCCAATTTGTATCAAAAAATAAATGGTTGAAATAGTATAGGAATGATGTTTTGGACATAGAATAATTTGATGCTTTTGGCATTGATTGGATATAAAGGAGTAAGAATTTTGTGGTGAATCTATTGGAAATAATAGCACTAAGGCCTAATGATATAACATTTTCTAGTATATATCAAAGCTTGAGGTATAGACAAGGCCATATGTTCCTAACAATATTAAAAATTGGAAAGTCTTAAATGATGATAATGACATTGAAATTCTTGCAATGTGTTGATCATTATGAAAGCCAAGAAACTAATTTTGGATAATTTTTTGAAACTATTGATGGAAAGCACAATTTTTTTGACAATGAGGTTATATAACTAAAGACCAATAAAATTCTTAAAGGTCTAGTTGCTTTGGAAATGGTTTTTGATGGCCCAAACAAAACCACTATTAAGCAGAATTCTATACACCAAGATGACCTAGAAGAGGTCAATATTAAGATAGAAAATGCTCAAAATAAATTTTATGTGGGGAGAAAGATGAAGTCCAAGATTAAAGAAATCCTGATTTATTTAATGAGAAAATAAAATCATGTATTTTCATGGTCCTATGATAAAACTCTTTAGCATGAGCTACCACTAAAAGATGATTCCAACATTGGCACCAAAGATGCAAGAAGAGCTTATGAAGTTGAGAGATGGGGGAATTATTAAGCCCATCAAAAATTCAAATTGGGTAACAAATCTTGTGCCAATTAGGAAGAAGACTGGTGATATCATATTGTGTGTTGATTTTAGAAATCTGAATGTGTCATCATTAAAAGACAAATATCAACTATTGAATATGGAAGTTGTGTTATAGAAGGTAACTAGTTGTGAGTTATTGTCCACGATGGATTGTTTTCTTGGGTACAACCAAGTAAAAGTTAAGAAGTCAAATAAGTATAAGACTACATTCACCACTCGTTGGGGCACCTATGTCTATGTTAGGATTCATTTTGGCTTAACCAATACTAGTACTACATTACAAAGAGCTATGGATGTAGCCTTCCCTAATTTTATAGATATCTTCATGTTAGTTTATCAAGATGACTTGATTTCATACTCTAAAAAAGAGGAATACCATTGTATGCACATACAAAACATATTCATTAGAGCATTGGAATATGGGATTTCTCTTAATCCTCGAAAGTGTGATTTTGGAGTAATAAAAGGAAAGTTACTAGGGAACATAGTTTTAAAAGGAGTAAGGATAGACCTAGAGAGAGTGGCTACTATTGATAAGATAACACAAAAAATGAGTGTAAAGGGTATTCAACCATTTTTTAGACACGTAATTTTTTTGAAAATATTTGTAACAAATATTGCAGAAACTACTAGGTCCATTTTAAAAATGTTGAAAAAGGGAGAAGATATAGCATGGGGTGAAGAACCTAGCAATTCTTTTAAGAATATCAAGAAATCTATTAAGGAGGCACCTATTTTTAATTCTCCTAAATTTTAAAAGCCTCTTCAAATTTTCTCCTTTTCTTGATTCCATATTATTGGTGTAGTGCTTTTGCATAAAAAAATGAAGGGTATGAATAGCCAATAGCATTATTCGGTAAGTACATACATTGTTTTGAGTTGAAGTATGGAGTAAATGAAAAGAAGACATATGCTTAGGTGAAGGTGGTAAATTTTGTCAGCACAAGGGCAAATGACTGAGAGGGGGGGGTGAATCAGTTTTCATAGAATTTCAAACTTATTAAATTTATTAACCCCTATTCTCATATCATGAGATCATAAATCAACAACACATCAAAGACACACATAACACCAAGATTTTTATGTGGAAACCCTATTAGGGGGAAAACCATGGTGGAGGTTAGTCGACAAGTTTATACCATGTTATACCAAGTTTACCCTATTATATCAATGCAACTAATTCCCAATTTTTCACATTTCTCTTCTCCCACTTTGACATAAATGAAAAAGTTACAAAAGATCTTAACCACATATCTGAATCATCTGACTACTCCCCCTGAGTAGAAGCCACCACAACATCAATCTAAATCAAGATATGATTGTGAAATGCATAGACTGATGCAAGACAATGCATCTTAGTTCTGATTAGGAGGGGTAATCACCCCTAACTTCCCTCTAAGATACTCAAAATTATCCTTAGGCAATGGTTTGGTAAATATGTCTACAATTTGTTCCTTAGTAGGCACATACTCCAATCTGACTTCCTTTTCACTCACCTTCTCTCTCAAAAAGTGAAACTTGATAGATATATGCTTGGTCTTTGAATGCAACACCGGATTCTTAGAAATGTTAATTGCACTTGAATTATCACAGAATGTATAAATAAGCTCATCATACATAACTCTAATATCTTTTAACATTTTCTTCATCCAGAATACTTGAGTATAATTGTTAGCAACAACAATGTATTCTGCCTCTGTAGTAAAAAAATAAATGACATTATGCTTTTTAATTAACCATGAAGTCAACTTCTTTCCCAAGAAAAATGTGTCACCAATGGTAATTTTCATATCATTCACATATCCTTCCCAATCAACATTAGTAAAATTACTCAAAGTAAGATCATCATCTTTAGGATACCATAGGCCAAAATCAACTATTCCCTTCAAGTATCTCAAAATTCTCTTCGCAACAGTCACATGAGATTCCTTAGGATTGGCTTGAAATCTTGCAATAATACATACAACATTCATGATATCAGGTCTAGTTTGAGTCAAATAAAGAAATCCACCAACCATTGATTTGTATCTAGTCTGATTTTCAATCAAACAATCATCATTTTTTGTCAACTTACATCCAGTCACCATGTGTGTACCGATTGGCTTTTAATCTTCCATACAAAACTTCTTTAGCAATTCTTTCACATACTTGGACTGAGATATAAAAATCCCTTTATCTAACTGAGTAATTTGCAATCCAAAAAATAATTTCATCTCTCCAATCATTGAAATCTCAAACTCATTTTTCATCTCATTGGAAAAATTCATGGACAAACCATCATCTCCTCCAAAAATAATATCATCAAAAAATGCTTCCACAATCAAATATGTATCATCATCAATCTTGAAATACATATTACTATCAACAGTACCTTTGTTAAATCCAAGCTTCAACAAATACTTGTCCAATCTGGCATACAAAGCTCTAGGGGCTTTCTTGAGTCCATACAAAGATTTCTTCAACCGAGAAACCATATCTCCCTGATCAGTCAATTGAAATCCATTAGGTTTCTCAATGTACACCTCTTCTTCCAATTCTCCATTTAGAAATGCTGACTTATCATCCATCTAATAAACCTTGTAGTTTTTGTAAGAAGCATAAGCAAGAAACAGTCTCACAGCTTCAATTCTAGCAACAGGGGAAGAAGTCTCTTCAAATTCAATTCTCTCCATCTCGAAATATCCTTTACAGACTAGTCTCGCTTTGTTTCTGATAACTTCACCTTGCTCATTCAATTTACTCTGAAAGACCCATTTAGTTCCAATTACATTTTTGTCCTTAGGTCTAGGAATAAGAATCCATGTATTATTATTAGCAATTTTTTGTAGTTCTTCTTTCATTGATTCAATCCAATGTTCATCTTTGCATGCTTCATTTATATTACTTGGCTCAGTCTTTGATATCAAACAATATTATTTTGGAATTCTTCTCCTAGTTTGGACACCTTTGTTCTTATCATCTATAATTTGATTTTCTAAATGATTTAATATCACATAACTTGGAGTCTTAGGTGTTCTTGAACTTCGGGCTCTTTTGATCTCTCTTCTACACTTCCACTAGTTTCTCCTTCATCTTGATCTACTTGATTCAATGGAATGATCTAAACTTGATTTGAAGTCCGACCTTTGTTTGTACTATCATTCTTATCATCAGAATCATATCCACAGGTTCTAGATGGTCTAGCAATTTCTTCATTAACCTTAACATTTTCACTTTCAACCATTTCCATCAATCTCTTGTTATAGCACTAGTAGGCTTTACTCTTAGTAGAATAACTAAGAAAGATTCCTTCATCACTCCTAGCATCAAAATTTCCTATACCTTCGTCTCTTATGATATAGAATTTACTCCCAAATATTTTGAAATATCTATTAGTAGGCTTATGACCAAACCATAGCTCAAAAGGGGTCTTACCACTATCACCTTTGATTTGTACCCAGTTGATGCTATAAATCATAGTCCTAGCAACATCTTGAACTGTCTTGTTCTTCCTTTCCACAACTCTATTTTGCTGAGGGATCCACGATGTAGATAATTGTCTCTTTATCCCATGCACTTTAAAAAAATAATTGAACTCATGGGAAGTGAATTCACCACCTCTATTTAATCTCAGACACTTAATCTTTAGACCTATCTCTATCTCAACCATAGCTTTAAAGATATTGAACTTATTTGGAGCTTTAAATTTATCTCCTAAGAAAGTAACCCACATCATCCTAGAATAATCATCAATAAGAAACATGAAATACCTATAACCTTGTAAACTTATGATTCTAGAAGGACCACACAAGTCAGTATTCACACACTCCAACAATTCATTTGAACAATTTTGTTTTCTTCGAAATGAAATTCTAGTTTTCTTTCCTAATTGGCATTCCTTGCATATGGCATTAGAAGGTTTTACCAACTTAGGAAGATCTCTCACTGCTTGAGTATAAATTATCTTAATAATATTATCAAATTTTACATGACACATTCTCCTATGACACAACCAACATTCATCAACTTGAGCAATCAAACAACTTTTACTAGTAGCATTCAGGTGAAAGATGTTACCTTTTGTTTTTGTAGCTGAAGTAATCACATTTTTGGCACTTCCCAATATTTTACACTTTCCATCCTTGAATTGAAGATTGTATCCCTTATCAACCATCTATCAGACACTTAAGACATTATGCTTCAAACCTTCCACATAAATAAAATCATCAATATTATGCTTACCATAAAAATATATACATCCTTTGCCATGGATTATACCTCCATTGCTATCACCAAATCTTGCAACACCACCATCATACTTTTCTAGGCTCAAAAATTTTATTTTATCACCTATCATGTGATGAGAGCATCCACTGCCAATTACCCATTCATCCTTCTCTTCAACTTGGGTAGCTAGGGATTTCCCCACATTTGTACAACTAGTAGATTCAGTAGACATAGGATTAATTTCCTTGATAGCAATAAACACAAACTCATCTTCACTTAAATTCCCTTTATTAGATTCATTATTTGTCAGACCTTCATCAGTAGCATAATAACACTTCCTTTGAAATTTAGGCTTGTTCGGTCTTGACTTAGGAAATATTTCCAGACACCTTGATGCAAAATGACCTATCTTATTGAAAGAAAAAAACTTAATAGGGAACTTTCCTTTATACTTACCTTGTCCTCAAGCTTCTTTTTTGATAATAAGTGCTTCAAACTCAATGAATTTTCTCTCTTCTTCTTCAATCTGTCCCATTTCTTCCTCATACTTGAATACCTTTCTAGAAGAACTTTCACCTAGATCATATCTTTGCTTATATCTTTTGATGGTAGTAGCTTTGAATGTAGATTATATCTTAGGAAGGGCATCACCTAATTCACTCAACTCAAAATTAGTAAGTTTACCAATCAACATAGCTCTAGTTACATTTGTCATAGTCCAGAGCTCATCAATAGTTGTAGCTTTTATTTTGTATGCATCAAGCCAGGATCTAAAAAATTTAACAACAATATTTGATTCACCCAACTGTCCACCAACAAATCTGATACCACACACAAGTTCTTTCACTCTTTGCATGAAAGTAGTAATATTCTCATCATCACCCATTCTCAACAATTCATATTTCCCTTTAAGACTTTGTAGCTTAGAAATCTTCACATTAGCATCACGTTCATACAAAGTTTCTATTTTTTTCTAGATCGCAGAATCAATCAAAGCACTCAACAATGCTTCCTTAGCTCTAATATTGTATTCAAAATTCCTAATCTCAATAGTAGTAGTAGGACCATTTTGAGGGATAACATACCTATTAGTTGTAATGCTCTAGTAGGATTCACCAATGCATCTCAAATGACACCCCATTTGAGTCTTCCACAGAGAATAATTTGTTCCATCAAATCTTATACTATCCTTCTTATATGTCACCATCCAAGATCACCTCAAGTTGTTAAAATTCTTCCAAGGAACCTACTCTGATACCAATTGTTGGAAACACAAGGGTAGATAACTGAGAGGGGGGGTAAATAATTTTTCATAGAATTTCAAACTTATTAAATTTATTAACCCCTATTCTCAGATCATGAGAGCATAAATAAAACACACATTAGAAACACACATAACACCAAAACAATTTCATGGAAACCCTATTAGGGGAAAAGCCACAGTGGAGGTCAGTCCACAAGTTTATACCCTGTTAAAATTATAAGAAGAATAAATGGGAAATGAAAATGCATTTAGGCACACTGCTTAGAGCTCACTGCTCAAATACAAAAGGAAGACTCGTTTTCTTACATAAACATTTGGATTACAACCATCCAGATTTTGAATTGAGAAAGTAACATCTTCTAATGCCTGATTACAGTTCCAATTAAGCACATGAACACTTCTTCACTCTTCTTCACTCTTCTTTACACTTTTCTCTGCCTTCAAAATATTTAGAACATTATTCACGCACACACACATGCTCGCTCCCATTCAAATGAAGAAATAATTTCTTATATATATCTGCAACAAGGAATTACATCGCTACATGTCTCCTTCAACAAAATAATAAGATGAATACAAATTGTCAACACAAAACAATAAAAATTATGAATGTGAATCTACCAAGGTCAGCCACAACATGGTGAAGACCTAAAATAATATCCTCAAACACAAAAAACCTTCAAAAATTATTCCTCAAAGATCCACAACACGCTACAATCACCTTGATGGCCATGAACATGAACACGCAAGATAAAATCACCGATTGCGAGCACAACGATCAATGAGGACATGAAACACAGATAGAGCATGATCTAGAAACACCCACAAAAACTAGAAGAGAATTCATAACAACTTAGATTACTAGAATCAAATTATCTTCTTCCAGGAACACCAACTATAGTAGCAAAATAATTGTTAGAACACAAAAACTCATAACTTGCTCAAATCTTCATGCTCACCTCTAAAAATTCCAGTTGATAAACTAGATACACTTGAAAAACAAACCCTTCAGTCAAAACTTCTCACTATCAACATACTGAACTTCCCATTATACTGATGTTCACTGCTTCACAAACAACCTCTAACATATATTATTACAATTTTCTCAATATCCTTGACATATATAGTCTTAAAGCCATTAATTCTAATAGTGCTGACATCAAGGACAACCACATATTAGCAAGACAACCACAACATCTAACAATAAAAAACTTAAATACATATCTATTTGGTGTGATAATTTTTCCATATGTACCCATTGTTGTTGGAATTCAGACATCTTCACACAACTAGAGGTTATAGGCATGAGTTATAGATGGATAAATAGGATACAAGAATTTAATATTGATATCTAGATTACACAATTAATAAGAGGAATGGGATTAGAAAAAAAAATGGAAGAATAATATTTAGATTCTAATCAAATAAACAATGTTGATGTTGTAGATGTGTATCCCATTTGTGATATGTAGACTATTGGATGGTATAGAAAAATTGTACATTACTTGCAGAAAATTTCATGCCCTAAAGGGATGATTGATAATGGAAAGAGGGCATTGAAGATTGAGGCCATGAAATATGTAATTATAGACAATGATTTAAGATGGAATAATAGAGATGGAGTTCTAATAAAATGTGTTGATGGAAAGTAGGCCCTAGATATTTTGAATGAGATGCATAATGGTTCTTGTGGTGGTCACTATATGGCCAAAACTATTTCTCATAAAGTTTTGAGATCATGATTTTGGTGGCAAACACTTTTTAAAGATGCACAAAATATGGTAAGAGCATGTGATGCATGCCAAAGCTTTGCTAGTAAGTTAAAATTTTCAAGAGAATTACCCCTCAGGCCAGTTATAGTGTATGCACCATTCCAACAATAGGGGATTGATTTTATTGGTGAAATTATATAAAATTCTAGTTGCAGGCATTCATGGATACTAGTGGCTCTAGATTACTTTACTAAGTGGATTGAGGAAATTCCTACAAAGGAAACTAGTAAGGTGGTTATAGATTTTTTAATGAATAATATTCTGACCAAGTTTGGTGTTCCAGAGAAAATAGTATCTGACAATGTTATGTGTTTTAGGTCAAAGGAATTTGTAAACTTCTACAAAAAATATGGGATTTCAATCTCATATTCATCCCATTATCACCCACAAGGAAATGGACAAGTTGATTTTGGTAATAAGAGATTAATTAAAATTATTAAGAGGGTGATAGAAAAGAATAAAAAGGCTTGGGACTCTAAATTGAGACAATACTTATGGTTTGATAGGGTAATCATAAAAAAGGAAACTAGGCAGTCACCTTATGACCTAGACTATGGGCTTGAGGCTAGGATTCCTATGAATAATTTATTGAAAGTATACAAATTTATTCAAGAGTATTAGGATGATACTACAAATGAAATGTAACAAAGAATCAATGCCTTGGTTGAACTTGATGAAAAAGGAGAGAAGTACAACAAAAAAATCTAAAGATGTAGCTACAAGTTAAAACTTTGAATGATAAGAAATCTTGTTCTAAATAAATTGAAATCAAAGATATGGTGTTGGTGTGGAATGATAGAGCTCAAGAGAAAAGAAAACATGGAAATTTTTATGCCCTTTGGCTGGAACCATATATGATTAGTAATACATATGGGGAAGGTTCATATTTTTTGTAGAATTTGATTGAAAAACTCCAAGAATTTCCAGTACATGAATAATTCTTGAAGCCATACTTCTCTTGAGGTATGGTTTATTCCATGTACAATTTATATAATGTATAGGTTTATATATAGGTTTATTTTTGTCTTCTTGCCTTGTCCGAGTAGTTTTCCCTAGTTTTGGTCTCTTTGCATTTTATATGGTCTTCTTAGCCATAAGATTCTTAGGATCTCACTTTTTTTTGGGAGAACAAATTTCCTCAACTAGAGACAATGATAGGACTATTGAAAATTTTATGGTTCTCTATTTTTATATTCTCTATTCTGAGTTTTTGAATGGTTCATGTGAGTTAGGGTTTATCAAATAGTGTTTAGGGTTTTTTTCCTTAAAAAACCTAAATTTTAGATCACTTTGATGGCTTGGTCTTTTCTTGCATTGATCGGCTGATTCAATTCTTCGTTGATATAATTAAAACTTGAGTCATTATCATCATTTCTTGATCGACCCCTTTTTCCTAGTGATATTATTTGAGCCAATTATCTTGAAAATATTATGTGTTATTATTGTTTAAAATCTTGAGACGTGTTGGGTCAAAATTCCTCTCAAAATAATCCTTCATTGAATATTTGGCCAAAGTCCTATGTTGGATTCATGCATATAAATGTATTGATTAAATCACTTAATTTATGTTACTTAGTGAAGTCACTGCTTTAAAACTACATTAAGCACGTGCAAAAATTACTTAAATTAAGTTATTTTTCCCCCACTTCGCTTGAACCACATGGCCACATTTCACTGTATCACATCTCATTTGCATCAAATTTTATTTAATATTTGCTAGCTCCCTTGTTGTGAAGTGTTATGGCACCATTGATCTCATCTCAAGGACACTTGCCTAAATCCTATTACATTGCACGACTTTCTTGCATCACAATTTTAACTCTTGAATGCCTATTGCTAATTGTGATGTGTGACGGTCAGTCAGGATGGTTCCACATGGCTAGATCATAGTTCATCACATAGTCCCTTTACATCACATTTTTGAATTCAATGGCTCATGATCAAAATAGGATATGCAATGGTAGCGAGGAAAGGGAGATAAGAAGGAAGAATATGATTATAGAATATTCTATACAGGTGTCATTTATCTATTTCATCACGTAGTATCTTTGTATCTCTATTTACTCCTCAAGAACACTAAAATAAAGTGATATATACACTGAGGGCTCCAGATTCTTACACACGTTGTAATATTAGTTTATCTCAAGGTTGAAATATATCACAAATGTGAGTGATGAATAGATTTTAAGAAATATGATGTGTGATGAACTTCAATAGGGAAGGCATATACCCAAACGCATATTCTCTCCCAGGTGTTGGCTCATTGCAACACTCCAATGCATCACATTTTCATGTTTAGTGGGCTTAAGGAAAAAAGCGATGTGTAATAGCCGCTAAGTTAAATTGGTCGCAAGGTTCAAAGGATAGAGGGTATATGTGGTAGCTTATTGGTTCATTGTGTATGTCCTTCAAATTGCGTTTTATATTTAAAAAGATTTAAAACAAAAAGTGATGTGTTGAGGATGCATGATGATCATCGATCTTGTTTTAAAAGAATTAGATCGACGGTTAGAGTTTAAATGAGAATGACTTAGTGAAAAATTATTCCTTCACTTGCATGAGCCATCTCATTTTCATTAATTATGTATCTACTCAATTTTGAGGTCCATAAAGGTGTGAATTATATGGTTTTTCATTTTATTAACAAGAATTTGAAGGCAAATGAGCAAGTGGAGTTTTAGGCAAGAAAATTTGAAGAGAAGAATAGCTAGGGTTCCCAAATAAGTTTGATCTTTTATCCATCTATGCATGATTTTTAGTTGAAAGAAAGGTGAAATGGGAAATTGTAGTTTCCTAGGGTTTTTATAATTGGGATTTTTGCAACTATCTTATTTCAATTTTTGAAAGAAAATCACTAAACCCTAGTCTAAATTAGGGTAATATTTGTAGGGTTTTTGGTATAGTGTTGTTATGATACTAAGTAAATTTCAAACCCTAGTACTTAAATTTGAATTGTAAAACCATGGTTCAATAAAAAATTAACAAAATTATTCAAGAAAGTGATTCCTCAAAGGAAAAACCCAATCCTAGAAAGACTAAACCAAATTTTTGAGAAGCTAGAACTTGAAGCATCTAAAGAAAAATCTAAGTCTAAAGGGGTTAAGAGGGATTTTGCAAGGTTCATGGAAGATGATCTTATAGAGCTATCCTTGAGAGTTAAGCTTGTAGCAAAGAGACCTAAAGTCGAGTCAATTTTAACTGATTAGTTGCAAGATAGGGCTAAAGGAATTGGTGACATTATAGTACCTCTGAGTGGGTGGGTTCTATTTAAGTATGCATACAGGAGGAAATTTTTTCCTCATCCATCCTACAATTTATGGATGTGTGACCTTGCAAAACTTGTTGTTCCAAATTTCTTTGTTGAAGTGGATTTAATCATGGAAATTGAAAAATGTTATGATCCTCAAGCTAGGGTCAAAAATATTGTAAAAGGAACTCCATTGCTAGACATAACCAAGAGTCAGGTTGTGAGGACCTTTGGGCTAAATCCTTCTACAATAGTGGAAATTAATTTCAATGCCCTATGCTAGGAATATTAAAGGGATAAATATGGTTACAAGATTCATGTGTTATTGAGATAGAAGGAAATATCAAAAAATGAAAGGGGTTTGGTTTTTCCTAAAGTATTTTGAGCCCTTTAGTTGTGACGAGTTTTTGGATTATTTCAAAATTACTTTGTTTGTGTTAGGTGTTTGAAAGGAAGTATGATTTGAGGATGAATATTTCTTTGATGAATTTGGTTATGGATATTTAGAATAAGGATTCAAACAATGTTTTTGATTATGATTCCCACATTTTTGAGGAAATTCACAAGCAATTGGTGACTTTGAAGAAGCACAATGATCCATTGTACTTTACACATTATTTTGTGCTCATGCACATGTTGTTGTGGATTGGTCAAAAGTCTTGGCTAAATTTTATGAAGCTTAGAATGACTAATAATAATTTTCCTTATAGTGTTAGACTCACATATGGGATCATAATTACCTTGATTCCAATTGAACTTCTTTCCAAAATGGGTTTGTAATAGGTATTATGGATAATTTGGGGGTGAAACCGATGAAAAGGATTTCAATATAATTAAAAAAAATCCTCATGCCTCTTGAATTCAAGTAAAATATCAAATTGAACTATAATTGGGGAGATTGGTATCTCTATCCTTTGTACATAGTGTTCATAGATTATGGTGCCTTGGTGCAGCCACATCAGCCACCCATTTATGTTCTTGATAGATTGGCCTTCATTGAAATCTTGTGGTAGCTTGATGCAATGGACAAGGAAAATTTCAAAGGTTCCAAAAAATGTTCATTTATTCCTGGCTAGTTTTCTTTCTCACATTTTAGGGCATTTTCAAAAGAGGGATTGGATAGTTTTGTAGAAATATTTAGTAATTATAGGATGGATGTTGAAAAGGTAAGGAATTGTGACCTTGAGGGGTTTATTTAAAAATAAAGAAAGGAAATAGGTAGATAATAATTTTACCATTACTTTTTGTATTTAGAAGATATGATTAGGAAATTTCCATCTAATGCTCAAGTCATTGAGAGGAAAAAGGAATGGATACATATTGTCAAGGTTGAAGATGAAAGGGTTAATTTTAATCCTCTATATGTAAGCCCTTATGCAAAGATTGAAGACCCTTATCAAAGAGATATGAAGATGCTAGAAGCGTATAAAGAGGGCGTCATTTTTAATATTTTTAGGCATGTTGAAGAGTCAACAAGAATTAAAAAGGAAGTGTAGGAGGCTAGGGTTAAAATATATCTAGCTCAATCATTTTCCCAAGGTCCATTTGTCCAATTAATGGAGATTAAGGACGTACCAGTTGTTAATCCTCTTGTTGATTATTCTACTAAGATGGAGGGAGGAGATGAAATGGAGGAGCAATCTATAGAATATGTGCCAAATGAGGAAGAAGTACAGTAGAAGTTCCCTTCTCCTAAACTAGATGATGGTATGGATTATTTTGTCCCTATTAACAAGATTATTAAAACTATGTATGATGAGAATATTATTGATGATGATGATATCAGGATTATAGGATGTCATGAGTGTTGCAAGGTGTGTTCTCTTGGTCTCCTTGGTTGTGCAGTGTGGCACTTGGGATTCATGACATTATTTAACCACCTCCCATGGATCTTAACTCTGGCTTGTATCAGAGTTGGCCATAGGTTTGAATGCCTCACTTGTGCTAGGGGGATATTTGCAAGGTGTACACCCTTGATCTCCTTGGTTATATTAGCAGGGTGCTCGGGATTCGTGACATGGTTTAACCACCTCCCATGGATCTTAACTCTGTCTTGTATTGGTCATTGAAAGGTTGAACTTTTGGTGCAATGACAGGGCCAACAATGAGTTCATGGATGATGAATCCTTTGTATAGATAAATGAATTTAGAGAGTTTTCAATTCAAGTGAAAAATAATGATATCAAAGAAATAATTGAGAATGAAAAGGGAGGAATTTATCCTTCATTACATGAATAAGTAGAGAAGAGAGAAGAAGAAAAAATTATGTAAGATATTTATGAGATTGCCCCTACTGATAGTAGGAGGTTGGGAAAAAGTAGTGGTATTCTAATTTTATCTGAATGGGACTTGACTTATGTAATTTCCCTTGATACAATAAGAAATGATGTTGAAGAATTTATATTTGAGGAGCAACATGACAACAAGGTGTTTGGCTTTGGATTCAACCGAAAAATACATACATTAGAAAGTTGGTCTATGGGACCAAATATAGGGAAGATGAGAGTGATAAATTCTATTGGTGACATCATAGAGGATATTATAATAAAAAGATCTTATGAAATGACCCCTACTCAAAAAGCTAAGTTTAAAATGCATGCAACTATGCTAAGTGTTCATACAACTGAGATGTCTCAAGAGAATTATGATAAGTTAATGGATAAGAATAATAGGTTGGTGTAATAATATAACAAGATAAACACCACTAATTCTCATGAGAAAACACAAATGAATTCCCTTCCACCTCCAACCTCTATGTAAGAGTTCACAACACAGGATAGAGAGACAATGTCTCTTAAGATTTGTAGATTGAAAGAGGAATTGAAAATGGTGAGATAAAATGAGAAAAATAATCAGGAGAAACATCAAAGGTGATCACTAAAACCATTGATGACATCTTGGGACAAATAATTTCTCACATTTTACATAAGTTGGACAATGTGTGGAATGTGTACAAGAATATTCATGAGCCCTACCTGTTGGGTCTGAAAAACATAGGTTCGAACCACAAGAGGTTTCCAAGCTCTCACAACGTTTTTGGCCAACTAACAAGGCCAACCAATATAGTTGAACCTTTTGCTCTTCATGCTCTAAAAAACCTAGGCAGGTGCACCTATGTGTATGTTGCAGATTTAAGATGTATTTCTTGGTGAAACAATCTATCCATAATGGCAAAGGGAAGTGGAAAGATAAAATTACTACAACTAATCCTACTCCTACTGCACAAATAAAAGATTTTTGAATAAATTGTTTGATATGAATTTGTATCTCTAGGTTGTGGCAGATCAGTGCCTTCTATCCACATGGGCAATGGAGTCAAAATGATATGTGTTTCCTCTTATTGTCTTTACTCTAGTTGTTAGGCACTTTGAAAATTCTATGGCTGGCATAAAACTTTACTAAGTCTATGACTTGCATAAATAGTGTTGTAATGTTTCTCTATCAGGTTCTTCTTTAACTATCCAAAAGAAATCTTAAGACCACTGTGATTTATTAAGAGAATTTAATTCTGGCTTGTAGACACCAATTAATGAAATCACACAAAATGGAATATATTTTGATAAATCAGGGAATATGCTTGATATGTTGATTTAAATGATTGAAAGACCTCAAGTTGGAGACAACCAAAATAAAGAATATAAATTTTATACACCACAACAACTGAACACTAGATAGGAAAATCACAAATTGAAAATATTTATCTCTATTGATTTTGCTTCAAGAAAATTTTGTACATTATTTCCATCCCAGTCCCTTCTCAGGAAAAAATATAACTCCTACAGTCTAACTACTGCCTCTCTCTCTCTAAAAACTGATTTTTCAATATATTTTATACAAAAAATTCCAAGAGTCACAACTCCTCATTTTACTGTTACAGTTGTTTGTTATTCCTAATAGAGATAAAAATATTTAATTAAGTTGCCTTTTGACAAATTAAATATTTTACATAGTTCGCCTTTTAATATTTTATTTTAACATTTACCTTTATTTTTACTTTATGTCATACCGCTCCTTACACTTCATTTAAAATAGTGGTGCTTCTTTACTTTTATTCCCTCGTGGCCGTTTGATACTTTTACTGCTCTACCATAGTTAATATTTTATCTCCCTTCAGTATCATGGTATTTTGACTTTTCCACTTTATCTTCCATCTACCGCTCTACCACAACCTTTGTTTTTGTTACCGTCGGTATGGCGGTATCAATATTTTATGTCATCTTTGCTCGCTTCCCTATTGCTTATCTTCATCTACCATGCTACTGTAGTCACTGGCTTGACTACCAATGGTACCGCGGTAGCCATCTTCACCAATTACCTCACCATCACCTTCGTCCATCACTTTTCACCACGCTACCGCGGTCACTAGCCTTTTTTCCAGTGGTACCATGATATTCATCGCTTAACCATCTCGTGGCCATCTATCCCATGTTACTGTAGTCACCATGATCCATGCTTATACCGTGCGCAGCACTGCGGTGTGACCGTTAGCCATATTCACCCGTTTACCGTAGTCACTGTGGTCTTTGAGATGACCCTCTGCAGTACCGCAGTAAGATGTCCTGACTACCACATCATTCAAGACTTACTGCCCATCATGCTACCGCACGTGGTGGCATGGTAAAAATTTCATGCCTACTCCTTAGCCACTACCGCCATACCGCAGGCCCCTTTGTGGGAGGCTGTGGTAAAGCGGTAAGTGACAAAGGATGTGAATGTTAAGGTAGCAGTAAGGGTACAAGGCATATATAAATGGAAAGAATGATTTTTTACTGGAAAATATAGCAAATGAATGGGAATTTAAATGGGAGTAATGCGATAAATGAAATATTATGAAAATATAGGAAAATGAAGGGTAAAAACGAAGAGAATCCCTTAAGTTTTTTATGGAAAATATTAAATTCAAATGAGAAAACCTTAGGGTTTTTGAGTGAAAAATAGAGCTCTAATAGTGGCTCATGTTGGGGATGAGTGATTTTTCAATCACTGCAATAACCCAGATTATCTTTGGTAAAGCAGACCAAGCAAAAAATATGAAAAATGAAAGCCATAGTAGATGGAGGGAACGATCAGAGCATGATATGAAATATGGAGTAAATGGAGAATATAAAACCCTAAACTAATGTGCATGGAAGAAAATGATTAAAGAGGCATTGCTAAGAAATTTCCATGCACTGGCAATCCTTAATCCTCTGTACCTTCCATGGTTCAAAAATTAAACCATAAAGGATGGCCCCAAGCCACCCAAAAGGAAAAACCTACACTTTCCTCTATCATAGACTTTGTTCTGAATAGAGCTCACTAGGTTTCTCCTGAAACTATCCATTCCACCTATCCTACAACTTGCACTGCCATTGAAAACCTTTAGGAAATCATTGTATTCAAATGGATTCATATTTACTTCATCACTCTGAATTTCATCATTATTATTATCACACAAAAAATATTTATCACCCTCAGCATACAAAGTGTATCCACATTTAATAAAACATTCATAGGAATGATCATTATCATATGTTTCTAAATGATCCAAGAACTGCACTGGGACCTGAAAATCTAGATGCTTTTCTTGGAAATCAAAAAAAATTCTCTCATCAGTATTTTCTAAAACAATCAAATTACTTCCCACTTCTTTCCTATCACTAGTTGGCACTGACACACACTTTTGATTCATATAGTCTTCTTTATACATACTTGGATCAACAAATGTCTCATCATCAATTACATGCAAACCAATATCTTCCTTTTGCAGGAAAAAATTATTCGAGTCACATACCTCTTCTTGGATAGACATGGATCCTTGATCAGCTTCAAATAATTCCTCATCACTGTGATGGATGCACATGGGGTCACATGAATTATCACTTTCACTGTAAAAAAAAATGTAGGCTAGAGACAAAACTTTGGAATCATCTTCATGTGCACATCTCTGGTATTCAAGAGTCAATAAATCTGAAACTTGCTCATTGCTGAGTGAACATGTTTCATCCAAATCTCCTGCTATTTTTCCAACTTCTTGATCTCCACATGAACTACAACAATCATCCTATCATAGATCAACGTCCACCATTTCATCTTCACAATCTGGATCACAATTTGTCATAGAAGAGAGACTCTCCATATGTTCATTGTTGGATGGCAAAATATCTTCTTCTAATTTAGCTTCTGAAGCATTACTGATGTACTCCCTAGATGATGTGTCCCCACCAATATCAGTAATGCTGCAATCATCTTCCAAATCCAAAAAATTGTAATTAAAAATTCTAGTAGCACATGATTCCTTTGTTTGTTGCATTGTTTGAGCATCCATGATATTACTACTAGATTTACTATTGCTAGTATCGATATACATTGTCCCAAGCATGGAATCAATAAATTTATTTGTTGCATCCAAGGCACGCTACTTTAATGATCTTGGCCAATAATTTGATTCAAGCTCCAATGCTCTTAGAAATTGTGCAACAAAAAGGTGCTTTGTAGGCCTACAATGAGGAGGTAATTGCACACAGACATTTGTCATCCTGTTGTATAAAGATCTCACAGATTCTCCCTTATATCTCCTTATATAAAAAAATGAATCAAAGGGGGAAACTCCACAATCTGATTTTGTAATGGAGTCTTGGTTGAGTATGTATATCATTATCTTCTTCTTGATCATCATCTTTTTCCTCATACTGGCTCAAGAATATTTCTTTCGGATCCTCCCATGAAGATATACTTTGCACAGGAAAATTTTTAAACCATTCCCTTGCACTATCCCTCATAGATCATGAAAAACATTTCATAATGACATCCTCTAGATAAACTTGAAAGTTGACAATGAAATTCTAGAATCATTCCATATGCTCATAAGTTGATTCATTCCATTCTCCATGAAACTTAGGGATCTGCACAAACAATTTTGTCTCATCACAGGGGTAAGGATTTGGGTAGCCTTGGATATTACTAAAGTTAAATGGTTTATCAATAATTGAGACAAAACTTGGAGGGCCATATGGGGTTTGGTAGATCATTGATTTTTTTTCAGGAAATGGATGATGAATATTCATCTGATGTGATGGCTATAGTGCATAAGTGTTCTACTATGAATATAACACATTACCTTCATTGTCGAAGTTCTCAGTTGTATCAAGTGGTGCCTGCAGTGTCCAAGATATCCTGGAATTTGTGTCTTCACTCTCACTATAGGATGGCCTATTCAGCGATGTATTTAGAACATCTTCGACTCCCAATTGCAAAATTCGTTGTTTCAATTGTATTGTTTTTTTCTTCTAGTATAACATTTGTTGTTCCATTTCTTCCAATTATTTCATTGTTCGGTGTCTTCTTTTTTCTCCTAACATCTTGACAAAATGTTATTGCTCCACAATATCTATGCATTATTTATCAATGTTAAACAGAGTCCCCAACCACTTTTCCAAAAGTAGGAAAAATGAAATGGATTGTTTTTTTGTACCCCAATGGAATCTCCAAAAAAGAGTGAAACTTTGTTGACTCTATAAATGGAAAGGCTGAAAATCTTCCTAAGTAATTCCCCAGTGGAGTTAGCAAATTGTTGGGTCTCAAAAATGTAGGTTTGAACCATGAGAGGTTTCCAATCTCTCACAATGTTTTTGGCCAACTAACAAGCCCAACCAATATAGTTGAACCTTCTGCTCTTCAGGCTCTAAAAACCCTAGGCGGGTGCACCTATGTGTATGTTGCAGATTTAAGATGTATTTCCTAGTGAAACAATCTATCCACAATGGCAAAGGGAAGTGGAAAGATAAAATTACTACAACTAATCCTACTCCTACTACACAAATAAAAGGTTTTTGAATAAATTATTTGATATGAATTTGTATCTCTAGGTTGTGGCAGATCAGTGCCTTCTATCCACATGGGCAATGGAGTCAAAATGATATGTGTTTCCTCTTATTGTCTTAACTCTAGTTGTTAGGCACTCTGAAAATTCTATGGCTGGCATAAAACTTTACTAAGTCTATGACCTGCATAAATAGTGTTGTAATGTTTCTCTATCAGGTTCTTCTTTAACTATCCAAAAGAAATCTTAAGACCATTGTGATTTATTAAGAGAATTTAATTCTGGCTTGTAGACAACAATTAATGAAATCACACAAAATGGAATATATTTTGATAAATCAGGGAATATGCTTGATATGCTAATTTAAATGATTGAAAGACCTCAATTTGGAGACAACCAAAATAAAGAATATAAATTTTATACACCACAAAAACTGAACACCAGATAGGAAAATCACAAATTAAAAATATTTATCTCCATTGATTTTGCTTCAAGAAAATTTTATACATTATTTCCATCCTAGTCCCTTCTTGGGAAAAAATATAACTCCTACAGTCTAACTACTGCCTCTCTCTCTCTACAACTAATTTTTCAATACATTTTATATAGAAAATTCCAAGAGTCACAACTCTTCATTTTACTATTACAATCATTTTTTATTCTTGATAGAGATAAAAATATTTAATTAAGTTGCCTTTCAGAAAATTAAATATTTTACATAGTTCGCCTTTTAATATTTCATTTTACCATTTTCCTTTATTTTTACTTTATGTCATACTGCTCCTTACACTTCATTTAAAATACTGCTACTTCTTTACTTTTATTCCCTCATGGCCGTTTGATACTTTTACCGCTCTACCACGGTTAATATTTTATCTCCCCATGGTATCACAGTATTTTGACTTTTCCACTTTATCTTCCACCTACCGCTCTACCACGACCTTTATTTTTGTTACTAGAAGTATGGTGGTACCAACATTTTATGTCATCTTTTCTCGCTTCTCTGTCGCTTATCTTCATCTACCGCACTACCATGGTCACTGGCTTGACTTCCAGTGGTACCACAGTAGATGTCTTCACCAATTACCACACCATCAACTTGATCCACCACTTTTCACCGCACTACCACAGTCATTGGCCTATCTACCAGTGCTACCATAGTAGTTGTCTCTTAACCGTCTCTTGGCCATTTATCCCATGTTTCTGTAGTCACCGCGGTCCATTCTTATACCATGTGCGGTATTGTGAAGTGACCATTAGCTATCTTCAACCGTTTACCGTGGTCACCGCGGTCTTTGAGATGACCCTCTGCGGTACCACGATAATATGTCTTGACTGTTGCATCCTTGAAGACTTACTGCCCACTACGCTACCATGGTATGTGGTTTGACGACATGTGGTGGCGCAGTTAACATTTCATGCCCGCTCCTTAGCCACTACCACCATACTATAGGCCCCTTTGTGGGAGGTCGTGGTAAAGCGGTAAGTGACAAAGTATGTGAATGTTAAGGTAGCGGTAAGAGTACAAGGCATATATAAATGGCAAGAATGATTTTTTACTGAAAAATATAGAAAATGAATGGGAATTTAAATTGGAGTAAAGCAGTAAATGAAATATTATGAAAAGATAGGAAAATTAAGGGTAAAAATGAAGAGAATCCCTTAGGTTTTTTATGGAAAATATTAAATTCAAATAGGAAAACCTTAGGGTTTTTGAGTGAAAATTAGAGTTCTAACACTACCAAAGACATTCTAAGGTGCAAGAGAGTTTTCAAAATGTATGGAGTAAATGGAGTACAAGGGCTAGTGATTTGAAGTAAATGATTGAAAACATGGAAGGTGATCTTGAAGCACCTACAAATCTGCCATAGTTGGTGAAAGCTATTGGACTATTAGATGCAATTTCTTCTTTCCAGAGAAAACTATACAAATAATTCAAAAGTAAAGTGAAGTTTTTCAATGAAATGGAGGAGAGGGGAGTGCCAAAAATATTTAACGAGGAAGGAAAGCTAAAGGATTTCACCATCTAGAAAGAAGAATTTGGAAATCCGGTTCCATCTTTGTCTAATTTTATTTACATTTCAGGAAACACCTATGCAAAAGTCCCTTCTAATTAGACTTGAAAACTTCACTTTGTTTCCATGTCTCATTTAGATGAATTTTTGATGATGACATTAATAAAAGGAGAAGTTATTTTCATCATGGGTTATGATTTATTAAGATGGGATGATGTTAATATGACATAAACACGATGGTATAGACATTAGCATGACATATGAAAGCTACTTCTTATGCGAACATGTGACTAGACTAGTTTGGAAAAACAACTTTTCAAAGGTTTGGTTCATTTGGACCATAGAATTTTACAAAAAAATAATTATATTTATAAGTGATCAAATATGAAAAAAAGTGTATGACGCACTTGTATTTATATTTGATGAAATTTAGATGGAGGATAGATTCCCACAAAAAATCTTCATGCAAAAAAGGTGAAGTGAAGTGGATTTACAAAGAAATCCATTTGAACTAGGTACTTCACTTTAAAATGGTAAGTTCATGTGGATGTTAGATTCCCACAAGCTTTAGAAATTTGAAAACTTCTAAATTTGTCTTTATGAGCTATTAAGTTTTTTGAAAGTTGAGTGAATTAGTTCTTTAAATGTTTAATAATTGTAATTTAGATGAGATTTGATTTTAGATTCAAATACTGTATTTTGTGGTACTTTGAAAATGAAATAGTCATGTGGAAAAGACTATGACAAATAGCTTTTGGATTGTTTAGAGGGGTAAAATTTTTAAGATATTATCTCCTATACCTTAATGAATCTGTAAGAACTTTCAAAAGGACCAAGACCTAGTTTTGGACACTCTATCAACTATGAAAAAAAATTAGTGTAAGGCTACCTAAATATAACTACTTCCAAAATTATGCATATTTGATCCCTTAACTCAAAATGGTCAACATTTTGGTGAACTCTATGGATTTTTTTCCTGCTAATCATTAGGATTGAGTACCCTTATCAGTCCATTGGGTATAGAGTCATAAAGGGATTACAAAACATGTATGAATAGCCCCACAAAAAATTGGAAATTATGTCAAAATATAAGAAAAGGGGAGATACACATGTGCAAGATACACTTAGAGGAAAAAGAAACCACAAAAAATTATACATTCTCATAGCAAGAATCCAGAGTGTGCAAAAGGACATAAAAAATATCGAGTCTAATATTTACAAGAATTATAATTCTTAAATAGCAATCTCTAAAAATAACTTTCCTCTATCAAAGAAAAATCTTCTAAAGGATTTAATATCCCTCAATTCATAATTTTATTCACTACCTAGCTATAAAAAATGAATTCCTTCATTTATATGAATCTAATAACAAATACTTCCCATGTAGTGAGATTTCACTTCACTAGAAGCTTTAAATTATTATAAGGTAACCACAATAATAAGTGTTAGATATATTTGATTATGCATCATGTACATGCACATAGTAGAATGGGAAAAAACTGGAATTATGTCAACATTAGAAGAGCTAGGACCTTTATGGGAACAACAACCTCCCTCACACAAGAGAACATTGCTATTACACTAGTTAACTTTATGACATGATCTTAAGAAAAAAAATGATTCTAGCTTACATTGTAAAAAAATATGCTACACCAACCTATTGATTTTTACAAGGAATCTCTTCCTCATGCACATCAACTTGAAAACTCTAAATCCTTAGTATATTTTAACAATTCAATTATCTTCTTGACCCATGTGTTATGATTCAACATTTTTAATACTAGTATGTTGGTCCTAATTTAAACACTCAAATTTAGACACATCATCATCTCCAATACAAGATATCATATATCCATCTTGAATAAAAATATTGTACTCAAACTTTTTTGAGCTTGGGGATAATAGGAAACAAGTATAGCTAGCTATTACATGTACTAATGCACATTCTATCAAAAAGAAAACATTAGATCTATGAGATAATCTAGTGAAGAACTAAATTCTATATGTTTTATCAATGTTTCAATTTCTTCTTGAAAACTAATTATGACACATTTATTACAAAATTTATACCCATAACATAATCCACCTTGAATATCCACTACTATAACAATTTTTTTATTGGTGCTTTATCTTCACATGAGTGAATATGTTATTTTTCACTGTGTACATAATCAAAATTGTTAGCCTCAAATTTCTAAAAGAAAACAAAGGTAAGATATCAAAAAGAAAAAAATTCACCACATTCATCACAAAATAATGTGTGCTCTATATAATCAGCTAAATAAGTTGATTCATATAAAAAAATGTGCTACATACACATTATTCCTTGTTCATAATACCACAATGAAAATCAAGAGAAAAATTCCCATCAATGAGTTGGAAATTATCAATAATATCATTACAATGATCAAAGAACGAGAATTCCTACTGATTGGCATCATAAAAACCACTCTCAACTTGCACTTGCTCCTTACCAATAACATTTCTTTCATTCCAATTCATTAGGATGGAACAACCCTACACTTTTTGTTTCCTTGCCATAAATTATGATAAATTTCATAGTATTAAAAAAATCACTAACAATATAAATTCAAGATTCCAATGAGCTTGGAACAAAGATATCCTTGACATAGATGTATAAAATATCAATATTTTATGCATAGATTTTACACAAAAACTAGTTATAAGAACATTAAACAAATTCTTTAACTTAAAGGAAATATAAAATATAATATCACTAGAAATGGAAATAACCTTTAGGAAAAAATAATGATCCTTTGATTATTTTGAAATATGCAAATTATAATTTTTAGCAAGATTCACACATTGAAAATTCAACATTTTTCTCATCTCTCGAAACATTATCAACCCCTTGAAAATAACATAAAAGATCAAATAAATAATCACTTTGATACCTAAATCACCCCTTAAAAAATAAATTAAATATAGGATAAATATGGTCCTTTAGGTCAAATCTCATAAATTCCTACTATTGGGATTTTTACATCAAATGCATGAAAAACTAACTTAGCCTACACAAAACATGAATGGTATAAGGTATAGCATACCAAGGAAGGAGGTAATAATCTAATAGGGAGGTTGTGTACTATTATTTCAGTTGAGGAATTTATTCTAAATTATTATATTATTTCAGTTATATCCAATATTGTATTTTGAAAAATATCAAAATTACCCTTCAACCTCATTAAGTCATTAATTAAATCCTCAATGATTTTTCTTCTCTTTATTCTAAAAATTCATCATTGATGGAACTTGGGGGAAAATCTTGCTAGGATTTTTCCAAAAAGTACAAGGAATAGCCTCAATAAACAATTTTATTTCATTCATAACCCCAACGTCCATATGTTTCCTCATATCCAATTTGTTCTTGCATGCTTTCAATGGATTTTATCTTTTCTTAGTGATGTGTATGTTTACACCTAGATTACTACTTGGAAATGCATTTTTACTCTAAAAATTCTTAGATGATGTCCTAGTCATTCTCACTAACAAGGGAAAACAATCTTCTAGTTGGTTGAGTTTATGATCCAAAAATTCCTTAATTTTGGCTATTATATGGGCCTTATCAATCACCCTATGGTATGACTAGACTAGCTCCCTAATAATCTCACTTCCTTGAATTTATAGTGAATCTCTCCAAGAATCAATGGAATTAACCAAACACAAACACATTTCTTTTTTCTGCCTTTTCCTAGTGATTCAAGAATCAAAGGTGTAGGTGATCTTGCAACAAAAAGACCAATAAGGAGTTTTATATTGGCCTTTAACTAGATAACCTAAGCTCTAAGTTCTCTCTTTTTTTTTAACATCATTATGTATTATACTTAGGATTACAAACATTAAATTATTGAATTATTTCCTCTCTTTCTCCCTCATTTAGTGGCCTAAGGAAATTATTTTCACTTCATAATATTCAGGTTGAATATCCTATTCTTCCTTTCTAGCTAAGTAGGTTTCAACTTGTGCAATCCTATATCCTTGTGCATATACTAAGAATATACATATTTTCCCATATCTCTTTTTATTTCGTTAATATTAGAACACATATAAATTTAGAAAAATATTTTATTACAAACTTGTATCTATTTTACCTTTTCTAGTTAGTGGTATTCAACCACATTAGCATACCAAAATCTCTTGTATTTTAACCTATGTCACCTCTAGGTGGAGGAAATAGTATTCTTGGATGGAAAATGGTAGGATATATTGGAAAAGGAGTGTAATTTCTCCCTTAAACTAGAACTACAAAAGGAGGTGGTGAAGGTGTTACTCGCTAAGGGTATAATATCTTACCTCAAAATATGGAGCATATCCCTAAATTAGACTTCTCTTTGGGATTTACATAGGAATTTTCACCTCTTCTTGAATATATTTGGACTAATTATCCTCCACTACTATATAATATTTCTCAATTTGTTTCTATGAAACACCAATCTATAGAGGGTGAGAGAATGGATTGGATGGAAATAGATAAAAATGAGGAGGAAGAACTATATATATAACAAGAGTAGGTAGAACTTGAGTATTTTCTCTAATTTCCTTTTAAGATATAAGATGTGATCCTTTGCATGTTATTCTATATAAATATTATTCATCAATAGGAAATTATTCTTCATCTACCATAATTATTTCATGTGATGCCTCTACTTTCCTCTTCTTGACTTACCTTTGCACCAAAATAGCATAATATTCTCATTGTGACTTCCTTTTTACAGGATCTTTAAAAAGAAATACTATTGTGGGTGTCGATCATTAATGTAATAAGTATGTGTTAGACACATATTTTTTCTAACAAGAAATTTCATTATATTCTCAATGGAAGCATCCTTAGGGATTGGCCAATCCACCCTACTTATTGGCTACATATAATTCATTTATTTATTAGAGGATGGTTTTAGGACCTTTCCATTTTTATTTATTGTCTTTATGATATTCTCAAAATTGAATCCCTTAATTAAAGATACATCCTATGATCATCTCTTATTCTCTCTTACTTCTTAACAAGATAATCAACCTAAGAAAAAATTGGAATTGCATAAAGAATGAACCAATCAAAGTTCTAATTCTCCCAATCAAACAAAATCTATCTCAAGGCTTGTATATATTCATAGTTAAATGACCCATATCAATATCAGTAGATTTATCATTTTGGATGCTAGAGAATGAATATTCACTCACCATCATGCGGAAATAAATCCTATCCTTTTTATTTTTATATATCATCTGTTAAATTTCAACTACCTACCTACAAATTTCTAAAACATAATCTAGTAACTTTGGTATCTATGTAGTTCATAAGGATTTTTTTTAAAACTATCTATCTTGAAGTATGAGAAATTTTTGAATTGCATGAACTAGTTCCCCAATTCACATATAACTTCAATTGGATCATAGGATAGCCTTTTGGCATAATCAATTTCCAAATATATTACTATAAAAAATAAAAAGAACAATTGAATCTATTATAGTTCTTCCAACTTCCCTTCAATTCCAATTGAGGATAGCGATCATACAATTTTTCTTCGACCATTTCTATTGTACTAGCTTGGTTTAGTGCTGAAGATCTAACTTGAAAAGGTAGAAGGTATACAAAGTTAGAGTTCATATACAAAATTTTGGTTTCTAATAATTTTGATTGTTGTTTATGTAGTGTATCACTAATATGGGTAGTCCAATCCATTCTCTTCTCATACAAATATAAAAAATAAAATACCACATCAAAGGGTAAAATTATTTGGCATTGGTTGATACAAGTGCTTTGCTAAATATAATGATGTAATCCTTTGGATATTCCTAAAACTCACTCTTGTGAATGAATTTTGTCATCTTGATCACTAATTTTCTTCTATTCAATAGAAGGGTGTCATTCAAAAATCTAACTACTTTGTTAGTGTGCTTCCCATAATATTTAAGATCTTCCTTGATGTTGATCCTATCATATTCAACATAAGTATGAGGGACAAATATTCTTGAAATTACCTTGGAATTGATGTTTAAAATAGTTTGAACTAGTCCAAACACCTTTCTTTTCTTCTATTTATATTATTTTTCATAAATTCCAAAACTAGATTTTCTACTATAATAAAGTAGGTAAGGTAACAACTCATACTATTCCTAACTTGGCTATGCATTAGGATATGGAGGTCATGTATCCCTCTATATTCACCATCTATAAGAATCCTTTCACATTCACATGTCCTAGATCTATGTCAATGATTTTATTCTATTGGGATAATATCAAGTAAAATCTATCTCATATCTTTTATATTTCTACTTCATCTCTTTTTGAGGTCCCTAGAATTCTCGCATTTAATTTTTCAAGCACAAAATAAATTATTAAGTTCATCATTTAGGAAAAAATTATTTAATCTTATGCTAATGATTCATTTAATAGAATGCAATGAATCGATTTAAAAGTTCTTTAATTAACATGAAGGAGAAAAATAATCTTTAAAATGTATTACCCTTCAAAATAATCATTATAGAACTAAGAAACTTATTCTAGAACATAAGAAAATATACCTTTGAGTAGCGGGTTAGTGTAAGATCATGATGGGCCAAAAAGTGCCAAGAAGACAAAAAATGTGATTTTAGTTATAAAACACACAAAAAATCATCTTTGAATTATTAATTGGGTTGGGTAAAAAGTATACTTTTCTATGGTAAACACCAAAACAAAATAGATTGAAACATAGGGAAATAGGTTCCCTAATACGAAAGGGGTATGATGCACCTAACTTCCTTAGTTCAATAGGAAAAAGAGATCCCCTAGGGGAAGATTGACTTTCAATCCTTAGGTGAGTCACACTTAGTGGAGATCTTGTTGTTTTCCCTATGACCAAGGACAAGGTAAATAACCTTGAAATTCACTTTTGGGAGAAAAATGAAAATTACCAAATGAATGCAATTATGCAATGTAAAACATGAATAATCAATTTAAAACCTTAATCTAATAGAATCAACAAAGTTCCAACAGATCTAAGAAGGTTATGAATTCATGAACCTACCACCAAAACTCTCTATTAAGTGTCCTCTTGGGGTAGATTTTCCCTAGGGTGAATGGGTCTTGCTATAGGGATCTAAAATCTATTTTTATATTCCTTTGCTTTTGCATATGTGCTCCAAATTCCTCCAAATTTCATAATTTGAAAGTCGGAATTAAGTTCTACAAGTGAGTTTTTGTGGCTTGACGACAATGTTGACAACTTTGAAAACTTTGAAAAAAATCACTTTTGATCAATATTCAATCCTCCTTCAACATAATATCTACAAATGCAAAGAGAGTGAAAATTTGTTTGTTTTCGTGAATGGTGGTTTTCCTTGGTAAAACCCCATTTTGGTAATTAAACCTTGAAATGAAATGAAACATGAATGGAAGGAATGATGAATGAACAATGCTATATTGTAACTCACCTAACCCTTGAATAAAACCCTTGAAGGAATGAAGTCTGAAACATCTCTCCAAGTTCTTGATCTTGCATGAAATGGCTTAATTGGATGTTGACCTTGATTCTTGAATTTTGAATTGAATGCTTGAAACCTACACCATAATATTAGCTCCAAAAACATCCATGAATGATGATAAATTTGAAATTTTTCTTGAGATCTTGAATGATGCAAAAAATGACTAAAAAATATTCTCTTGAACACCTTTGACAATAATATTTTCTTTAGGAACACTTGCATGAAAGATCTAGGATTTGAATTGTTAAAAGGACCTTGTATTTATAGGTAATTTTCTAGTTTCTCAAAAATTAAACATCAAATGTTGACAATTGAAAATTGAATTTGAATCATAAAAAATGTTACTAAAAAAATATAAAAAATTGGGGTCCTAAACTTAAGGGGGGCCCATTCGCCCCTAGGTGAATGGATCCTAGGCCTAAAACCTAGGACACACCAATTTCAAGGCAATTTAATTAATTCTTGCAATTGTTTAACACAGGTTCCCTTTCAAAAAATAAGATTAATCATGCTTTTAAATGCATAATTAGGCCAATTGGAGACTTAATTAAGTCCAACTTATTAAGGGACCCAAACATAGTGTGAAAATGTAAAGGAGTACATTTTTTGACACTACATTTAGCCCCCACTTTAGTGGGAGGATGATCCCTACACTCAAACTCACACTAAAGAATAAAAAAAAGCATCAAGAGAGGTCTAATTGTACAAATATTGGAAATATAAGGAAAAAAAGGTCAAGGAGGATGATCAAGTCCCCAAGATCTAAGATCTCATGAAAAACAAACAAAGGCACAAAGAGACACATGACTATGTTAAATATGCAACAAAAAGACAAGATACACAAGCATATAATGCCAAAATTAATGGAAAGAGGAAGAGGGGTGGATCAAGCTTCAACTTTTTATCCAATTGGTATGGATCAAGCCTTAGTTGTTTTTCCAAAAAAATATTTACAAGTGGAAACCCATTGTCCACTATGAAAAAAATATACTCACATAGGCTAGTGAAATCTGTTGTCTACTAGGTGAGCCCCAAAGAGTGGATAATGGGAACTCATGTTAGGTATGTAAGCTTGCATTGTACTAACCATAACAAATTTATACCTCCTAATAACTTCTATATGGAACCACACAAAAAGACTCCACAATGCTAGCAAGCTGCATTATGCTAGACACTCATGAAAAAGGCTCCACTTGGCCACTAGCAAGCAGTTTGTGTTATGCTTGGTGGCCTTGATACATGCAATAGGATATTCAAATGGTTTTTTATTAGTTCATGGAAGGTCTTAACTTATGGAAATTTTTTTCTAATGTCTCCAAGAGAGGAATAGTCGAGGATAAAAAATCCACAACTTAGGGCATGCAAGTTGTAGCATCACCACTAAGAGGAATGCCATATGCCAAGAAAGGTCACAATATTGAAGGACATAAAACAAAATGACCACCAATAAGGCACACCACATGAAGTAAGTAGACAAAAATTTGAAGTGAAAAATTAGTAGGGATGTGTATGGCCCGACATTAAAGAAATTGCTAAACACCATGTTGTGAGTAATTACTTTAAAGTAGAATAATATAAGACCAATACATTAAATATTTATTCAAAATGCCCTATGTAAAACATATGTTTCCAAGTAGATCTCCATCATGAAAGGAGGGTTTTCCCCCATATGCAATCCTAAGATAACACATAATGGATCCATGGTTCCAAGGTCAACATTTTTTGTTGTTGTAGTGATATAATCAATCTTGAAATCATCATCATTCCCCAAATGACTCATGTAACAATGAGCACAAAGGAAGAATGACACATAGAGAGAGAAATAAAGAATATTTTGGGTCAAAATGGAAGAACCTAAATGTCTCAATAGCTTGCATCACCCCCAAAATAAAAACACAAGACAAAAGATAAATTGTTATGATAGATAGAAGAATACATATACAAATAGAAGAATTTCATGATAGATTCACTTCTTTGTATTATTACACCAATGGAGTGACAAGGGTCATCCAAATTAGGCTCACAAACAAATAAATACATGGGAAGTAGCATAATACGAGGGATCACATTACACATATGCAATCAAAAAGAACACAAAGAAAATACTAGTACGACACATGTGAGTCAACCTATAGTAGGCCATCCACATCCCAATCATGTTCATCATATGCAGAAGGTAGATAACTAGTCAAAGGGACAACAATAAGTGTTGTACTATGAGCATCACCAGGTTCAACGCATGGTGAATCAATATTTTTAGGAGGACCATCATGGTTTTTATCATCTAATCTCATGGAATATGAGAACAATAAATTCAGCTCATTATGCACTTCCTCATCAATTTGAGCAATCTCGTCATCATTATCCAAGTTAATCAAAATTGGAGGCCTAATGAAAATTTCCATTAAATTTTCTTGTTGTTTTTGTTGTGGTGAAGTGAAGGATCATCATGCTTTGTTATAATTGGTTTTTGATCTTGATTTTTTTTTTTATTCTGTTCTTTTAATATATGAGCAATAACACGATGTCTATGCCTACGCTTTTTAGAATTTCTATTATTTTTGCAAAATTTTCAAGTTGTGATTGTGTAGGAGTAGGTTTATTACCCATAGGTTTCTTTTCTTCCCGCAAGGGAGGAACAAAAGGAACCATGGAAGGTTATTAAAACACTTTCTCTTTAGCTTTATAAACTTGTTTTATCTTGGGAGGGATATTAGAACTTATATTTTTATCTCTTGGTCTTTTATAGGAAATAGGAGAAGGATTTTTCATGGGTTGGTCTTGGTTACTCGGAAAGAATTTTAGTTGAATCATGGTTTCATCAATGATAGGAGGCTCAATCATGGGTTGAGGAATTTTTATAAGGGATAATTATTCTATGTGATTTACCTTGAAATTTTGATAATATTTGAAAAATAATTCTTCATGAGTTATAATAGGTTCCATAGGTTCAGGCCAAAATAAATCCATTGAGAAATTCCTATAGGAAGATATGGAATTAAAGCCACTATGGTTCACAATAAAAATATCATTTCCAAATGAAAAATTTAAGCATTTATTCACTATCGATGCAATTATATCCATGAACATAATCATGGGTAACAAACTCACACAAAATTGGTCCAAAAACGGGATGATAGAGAATGAGAGATTCAATTATTGTGGTCCAACTTTTAAAGGAAGAGTGATCAAACCAATCATAGGGAAAGAAAAAACATTATGCATTTTGATCCATGCTTTTTTTTGTTCTTAAGAATATTGATAAAGTTCATGCACAAATAAGAATTCCTTGATGATCACATTCTCTACACACATGGGATCAATTAATATCCTATTAGTAGGCTTGTCATTGATTCTTCAGGTGATGTAAAGAGGACTATTAGGTGCATGTCTAATTATGTCATTTTGTGAGAAAGCAATGTTAGGGGGAATTTTGGTTTGGCCCTTACAAGGTTGAACATGAATGGAGTCGTCCATAAATTCCAAGTCTCCTTCATTTTCATTTATATTGTCATTATTTGTATCTTCAATTTTCTCAACATTCATCACATCGTTCTTAGTATCAGTAGATTTCACAAAAGAGATGTTATAATTTGGCATGGGATTGGTAAATATTTTCAAATTTTGAATAGGTGGGGAAACACACTTATTTACTTGATCATTAACACCAAAAATCTGGATGTGATTACAATCAATGAGGTCTTGCACAATATGTTTAAGATGCTTACATTGATTTATATTGTGTCTATTTTTTTGATGATAGCGGCAAAATGAATTTGAGTTAAATTTTGGAGGTAAGGGATTAGTGGTATTAATGGCTCTAAGAGTAGGTAAGGTAACTATCTTACTTATAAGTTGCAACATGATGGAATGAAGGGTATTGAGTAATGGGGTAAATTGTCCACTCCTTTTCCTAAATGGATATGGATTTGTCATTTTTATGGCAGCCACTTGGGAGTTTATATGTTGAATTTTTTTAGGTGTATTTACTTGTAAAATTCTCTTATTTTGTTTCTTGAAAGTTGAGTATTTTGATAGTCATGAAGGTTCATGCACACTTGTGTAAATGAGGGAAACTTCATCATCCCAAGTTTACCTTGAATATTGTTTTGTAAATATTCAATGAACATTCTTTGAAAATTGGAATCGAGAATATCAATGTTGATTTGTGAGTACACCAATTGGTATCATGTTATGAATTTAGTGACCTTTTCATCTTTCTTTTGTTTACATTGCATTAAACTAGCTAAGCTCATATTGGAAACCATGTGTACTTGGAAATGATTAAGAAAGGCATCAAAAAGTTCATTAAATGAACGAATTGAGTTATTTAGTAAAGAACAAAACCACTCCAAGGTAGTATTTTTCAAGGATCTAGGGAAACGTTTAGCCAAGAGAAAGTGTCCTACAAAATGAAGTCACTATATAAGGTTATGTATGTTGAGACATGGTTACTAGGGTCTCCTTTTCCACTTTATTTCTCAAATCTTGGAATCTCTATGCCTTGTGGAATTTGTTCTCTCAATATCTCCAAGGATAAAGGGTTTCTTTTGACATATTGTGAAGGTTGGAAATTTTGATTTTGGTTCAATGTGGCTATTTTTTGGAGGGATGGAAAATTTTGTAAGAGTTGGTTAAGGATGGAATCAATGGTTGTGTTGTTAGAAGGAGGTGAATAAGGTGGAGGTGTATATGTATTCAAAGGAAAAATGAATTTTAAGTTTGTGAGGGGAGATAGATTAGGAGATATGAGATTTGAATGCACAAAGTTAAAGAGATTCCCATTGGAAATACCTAAGGATGTATTGACATTGCTAGTGGGTTGTTTTGTTGTTGTAACATCTGGATTAGTGTATGTAATAATATACGTCATAGTTGGGAAAGAAGGAATTGGATTTACACCTTGAATTTGACTGTACCCCAAAGTTTGAGCACAAATAGTTGTGGTAGGAAATTTTTTATCACTAATGTGAGCTAGGCTACACACAATATATATTCCTTATTCATTATCAATATTTTTTCTCATTTTATCTATGACAAGAATTGCAATACTAGTAATGTATTCAAAACAAATTTTTTTGAAATTTCTCTAAATATTCATTCATTTTTTTTAGCTCTTCTTGAGGTAAATTAGCAACCATTGTGTCAACATCAGTCACATTTCTTGTTAGCAAAGTAGTCATGGGAAATGAGCTATCAAAGTTATGGTCCATAGTGGGTTGACTAGAATCAACACTATGAGTGAAGGAGTTGGAAAAAACAAGATCCACAACGAGTGTAGTGGAGTAGGATGGCATGAGTCTCGAAATAAGTCTCACTACATTATTGGAAATAGGAAACTAGGTTGTGAAGCTCATACAAGTTTCACCAAACATAAGTGCACCCAAAATGGAGAATATGCACTAAACAAATGCAATCAACACCCAAAAACTAGGAAGTGCAATGCAAGTATATAAAAAGAGAAATTATCAAATTTAACACAAGATAATTTATTGATTATACTATGAAAAAACATGAAAATAATGTCTTTTAATGCCAATTTCGATTTTCAAACAATGCATTGAATTTGACCAATTGAACATAATGCAAAAAATTCAAGATTTTTCTAATTTTTACAACCGAAACCCAAATTTAACAGAAAATTAGAATGAAGTAAATGGAGACAAATAACTACCTAGAATTTTGAAAAAGAACCTATATACCTGGTCTTATTTTCCCTAGGGTGAATCGGTCCCAAGTCAGGGGTTGCAAAAATTTAAATATGAGTCTAAGGTTCAATGCTAGGGTTTTTTGTTTCAAATTGCAAACTATGGTTTCAATGATAAAATTTTCCATATTTTGGTGTCCTAATGAAAGTGAATTTAGTACCAAATGATGAGCCATGTGACACTTTTTGAAATGCAATTTTGATTAAATTTGTGAATGTGAATGACTGAAAATACACTAATATGCAATTACTATGCAAAATCAATGTAATATTCATGTAATTTTTTTTATTCTTTTGGATTTTAAAGGATGGAAGAAAACCTAAAATCCTAAATGAGATGGAAACTAATGCAATTTTAACAACCCTAAATTAAATTTAAACTAATGTAATGCAATGGAAACTATTGAAAATCATAGATCTAGGGTTTGAATTTTGATGTACATGTAACTTAGATTTTTTGAATTTGTGGAAGATGCTAACTACTGCACAAGATTAAACATCAATTCTAATCTAAATAAAACAACAAAGAACGATAAGTAAGCATGATTAATCTAAACTAATAAAAACATAGAATGATCTCACCGAATATGCAAATACTTCCTCGATTTATCTCAATTGCCCTTCTCCATCTTGCTGTATTGTTATTCCTGCCCTCATATTTCTATGTTTGAATGCAAGCATAACTTCATCGAGTGTCTCAGAAAAATATCGAAGATTGTTTCTTCTCAAAAGTGTATAATGATTTCGGGAGGAGGAATAATGATAATGACAGGCCATTTTATAGATTTTGTGTTTTCAAATGATCGGCTCAGATTGAAAGAGAGATCGACATATGAGATTGATGAATGCCATGCGATGAGTTATGTGACAGATAGAACACGAGTTAGAACATGAGTTCAACTGCAGGTAAAGACTAATTTTAGAACATGAGTTAGAACATGAGTTCCAATCTTCATCTTCAAAAAATAAAAGAAATAGACTTTGTATGCAAAAGCCAAAGTTAGAAGTTGGAGAATAAATGCATGATAAATGCATGTGAATGCAAACTTGAGTTAGTTAATTAAATAAAGATATTTAATTAATAAATATAGATCATGCATATGAGTTGGAACTAGTTAATCGACTAGTTGTGACGGAGAGTTCTCTCATAGAGATAACTCGAGTCAGACGATAAGTGCATGTAAGAGATAACTGAATGTTAGAGGAATGTGACATAATTAATTAAATAATGAATTAAATGTTAATTTAATTCAACATTCGAAATATGAGACTTTTAATTAAATAAATAAAGTAATTTATTTAATTTGGCTGTTGAAAAGGATAAAATGAATAATTAAATAATAAATATTTAATTATAGATGAAAAGGGGTTAAATGAATAATTAAATAAAGATATTTAATTATAGTTGGAAAAGTATGATAAAGGGGAATTAAATAATAAATTATTTAATTGATAGATAAAGGGGAAAGAATTAATTAGTTCGCAACATAATTAAATAAATATGATTTATTTAATTAATTAAGTTGAATAAAGGATGATTATGAATTAATGAATTAATTAAAAAGGGTATTTAATTAATAGAGGAAATATGTGTTAGAAAGGCAATTAAATAATTGATATTATTTAATCAAGACGACGGACTATAGAAAATTATGTTGAAATGTGTACTCACAGGCCTAGACCAATTTTCAGTATCTATAGTTTGCCCCTCTTTGATACAATGTTGGTACGGTGTTGTGTCAAAGAAAATATGCCCTAGTCATGCCTCAGCATGAAATGGGTTAGGGTATGCCTCAGTGAAAGGGAGAATGACGAGGAGGTAGTGTTATGCCCCCTCGAGAGGATAGGTGGGTTTGAAGAACATGAGTGTGCTCTCGAAATGGATAGATAATGGTGGGGAAGATGCAGAAAAGAAGAAATGTTAGCATGGATGATTTTAGAATGTTAGTAAGAAATAATTAATGTTGGTTAATTTGAGAAAAAGACATAATCTTCGATATATTGCCAAATACGCTATACTTGCTTGTTATCATCATTGGGCGGACATGACACAAATGGATGGTACACACTATGATATGAGATAGACCATAGTGTACAAAATCATCCATCTGTGAAAAACAAACAGTCGTAGACAAGGAGTGTCTTAACTCAGAATAAGGACAAGATACCCCAGTCATTTGGTCAAGACAAACCATAGACAGCAGACAAATAAAAGATTAGTCATGAGACGTCATTGCTCCTTTAAATCCTTGATAGGACATCCTTGAGGAAACTAGTAACATGATTCAAAAAGCCAAAGTTTAAAAGACAATTGACAGACAACAACCAAAGAAAAAGAATCCTGAGACGTCGTTGCTTCTCTAAATCCTTCAAGGGACATCCTTGAGAAAGCTAGTAACAGGATCTTGCACAAATCGATAAAAAGATAAGACAAAATAAGATATAAAGTCATAAAGCCAAATAAATGTATTCACCAAAACTTGATCTTGTGGGATTGTTTGATGTTGATGTTTGACATAGCGTAATGTGAGAGAATGACACATATCGCCTAAGACGTTGAGTCTAGTTTCGACTTGGTGAATTTTGTATAAGGCATGACAAAGCCTAGTTTCAGTAAGACACGTGTTGTATAAGACATTGGAGTCTGATGACGTTAATGCGACAAGCCACATGAGACTATGACAATTTGATGATGTCTATGGACAAGAAAGACATATCTTGCTTAGACATAAGTTGATTGCTTTGACAATGTGTATGATATTGACTTGATGACAAGTTGAGTGTGTGTGTGTAGACAATGTATGACATGAGATGATACCTTAAACTATGATATGCAACTTGTGTGATAGTGATTGTGAATGAACCCTATTGGACTGACCTAGTGTGATCTTGGGAGCTCATCAATTCATTAGCCTTGCCTACGTTGTACACGCAGAGACCTCATAGTTCGACACAACCAATGACTTTGAATATACAAAGAGTCATGATTTAAATGTGTGTGATACATGACAAACCTAGACTGAAAGACCTAATGCCTCGGGGGCACATTGATTGATGGCCTTGCCTACGTCCCAATCATAGAGGCAACGTAGTTCGACTATGACTATGACTGACTTGACACTGTTTTGTTTTTGGTATTTTTTGACATGTTTTGATTTTTTTGGATTTTTGAAGTTTTCTAATGTTTTTGTTTTTTTCAGGACATTTTCTGATGGTGCGATGCTATGTACAAGGCGTTCATGGAATAGAACAAGGATTTTCCCCCAGTCGGGAATAAGACTTGCGAGATGGAATGGATGTTTAGATGTCAATCATTCCAAATGATGGATAGGACAACCATTTATTATGAGTGATGGTGAAAAAGTCTGATTAGAATGATGGTAGATGGAAGAGCGAGCTTGACTACACATGGCGCCTATTTGCCAGGTTTTCAAAATGGGTATAACCTACCTCCTATGGAGTAAATGCATGCAAGGATTTGTTTTGACCAAGGAACCTGATTGTAGGACAAATGAGAGTTGACAAAGTGAACTTTCCAAACTAGACTTGTTGAGCTGAAAAGATTCACTAGATAAGACTATGGTGACTAGGTTCGATGAGTGTGACAAATCGGGACATGAATTTATCCAAAGATGAGGAAACTTATCTATGCTATGATATGTAATTTCCTAGGGAGTATCTAGATGCATGCAACTTAGGATGACAATGATGAAGACGTGGATTGTAACTAAGATTTTCGAGGAAGTATCTATATGCGTGTGACTTTGGATGACTATGACAAAGACGTGGATTGTAACTAAGACATATATAACCACCTAATGGATGCAAGATTTTTGAGCAAAATTTTGATAGTTTCTGTTCGGACTCAGTTTGTAGTTTTGATTGTTCTCTGTTAACAGGCAGATGCGGTTCACCTAATAGTTGCGGTTCAGGATTTGACAGTTGCGGTGTTTCTGACAGTTGCAGTTCAGTATTTGACAGTTGCGGTCTTTCCTAGGACAGTTGCAGTTTACCAATTCACATGCTTTTTTCCTATTCTGGACTCTAAAACTAGTTATCCTGATAGACACTTGCAGTTCGGATGGGAATGGTATCACCTTGAGGTGTGACAAATAAGACACCAGCTCTTGAACCATGATTTGTATGTGACCCATCAAAGTACAGTTTCCAGTCGGTTTTAATGTCAATGTTGAATATAAATTCATCTGGAAAATCTGCCACTAAGGGATGATATGCTTTTATAGGTGAATCAACTAACTGGTCTACAATCACCTGTCCTTTTATAGCCTTGCTCTCGACATACTCAATGGCATACTCACTAAGTATCATGACCCATTTAGCCAATCGGCTTGTTAAAGCTGCCTTACTTAGAAGGTATTTGAGTGGATCAATTTTTGCAATTAACACTGTTTGTCGATTGAGCATGTAGTGCCAAAGTTTTTGGGTAGCAAAAACTACCACAAGACAGGCACGTTCTATGTTGTTGTAATTCAATTCATAGCCCACTAAGGTACGACTGATGTAATAGACCGCTCTCTTATGACCTTGATCATCTTTTTGTGCGAGAAGAGCCCCTAATGCCGACTGAGTTGCTAAAATATATAAGATCAAAGGCTTTCCTTCTGTAGGTGGCATTAAGACTGGTGGAGTTAGCAAATAGTCCTTGATTTTTTGGAATGCTTCCTAGCATTTAAGTGTCCACACAAATGGTACTCCCTTCTTGAGTAGATGTTGAAATGGATGAATCTTATCTACCAGTTGTACTATGAATCGCCTAATTGACTGTAGTCTGCCCTGTAGAGTTCTGAGTTGTCCTATGCTGACTGGAGGAGGCATTTCTATGATAGCTCTTACCTTCTTTGGATCTACTTCAATGCCTCTTCGAGAGATGATATACCCTAACAGTTTCCCCGATTTGACTCCAAAGACACACTTCTTCGGATTCAGCCTGACATTGTAGTTCTCTAGCCATTGGAATATCTTATTTAAAACCTTCAAGTGAGCTTCTCTTGTTTCTGATTTTGCTATAATTTCATCGACGTAATCTTCCATGAGAATGTGTACAAAGTCATGGAAAATTGTAGTCATTGCATGTTGATAAGTAGCTCCTGTGTTCTTAAGCCCAAAAGGCATAACGTTCCAATAGTATGTACCCCATGGACACGTGAAAGTTGTCTTATGTTGGTCTTCAGTTGCTATTTTAATCTGGTTGTATCTCGAAAAACCATCCATGAGGGATAGCATCTCATACCCCGCTATAATATCCACTATCATATCTATATTCGGCAAAGGGAAGTCATCCTTAGGACATGCCTTGTTGATGTCTCTAAAGTTTGTGCAAATTCGAATGCCCCCAGTTGGTTTAGTCATAGGTACAAGATTCGATATCCAATCTGCATAGTCTATTGTCCTTATGAATCCTACATCCAAGAGTTTCTTTAGTTCTGTCTTGACCAATAGAGCAATCTGCGGGTGCATTTTTCTTAACTTTTGTTTGACTAGTTTGATGCCTGGTTGCAATGGTAAATGGTGCAATATTAGATCTGGATCCAGCCCAGGCATGTCAGCATACGACCATGCAAAGTTTATCTGTCTCTTTTGGAAGAAGTCGTTAAACTCAGGTTTTTCTGTCTCTATTAAAGAAGCTGCAAAATATACCATCTTTGGATTCTCTTTTGTACCTATGTTGACTACAACTGATTCTTCTACTAGCATCGATGACTTTTCCTATTCAATGGGGAGAATATTTAAACCTCTATCCTTGGGTGCCTCAGGGAGGTTTTCGCCCTTGGATACGTCCTTTATTTTGACTTTTTCTTCATCCAAAGGTGCCTTTCAGTTTTCACCTAGGGACTCATCATTGTTCTTTTCATTGTCTTTTTTCTTTTTATCCTCATTTTTGCGACTAGAGGTGTAAATAGGCTCCCCAAAATATGCTTTATAGTCCAAGTCTATGGTAAAACCAGCTTTATGATCGCCTCTTGGTATGCCTTCTCGAAGTCCCATGAACTCAGCAATCGCTTCGTCATTCTCAAATGTGTCTAAGATAGGTGTACCTTGTTGATCCCAGTCTATAAGTTCAGGATATATGAGGGGCATGTCATCATCAGAGTTTTTAAAGGTAGCCGTTGACAGGGTGAATAGTGAATGGTTGACATGGTCGCAGAAGTTCTAGACTAACTCTTGCTGGGTCTTTTCCTTATGGGTAGGTAAACGTTGATGTGGGACCATTTCCTAGGATAGGTCATTAGAAGATGGTGGTTCAGGTGCCCAAGATGCACGATCGAGTTTTTCCCAATAATAGATCTTATGCCATTCTTCTTTGGACAAATGTTTCTTAGGACAAGGACTAGATGGTTTGGGTATAGGTTTCACATTTAGGTCCAATTCTCCAAATAGTGTGTCTATGTTCATGGTGCTGGTAGATGAAAGGGAATCCCATTCACCATCGCTTGAGTAAGGGGATTCATCAAAGATTGGAGGGTTGTCGTAAAATGGGGGAGGTGGATCATGAGATGTCTCGGTGTTTGTGTAAGCACTCACTTCCTCTTGAAACAATGACGAAGTACTAGGAAACCCAATTCTAAGCGGTTGACACCCTAGCCCTAAGTATTTCGGTAATGGGTGGACAGTAATCGGTTCCGTCCTTCCATTTTGATGCAGCCCTAACCCACTATGCCCGTCATAGCCTTCCTTTTGCATTATCTTAAAGCCTTTTCCATATTGGTTCTTAGCTATTTGAATAGACAGGGAGGGGTATTCATGTTCTTCTTGATACAACCAGGAATCACCTTGGTCCAAAATTTCCTCGCTTAGCTCTCCCCATTTGATCAATGTCGTTGTAGGGGGAACATTGAATATGACTACTGACTATATTCTATCTTCCATAGGAAGGCCATATGCCTTAGGTGGAATCAGTTGACTGACACAGTATGATGCCTTTATATGATACTCGCTAAAGCCCTTGTCTTGGATTTCAAGTTTAGGAGTAGTTGATGGAGGTGTGAATGATTTGGACTTAGTGAGATCTGATGAGTCAATGTATTGGGATGAATTGGATGATGAAACTTCTTGATTAACTGGTACTTGGCATTGTGGAATTTCCTTTAGGCTTGTACAATACTGAAATGGATCTGGATCACCATCAATAGTGATCTCGGTGCCATTATGTGGAAATTTGAGACATTGGTGATACGTTGAAGGTACAACTTTCATTGCGTGTATCCAAGGTCTACCTAACAACAAATTTTATGGAAGAGTGAGATCCAAGACTTGGAAGCTGGTGTTCATGATTGCTGGACTAATTCTGATAGGGAGTGTGACCTCTCCTTTGGATGATCTTTCCTCATCATCGTAAGCCTTGATGACTATACTCTTAGAGGTATCTACGCAATCTTCTGAGAATCCTAATGCCTTAACCAATTTTAGGGTACACAGGTTCAAACCTGCTCCTCCGTCTACCAAGACTCGTCTGACTTTGGTTTCATGGACTAAGACTTCAAGATGTAATGGGTCATTATGATCAGATTTTTTTGTCGAGTAATCCTATGGGGAAAATGTAGCATGGTGCGAATTGGTTAAATATCTCACCATCTCTTCGAAATGATTGACATCTAAATCAGTAGGGACAGTTGTGTTCTGCAAAGCTTTATCGAGAATGGCTCGATGCTCAGGTGATAAGGTCAATAGTTCCAAGATAGATATTTGCGTAGGGGTTTTGCTCAATTGATCAAGAAGGTTGTACTTGAACTTGGAAGCTTGTGTAGATGGCTCAGAAGAAGGACCTGGAATAGTGATCTTGGTTCTGCGTGTGTTCACACTACATTCTGGAGGCTTCTTAATGGTGAAGGTATCCACATGCTCATCTGTAGTGCGGAGGCTATTTATAATCTTTCCTTTTCCATAGTCAAAATTGGTGTTTGCGTAATTGGTTGATGGATCGGTCTTAGTTCCTGAACCGGAGGCTTTTCCTTTTGTGTGGTCATGTAATGGGTCCTTGAAGACCTTATGATCATTTTTCTTGGTGTTTTTCTATCCACCGACCTCTATGGTTCCGTTCTCCACAAAGTCTTGGATAATGCCCTTGAGTTGGCGACAATTTTGTAGGTTGTGTCCTTTTATTTGATGATATTCACAATGGGCTTTGTCATCCCACCAGGAAGGTTTAAATTGTCCAGGATCATATTCTCTTGGTTCCAACGGTTTGATGAGATTGTGTTTAATCAATTCTTTGTAAATAACCTTGATCGGTTGTCCTAGAGGAGTAAATTCACGTGTTGGAAATCTTCTTTGAGGTCGTTGTTGCTGTGAATTTTGGAGATAGTTATTCATTTGATCTGGATTATCCATTGTGTCTTGATTTTGGTTGTATCCTCTCAGTGTGATAACTGGCCTTGTATATATGTTTTTAGCATCAACAATGCCATCATTTGTAACATTCTTGTTTCTGGACCAGAATTGTCTTCTAGCATTTGGCGCATTTTGATTTTGGACAATAGGATTCCTACTTGGTACCTTTATTTCACCTTTGTCAATAAGGCCTTTCTCAAGGATGATGCCTTTCTGTACCAAGTCTAGGAATGAGGTACAACAATGTACTCTTAAATCACTCCGCAGTTTTGGATTGATGTTCTCTAGGAATATCATGACCTTTTGTTTCTTTGGTATCTCAATTAGACATCTGCTAGCTAGACTTCTCCACCTCTGAAAGAAAGTGGTGAAAGTTTCGCCATCTTCTTGTGTCATGTGGCACAAGGTTGCTATTGTTATCTCATTGTCTATGTTGAAGGCGAAATGTTTGACAAACTTTTCAGCTAATTCTCCCCAAGAGCATATACCATATAGTAGTTTAGAAAACCATTCCAGTCCTATCCCAACAAGGGTTCATGGAAATAGTCTCATCAGATATGTGGGGTCATACGATATGTCCATGCATGTTGTTGAGAACTCCCTAATATGTTCTAGAGGATTCTTTTTCCCATTATACTTAGGCAAAATCGGTATAATGTAACCATGGGGAAAAGGTGTCATTTAAAGCACTTTGTCAAATGGACATAGACATAAGTCTTGTGCTGCGATAGTTCGTTTGCCTGACATAGACATATTATCCATTTGTTGTTGGAGAGTTTGCATTTGATTCTGAAGGACATCGACTTGTGTCAAGGACATGGTGTTGGCGTTGCTCAGATCAATTTAGACGTTCTGATATGCCATGTTTTGCGACGGGTTGTGATTTGGTGAAGGAATATATCCTATTTGAATAGTCCATTGTGGGATAGGAATATATCCTGTGTGAATGGTTTGACTTGGGATAGGAATATTTGTACCCACCTTGGATCTCTTACCAATTGTGTTGGTGCCAAAGGGGTTGGATGAAGTTGCTCCCATCGTAAATTGTAAACCTTGTGTTATGTTGAAAGGGGTTGTGTTTACAATTGACGATGTCTAAGTTGGTATGCCAGTTGTTATTGTTGTGGTGATTTGGGGCATAGAACCACTTGATGTCACTATTTGCATTGGTTGGGTAGATGTCGTTTTCAATGTATGAACGTCAAATCCTGGTGGTAGTGTGGCACCTTCTACTAGCAATTTTGCTAGATAGCGTTGGGGATCATTTGCCAAGCACTTATCCATGAAGGATGCAAATTCAGGATCTTGGACTACAGACTCTATGTCTTCAACAAAGACTCGTCCATTGGCATCTCTAGTGACAAATTTATCAAGCAATGGTTTATGTGGTTTGTTCTTCCTAGGTGGTTGAGTGCTAAAAGGATTGATAAACTCATTGGGGTCTACCATTTCTTTGTGCCTCTTTTGAGACCTTGTTTCGACCATAAAAAAGTTGCTCAAAATGGGGTAATGCAGACTATGCCTAAGAACTGATATGACCTATTTCTATGTTTTTGGATTTTTTGGACAATAAGGATGTTGCTAAAATGATTTCTAGAAAGACGTATACTGAGATGACGGATGGTAAGATAGACAATATGTAAGACCTCGTGTAGACTATGATTCTAAAATGGGTATAACCTACCTCCTATGGAGTAAATGCATGCAAGGATTTGTTTTGACCAAGGAACCTGATTGTAGGACAAATGACAGTTGACAAAGTGAACTTTCCAAACTAGACTTGTTGAGCTGAAAAGATTCACTAGATAAGACTACGCTGACTAGGTTCGATGAGTGTGACAAATCGGGACATGAATTTATCCAAAGACAAGGAAACTTATCTATGCTATGATATGCAATTTCCTAGAGAGTATCTAGATGCATGCAACTTAGGATGACAATGACGAAGACGTGGATTGTAACTAAGATTTCTGAGGAAGTATCTATATGCATGTGACTTTGGATGACTATGAAAAAGACGTGGATTGTAACTAAGACGTAGATAACCACCTAATGGATGCAAGATTTTTGAGCAAAATTTTGATAGTTTCTGTTCGGACTCAGTTTGCAGTTTTGATTGTTGTCTGTTAATAGGCAAATGCGGTTCACCTAATAGTTGCGGTCTAGGATTTGACAGTTGCGATGTTTCTGACAGTTGCGGTCTTTCCTATGATAGTTGTGGTTCAGTATTTGATAGTTGCGGTGTTTCTGATAGTTGTGGTTTAGTATTTGACAGTTGTGGTGTTTTTGATAGTTGCGGTTTACCAATTCACATGCGTTTTTCCTATTCTGGACTCTAAAACTAGTTATCCTGACAGACACTTGCAGTTCGAAGTTTGACAGATGCGGTTTGCATGGACACATACGACTCAGGATGTGACAGATGCGCTTCAAAACTTTGATATTGTGAAAATTATGACAGACAAATGCGATTATTCCCCTAACAGATGCGACTCTCTAATACAGATGCGACGATTAAACTGACAAATGCGACTCTATTCATGACAGTTGAATTTTTATTTTTTTCGAAAGTTGTTTGATTGACTTTGTTTGTTTGATCAAGATTTTGGCAAATACAGCAAACAACAAACACAACATTCAAAGTATTTTCAGTTTTGTGATGAATGGACTATTGAGACTCGAAAAACATTTACACCCTAGATTTTTAGGACAGTACTTGTTGAATTCTTACTTGGTTTCTCCAGCTATGCATATTTACGGTGGATGATTAGTAGCTTGACCCCACTGGCTCCCCTCCACAACACTCACTTATACGGGGCAACCAAGCTACATTACCCATGAATCTCCCATGGCATACTTTTCATCTCTACACGTAAACCGTAAGATTGTAAGATGGCTTCACAAGTCTGACCTACTGCACCAACAAGTAGATAGGATTTTGGTAACTCTACAACAAGGCTTTTAATTTGGGCATTCCATTTGTGGGACACTAACCAACGTCAACGAGAGTGCATTTCTATCCATCTCATCGGATTAGTGCGCATGATTCTTGGGATTTCCCCAAGAATCCACTTTTATATACCGGCTGGTAGTCGCTTGGCTTTAGCGTGCTACCGGTCTGAGTTGTCTTGGGGTGAGTACTTTTTCCCACCAAGACAGGCCCAAGTTCTAGATTCAACAACCGTTTCTCTTACACCCAGGATCGCATGACTGCTCAAGGGGAGAGGATACTTCAGTGTACTAAATCGTAAGGGTTTATAGATATGTGCAAAGCACCAAACAAAGAAGACAGTGGTTCTTTTTATTCCAAATGACAATTTTCTATCTATCAAATAGAAAATTCATTTTAATCCCACATGATGATTATCTATCTACCAAACAAAAGCTTATTTAAATAAATTAACACAAAGGCATTAGGTCCTACATGCAATTTATCAGTAGTTCATAGTCTTCAGCTTTCGTCCTGCAGAAAAATTATCTTTGGTTTTAATTGTCTTCAAAGCTTCGTCCTGCAAACACTATGTTATTCCTTTAGAATTTATTTAGCTCCAAGTTTTTTTTGTCCACTTGATCCAATGTGTGCTTTGAAGTATTTTTTTTTTTTCTGCACATGCACAAACCGAACAAAGCCAAAACCCTAATAGCTAGTCAAGACAAATCTGATTTTTGGAAATATTTTTGATAGTAAAAATAAAACTACAGAGAATAGACCCATACTTAAATTTTAAGAGCTTTCCAAAAATGTAAATAAATCTGAAGGATTGTCTGTTTTGCACCTGAAATTATTTTTTTATGAAAAAATAATAAAAAAATTATTAAAAATATAAAACAGATCCAAAAAATCTGATTTTTTCACCGAAGGTGCCTGATATAGTTTTAAATCTGCATAAAAAATTTTGTGAATAGATCTACAACCGTTTGTGAGATTCAAGCAAATATCTGTGAAACCATAATTTTCAAAGATCTATTGTTTGAATAAAAACAATTTATCCAAATTTAAAACCTAAACAGACCCCTATTCAAATTTAAATCTCTTTCCAGAAATGTAAACATATCCAAAAAATTTGGCAAATTTCTCTCAAAATTGATATTTTATGAAAAATAACAAAAAAATTATAAAAAATTCAAAACATCACCAAAAAATCTGATTTTTTTCGTGAAAGCTCCTGAGAATGTCATCTACTTGCAAACAAATTTTCATGAAAAATATGTAGCCTTGTAAAATTTATGGTCGAATATGTCGGGTTCACCAAATGTAACTCAGATTTTTCGGATTTGTGGAAGATGCTAACTGCTGCACAAGATTAAACATCAATTCTAATCTAAATAAAACAACAAAGAATGATAAGTAAGCATGATTAATCTAAACTAGTAAAAACATAGAATGATCTCACTGAATATACAAATACTTCCTCAATTTATCTCAATTGCCCTTCTCCATCTTGCTGTATTGTTATTCTTGCCCTCAGATTTGTATGTTTGAATGCAAGCATAACTTCGTCGAGTGTCTCAGCAAAATATCGAAGATTGTTTCTTCTCAAAAGTGTATAATGATTTCGGGAGGAGGAATAATGATAATGACAGGCCATTTTATAGATTTTGTGTTTTCAAATGATCGGCTCAGATTGAAAGAGAGATCGACGGATGAGATTGATGAATGCCATGTGATGAGTTATGTGACAGATAGAACGCAAGTTAGAACATGAGTTCCAATCTTCATCTTCAAAAAATAAAAGAAATAGACTTTGTATGCAAAAGCCAAAGTTAGAAGTTGGAGAATAAATGCATGATAAATGCATGTGAATGCAAACTTGAGTTAGTTAATTAAATAAAGATATTTAATTAATAAATATAGATCATGCATATGAGTTGGAACTAGTTAATCGACTAGTTGTGACGGAGAGTTCTCTCATAGAGATAACTCGAGTCAGACGATAAGTGCATGTAAGAGATAACTGAATGTTAGAGGAATGTGACATAATTAATTAAATAATGAATTAAATGTTAATTTAATTCAACATTCGAAATATGAGACTTTTAATTAAATAAATAAAGTAATTTATTTAATTTGGCTGTTGAAAAGGATAAAATGAATAATTAAATAATAAATATTTAATTATAGATGAAAAGGGGTTAAATGAATAATTAAATAAAGATATTTAATTATAGTTGGAAAAGTATGATAAATGGGAATTAAATAATAAATTATTTAATTGATAGATAAAGGCGAAAGAATTAATTAGTTCGCAACATAATTAAATAAATATGATTTATTTAATTAGTTAAGTTGAATAAAGGATGATTATGAATTAATGAATTAATTAAAAAGGGTATTTAATTAATAGAGGAAATATGTGTTAGAAAGGAAATTAAATAATTGACATTATTTAACCAAGACGGCGGACTATAGAAAATTATGTTGAAATGTGTACTCGCAGGCCTAGACCAATTTTCGATATCTATAGTACAATGTTAGGTTCAACAAAATGAAAAATAGGGAAATAGGTTCACCAATATGAAAGGTGCATGATGCACCTATCTTCCTTAGTTCATTAGGAAAAAGAGATCCCCTAGGGAAAGATTGAATTTCAACCCTTAGGTGAGTCAACCTTAATAGGGATCTTGTTGTTTTCCTTATGACTGAGGACATAGTAAATAATCTTGATATGCACTTTTAGGAGATAGATGAAAAATACCAAATGAATGAAATTATTCAATGTAAAAAATGAATCATCAATTTAAAACCTTAATCTAATGTAATTAACAACGTTACAATAGATCTAAGAAGGTTATGAATTTATGCACCTATCCCCAAAAGAATTTGTTGAGTGTCCTCCTAGGAAATATTTTCCTTGGGGAAAATGGGTCTTGCTACATGGATCCAAAATCTATTTTTACAATCCCCTGCTCCTAGATCTACACTCTCAATTCCTCCATATTTCATTGTCAGAAAGTCGTAATTAAAATTTACAAGTGAGTTTCTATGGATTGATGACAATGTTGACAACTTTGACAACTTTGCAAAATTGCACTTTTGATCAATATTCAACCTAATATTTGTAATAAAAAAAGGGAAAAATTGTTTATTTTTGGTGAATGGGGTTTTTCCTTGATCAAACCCCATTTTGTTAATTAAAACTTGAAATGAAATGAAGCATCAATGGAAGGAATGATGAATGAACAATGATATGTTGTAACTCACCAAACCCTTGAAGGATTGAAATATAGCACATCTCTCCAAGGTCTTGATCTGGCATGAAATGGCTTGATTGGATTTTGATCTTGATGCTTGAATCTTGACTTGAATACTTGAAACCTACACCACAATTATAGCTCCAAAAACATTCATGAATGATGGTAAGTTTGATTTGATGCTTGAGATCTTGAATAATGCAACAAATGACTGAGAAATCTACTCTTGAACACCTTCGAAAATAATATTTTCTTTAGGAATTCTTGCATGAAAACTTTAGGATTTGCATTGATAAAAAGACCTTGTATTTATAGATAATTTTCTAATTTTCTAAAATTAAACATCAAAGACCAACAATTAAAAATTGAATTTGAATCATAAAAGTGCCACAAAAAACATATTAAAAATTAGGTTCCTATACTTAAGGGAGACCTATTCGCCCTTGGGTGAATGGGTCCTAGGCCCCAAACCTAGGACACATCAATTTCAAGGCAATTTAATTAATTCTTGCAATTGCTTAATACATGTTTCCCTTTCAAAAAAATGGGATTAATTAGGCTTTTAAATGTATAATTAGGCCAATTAGAGGCTTAATTAAGTCCAATTTAGTAAGGGACTCAAACATAGTGTGAAAATGTAAAGGAGTACATTTTCTGACACTACATAGATATTTGTTATTAACTACTTTTTAAAAAATGAATATCTAATACAAACAAATATAAATTATTTAAATCCAAAAATAGATATCCATTATATTCTTATATATTCTTATATTTGATATTATATATTATAATTTAATATATAAAATTAATATTTGATATTATATCATATAATATAGTATATAATATTTTATGATATTATGTATTGTTATAATATATATTATATATCATGTATAGTATAATAGAATTTTATTTAGATTATAATAATATAAATTACTTATAATAAATTATAATATATTATATATCATATAATATAATAAATTGTGATATATATTTTTAATGGTGTAAATTTGTACCCCTTGTAAAAATCCACCACGCTTGTTTTTTTTTTCCCATGTGGACTTGGCATTTTGTGTCACTAAGGGAATTTATGTCAAGGACACACACATCGTATGAACATTTACATGTCACACAATAATCCTGACAAGATTCCTATGTCAAGAGACGTTATGGATGTTATGATTCTCTATAAAATATAAGCATAATGTCCCCCTTTGAATCTTGACTAATGAGAATGACCATTTACCTCCAAAACTATCCATTTAAACTTTATTATCCCATTCTATCAACTCTCTTGAATATCCTACCAATCAACTCTCACTTTCTTTCACTCTCTTGATCTTTCTCTTCACCTCTACAACATCTTACTGCTCTAGTGCCATTGTTATTTCAATTTTTACAAGCTCTATTCCATCTACATGGTGGAATTTTTCTTCTCCTTCCTCTCTCGGTTGCTCACACATGTAAAAAGGAAGGTGATATTGTGTCTATTTTCTTATTCACATTATCTTACATGTAGAGTAGCATTTAGAATATCATTTCTCTCTACTATCTTGTGTCTATTTTCTTCATTTTTCTATTTTATTTATACATCTTGTGGTCTATTAGTTATTTGTGGAGGTGGGAACATTGAAACAAGGGTTTTACTAAGGTAAATCTCAATACATGGCCCCGACATTTTTCTTGTCACTATGTGTGTGGTTACAATTCAATCGTGAGGAGCTTGCCAGAGAACTATATCTTCAGTGAGTTGTAATTATTCTTCTTTCTTCATCATTCAATGATGAAGTAGGGAAATCAAACCCTCAGATACAAACTCACATCAACAAGTTGTTAAACTCAAAAAATGCTTGACAATGACACAATAATCAACAAAAGGTAACTTAAGCTTCTTATTCAAATTAAGACAATCTGAAATTACATTAATTTTTATCCATGTGAGCTAATGAACTCCATTACAAATCTGATATGAAACAACAAGAAATAAATATTAAAAATATTTCCTTCAAACTATCTTCTTTCTCACAAATCGAGCTACTTTAGTTGTCAATCTTAAACCTATAGCTTCCAATCTTTGAAAATGAATTCCATGATCCTTTTTTTGATCATAAAAACTTCAAACCTACAATAAAACACACCCAATATCCTCTCCAAGAATATTATTCTCTTGCAACAACAACCTTCCAATTCTAGCCAAGAATGTCTACCAAAACATAACCCAAATTGCATGCAATCTTAAAAAACAAGCTCCCAAATCTTCTCTAGAAAAAAGCCACGACCAAGATGAGAAGAAAACATACAAAAATTATTTCCAAAAATATTTAATAATATATAAAATTCTTTCTCAAACCCACTCCCACCAAATTTTCCAAAATTGGAGTTCATTCCTAGATTTTAGGGCAATTTTAAAAGCATTTTCCAACTCATATTCCCTCTAAGAATAAAAATCTATTTTTTTTCCTTCCCATTGGAAAATCCATGACCAAATCCTCATAATGATTTTTTTCCACAAAGGGAAAATCAATAAATTATTTTTCATGCCAGTTTGTAACTCCCCACAAACCCAATGCCCAAGTCTAATTTTTATTTTTTTTCTAGAATTGCAACTACACTCCCACTACTCCACTTGCCAAGTTACATAACAAAAGTGGCATTTATTTTATTAAATTAAATTATTCAAAATTTATTCAAATTAGCCCAACAACATGAAATTAAAATGTAAATTCCAAAATTTGATTTCTTTTGGTGATGTAAGATTGCCTTACACCTTGGATGCTCTTGCACCAAATACCCAAGGTAGAAAAGTTTTTGTGAATATGGATTCAAAAAATGGAGTTGAGTGGTAGTACCATCCTTTTGGATTATAATATATCATCAACAAAATCCATCATTGAATTGGATAGAATAATTTCTTCCTCTGCCTCTTCCAGCACTTAGTCAAGACACTTGTCATCCTCCTCCACCAAATGTGCACTTCCTTCTTCCTTGTTCTTGTAGTCTCATGCCCACCATTAACCATCATTTTTTTCCACATATCTTCTTCCCTCCTTTACTTCTTCATGGAATCCAACCCACCACAAACTGACCATCCCCACCAAGTTAATTTTGCAACTTCCTCTATAGCCTCTATGTGCAAGTATGCATTTGTATACCACTCCAAATCTTCACAATACTTTTTCTTATTTAACATTTTCTCATATAAAAATAAAAAATATATTACAAATTCAACATTAAAAAACTCATAAGAATCATATATTACCTTGATGAATTCTTTTGTCACAACATCTTTTTCCTCACTACTGAATGCTACTGTGTTTATTATTGCACTGAACAAATTCTCTATCTCTGTGATCTCTTCCTCAAGAAAATCTTGGTCTCCATATCCTCATCAAATACTAGATCCTCATATATCATTGCATACTTTTTTTTTAACCACAACATCCTCAACTACTACAAATTTACTCACAACAATCTCCTTAATGCTCACCTTTGGAACTCCTCTATCTTGAACCAATGCTGCAAAAAAAATATCTTTAATTTTCAACTTTTCTTCCATGCTCTCACCCAAGCATACCTTTTCAACATCAATTTACTCACCCACTTGTTAAATTTAAGACCATCTATGTTCACAATTTCTGATTTCAAACCTTCCTCATATGCTTCACATAATGCACTCCATTCACATGCTATCATTGCAACTTGCACCTCATTTTCTTCCACATTTGTGTGGGATAGCACCATAAATTATTATTCATATTAAACCCTTACCAAAGGGCTGCAACACTCTTTCTTTCCCCTCTTCTTTTTTTTGTCCTCTTTCAAGAGAATGTTCTTCCCATATTTCCACTTCCTCCTTAATCATCTATTCCAAAACATCTACTTTAGCTTGGAGATTTTTGAATTATTCACAACACTTCCTATTTGCCACTACTTCCCAATACTATTCCCAAAATAAAATTCTTATGGGCCTCCTCATGACCCATTCCATCCTCTCTAGTATAGACTACCTCACATCCGATAATTTTTCTACATGCAAATCATAAACACACCACTACTTTTTCCTGGTACAAACTATCTCACATCAAAAATTCCACCTACACACTCAAGAACTCCTACTCTGATACCACTAATGAAGTAGGGAAATCAAACCCTCAGACACAAAATCACATCAACAAGTTGTGAAACCTAAAAAATTATTGAAAATGACACAATAATCAGCAAGAAGTAACTTAAGCTTCTCATTCAAATTAAGAAAATTTTAAAATACATTAATTTATAGCTATGTGAGCTGATGAACTCCATGTTTAGGAGTGAATTTTCACCCCTAATGAAAATTCCCGTTTTACCTCCCTCCACTTTAGAAAACCAAATCCTTGGCATAAGCCCATTGCCTTTGTTCCACTTGGCACCTATGTTTTGTGTTGGTGGAGAAGTTACTGTCGGAGATTCCCACATGGAGTGGAGACATCTGCATAATGCACTTATGTCCCTAAAAGATTCTCATGTCTAGAGCCTACAAAGGAGTTAATATTCCCATTGGGAGTTGCCTTGTAATGTTCTCTTTAGCTGATCGACCTTAATATGGCCGTTTTCTTCACTCTTCCCTTCAAATTCACCTCTCCTTCATTCATTTGGTCATCTTTGATCCCTTCGGGCTCTTCTTGACTCTCCTCTTCCTTCAGAATCTCTACACAAGATCCAAGAAGCTTCTTCACCATCTCTTCAATCTTAAGAAACACTTTACACTTCATAGCAACAACATCAACACTCCATCACTTCAGTAGAGAAAGTGTGGAACAAAACACCATGGTAGAAGAGGCTTGAGTTCCTCTCATTTTCTCACCTACTAGCCTTGAGCACTTTTGGAAGAGGTGGTAAGATTTCACTACTCTCCTTTATTATTTGGTTGAGTAGCATAAAACTATTTTGTAGCGCTTTTGTGTTTACTTCATTTCCTACATTTCTCTCTATCTATCCAGCTATCTATGGAGGTGGGAACACCAAAACGGGATTTGAATGAGGGAGACCCCTATACAACCCCAACACTTTCTCTCTCTCTCTTGTGTGTAGGTATTGAAAATTTTCATGAGCTAGAGTCTTCATCATTCACACGGTTGTAAGCATTTCCTTTCCCTTCTTCTCCCTTTCTTTATCATTTCTATTTTAGTCTATTTTAGCTTTATCGCATTCTGTCACTTTATCACTTTCTAGAAGTTCTTTTCAATCATACTAGAAGTATTCACTTAGCCATTGTTTGTGATAAACTTTCCTTTTGGTCCATACAAGACACCAGTGCACCTCTAGGACGCTAGCATGTCACATTGTCATTTTTATTTTGTGTTGTCATCCTTTTTCTGAGAGCTTGTCGGTTTGTCTAGATAATCTCTGTGACATGCTCTTTCTGATTCTAGAACTCTCACCGATGTTCTTTAAGATAGTTTAGGGAAGTACACCCCGTGAGGCTCTCTAAGTGAAGAGAACTTGTGAGTAGTGAATCCCCTTTCTCTACACTCCATTACAAATCTGATATGAAACAACAAGAAATAAATACAAAAATATTTCCTTCAAACTATCTTCTTTCTCATAAATCTAGCTACTATAGCCTTTAATCTTCAACCTATAGCTTCCAATCTATAATATTCCATTGAATCAATATTCAAAAATGGATTCCATGATCCATTTTTCTATCACAAAACCTCCAAACCTACAAAAAAAATACCCCATATCCTCTCCAATAAGATTCTATGCTTGCAACAACAACCTTCCAGTTCTAGCCAAGAATGGCTACCAAAACATAACCCAAATTGCTTGTAATCTTCAAAACCAAGATCTCAAAGCTTCTCTAGAGAAAATACATGACCAAGTTGAGAAGAAAACCTCCAAAAATTAATTCCAATTTTTTTTAATAATATATAAAATTCTTTCTCAAATCCACTCCCACCAAAATTGGAGTCCATTCCAAGATTTTAGGGCAATTTTATATGCATTTTCCAATTCATATTGCCTCCTAGAATAATTTTTTTTTTTCCTTCGAATTAGAAAATCCATGACAACCTCCTCATAATGAGTTGCTTCCAAAAATTAAAAATCAATAAATGATTTTTCATAACAGTTTGTAACTCCCCACAAACCCAACACCCAAGTCTGATTTTTCATTTTTTTCTAAAATTGAAACTACACTCCCACTACTCCATTTGCCAACTTGCATAAAAAAAATGGAATTTATTTTATTAAATTAAATTATACCAAATTTATTGAAATTAACCCAACAACATGAAATTAAAATGTAAATTCCAAAATTTGAATTTTTTTTGGTGATGCAAGATTTCCTTACACCTTGGATGCTCTGCATCACTTCACTATTAGAGTAGTTTATATTTATAATTTATATTATTATTCTTGTTGTATTTTGTATTTTCATATATTTCTATTAAACTATAAAACCAAAGAATTTGTGTTTTTCAATCAGCAACTCAAACCTCTATCCGTACGAGATGCCATAACGTCTCTCAGACTCTAGTGTAGTGTGTTGAAGTCCAAACCATGCACTATTGTCCTCCAATAGAGATTTTTTTGGTCTATAAGCTAAGACCTTTATGTTTTTCTCACCTACTTCCATTAAACCTCTCTCATAAAGCATAAGGGAAAATAGAGCTTGGTTTTTCCTTCCTTTTTAGCTTATTCTTTCCATCTAAAGTTGAGGTAATCTTGAGGTAGTTTAGAGAAGTTCGCTCCTAGTAGACTCTTTGGTGTCTTAGAGACCTAGAAGCAATACATCCACCTTCTCTAAATTATTGGTGAACCCAACATGAATTTCCTTCTTTTCATTTCTATGTATTTTTTCTCTTGCATCTTGGGTGTGTTACAAATTCATGTGGCATGAAGCTTTATGAGATTTATGACCCAATCTCTGACCTTCAAACACTTTGTTAGAAGAATTCTACGACATATAAAAATGAAATCTAGGAAGGCCATTGTTGGCTAGCTTGATCTACACTGATGCATTTCCCTCTCATTCTACCAATCTAGTTACACAATCCTCAATGTCTTTTGAGTAGGTCTCATCTAAATACTTGAACATGGTCTTTCTTATGCATATTCCTCCTGTAACGTAGAAAACTTTATCCTTGGACATTTTCATGCTCATTTGGGTCTTTCTTATGGATTTTGGCCTGGTTTTTCCTAGATTTAATGTTGTAATGTGGCCAACACATTCACATTAGGTCTTGGACCCTTGTAAATCAATAAAAAATTGATGATGTCTTATACAGGTATTGTGAAGTATTGTAACACAATTTCGTACTTTTCTAGGACCTTTCTAATATATTTCACTTAAATAACCTCTTTTAATCACTTACCAATCCTTATTTCAAAGTGTTGTAAGGAGTTTTAAAAAACTCTCACACTTTTCTAGGCTTGTCATCAATAATTACACCTTTCTTATGCTTTAATTGGCCCCATTTTGCACTTACAGGCCGTATTTAAGTGTCTTTTTGAGAATAAACTTGATAAACATCATTTAATATATGTTAATTCCTGACATCCACTTAAAATACCTAAGTGGGATCAGTCGCCACTTGGGGCGACTTTGTCCCATTTGGCTAAAAAATCAAAAACAAGTTCAAAATTTTGGCAGGTTTTTATTTTCTAAGACCTTAGGTTGGCTTGTGATGTGGTATTTTCAATAATTAGGGGATAATTGTGTATAAATATATGGTTTTCCACTCATTTTGGGGCCTTCTATCTTCTTCTTCTTCTTCTCTCTTGATTCATTCATCATTATTCTCAAGTAAGCTAGGGTTTTGGCATTCTGAGTCATCAAGATAACTTTCTAAGGCATTCAAGGGAAAATTCTTCATCTATTGTTGTAGAAATTCATGATCTATCATCATGGAAAGTCTCTAATTCCTTTATTGCATGTTCATGATTCATCTTATTTCTTTATTTGGTTTAATTACCTAAAAGGGGTTTGACCAAGGCAAACCCCCATGCCCTAACATTAGGGAAAACTTTAGTGGTGAATCTTTGCCAATTGGTGAATAATTGAAATCAAGACCTCTAGAAGTGGTGAATATTACAAGTTGAAAAGGATGTTGAATCACCGGGTTTTTACAAAAAAAAAATTGTCTCAATTAATTTTCCTATGCATTATTTTAAAAAAAATGAATCATTAGAATTGATTCGCCAATAGTTTATACTGTAATTGCAAATATTAATTATATCCGCTAGTAGTATTATATTCCTACCATTAATTTTGGGGCAATATCACCACTAATAATAAATTACCACTTCATTTTAGGGATATTTTAACCTTGAATAGGTTTTTTATTTATTGTCATCGATTAAATTTTTAATCAGATGGTTGCAAGTTGATTCCGTGACTTTATATGCACGTGCATTTTAAAAGGCTTGTTGAGGACCGAAATTTATTTTGGGCCACACGATTAGATTTAATCATATGGCCCAAAATAAATTTCAGGCCTCAACAAGATTTTTAAAAGCTGTGTGCATATAAAGTCATGGAATTAACCCACAACCATCCAATTAAAAAGCTAATCGATGGTAACAATTTCACTTTTCATATAGTCTTTTTTTAAAAGTGAGAATTTAAAAAAATGCTTAATCTATGTGTGCTCCAATGCATTTTTTATAATGAATTTACATGTCAGGGTTGTTGTCCCTAGACCCCATGAGGGGGTGTTGCCCCCTCGACCCCCACAAGGGGATTCTACCCCCTTGACCCCACTAGTGGCTGCCACCCTCGGACCCCTACTTCAATATTACAAAAATAAAAAAAATATGGGGGAACTATGTTGACCAACTATGCAATTTTTTTGAAGGAGAGATTCGCCACTGTAATTAATATTTTTAGTGATTATTCGCTAGGATTTTCCACTATGATTATGATTTTTACCAATTATTCATTAATATTTGCCAATATTTTACAATTTTTTTAATATTGTGCATAGATTCGCCAAGAAAATGAATAATTTTTTAAATAAAAGGAAATATTCACCAAAATTTTACACCTTCACTGAGGGGGGGTTTCTTAAAGTTATCCCTACCTAAAATTCAACATTTCTATTCTTTTCATAGTGTGTTTGCATATTTAGGTACCTTGTAGGCTTGGAAATCATTAAAGAATAGGTTGCAAGCTTGTTGAATTCATTTCCTTATTGGAAAGATCAAAATATCCACAAAAATGTCACTTACAGTGTTAGAAATCAAGGTTATGGATTTGGATACCTGGAGGAATAGAAAGTACAGACTGAGAGCTTCATATTCCTCTTTTAGATTTTCAAAAAATCCACATAGGACTAAGTTGTTATTAGTGGAAAATTAGTCCCACTACACATGTTTTTCAGATATTTCTAGAGATTCGGATACACATTTGGCCGAAACGGGCTCCATAATAGTTTTCCTGATCTAGGACTAAGTCACCCAGAATGGTGTAAGTGTCCCAATAGGTCAAAATTCTAGAATCAATAGCATTTCAAGTCTTCATTCCAATCCTCAACATATTTCTAGGTGCACGTATTCAGTTCTACAATTTTTTGTTTTGTTTCATAATAATTTCTAGGTCATTTAGTTATGTTTTCATATGACATTGTGTTTACAAAAATTCTATATTTTCCAAGTCTACACTTGGTGGTGAACCCCTCCTATCTATTTTCATCCCCAAAAACTCTCCCTTTGATAGATTTCAATCTCCTTTGCATTGAAATCTCAAGGGTTTGTTCTTGAGTGAAGTGTGGATCTTTTTCCCTCCCCCTTTAGGTGCAAAACCCTAGAGGTGCAAGAGGTGACAAAAATATATGGTTCACCTCCAACTAAGAATATGAGAATTATTCTTGACATAATTTTTACCTCACATGATTTCCCACTAATCAAGGAGCCTTCTCCATTGTACATTCCTTCTTGAATTAATGGAAACATCATGACTAGTGGCATGGTTGATCCAACAAGCCAAGTGAGCATGATAACAGAGAAAACCTTGTTCATTTAACATTTTACATAAGGATAAGTTCATTGAACCACAATCCACTCTTCATATTCATGACGAAATTTCTATTGCCCTTATGGGCACCATTTCTTTGTTGATCCCAGTGGGACCTAAGGCAGTAGATGTGTCATTTTTTGTGATTCTAGTGTTTGAACTATTCAAATTTTGGCTAGGAATACCATGGACAACATCTATGAATGGGGTTGCCTTTGTAGTCCACAAGTGTTTGAAGCTTCGCCACGAGGGTTCAATGCACATAGTTCATGACATTAGCTATAAACCACTAGTGTCATGTGGGGATTTTCTATGGATCACTTTTGGCCAACCCCAATCGGACCACTCCCACCAAGGAGATATTTTTATATGGAGCTTATGTTAAATACAAGACTGGGGGATCAACATCAAAATTTAGTTTTCCTATGTCTCCCTATGTTGTTTTTATGAAGGCCTCAATGATATCACAATAGTGAGTTGTTCCTTTTTCCACATCAAAAAGGAAGGATAATCTTTCTCAAACTCAAGAGCCTTCTCCTTCTACATCTTCTACTCCATTTTCTTCTACTTCCTGACCCATGGTGGCATCCACAGTTCCTAATCCTATACCTTGCATGGGAAGTTCAATGGTGCCGACATGGTGGAAGATAAAGTGTCAATCCTTTCAGTTGCTTGTTCTACCCATGGTTCCTTGAACCATTGTCTATGGCAAGGGTAATTTTTCCCATGGGGTTGTTCCTATCTCTCAACCTCCATGAATTCTAACTGTTCCTCCCTTGGTTCCTTGAGCAGTGAATGGGAAGAGGCCCAATTCCAAGGCTCTTGCATCTATTTATCATTTTTTTGTGGTTTCTTCTCCTATGCCTCCTCCTCCTACTCCTACTCAAAATACCACCCTTCCACTAGCAATAGTTCTAAAGGACGCTCATGTAGTTGAGAAGCAACCTCCAACCTCTTCTTAAGCCACATCCTCTAGTGCTTGTAGCTGATGTAACTGGCTTGCATGTGAGTGTAATCATAAAATAAATTCTCTTACTATGCAACATGATACTATTGAGAAGACTGAGGAGGAGGCTATTATCTCTGCTCCGATTTCTTCCACTAGTTCACTTGCTTATGTTGTTTCTTCTTCAGTTCTGATAAATTCTATTTTTATTTTGGCTCCTTTGGTGGGTCCTAATTAAGCTCACCCCAAAAGGGTGTAAGTCTTCATCACTCCCTCTATGGATCCTCCTCTTTTTATATCCCTCCCATACATTCCTCATTTTTTTCAGCTCATTGGAATAACCAAGACAAAGGTTGTGTCCTCTGTGATTGCCTCTAGTTCTTCTTTCACTTCTACTTCATCTATGGGGATCCCACATCCTTCACTGAAATGTAAGTTTTAGGATGACCTCAATGTGAGTGATGGTTGTAAGAAGGGCTCCCCTTTGGAAACTAGTTATGTTTTAGCTTGTGTCATCCTTGTGATAGAGGCAACCCCCACTTCCCCAAAGCTGGTCACCACCCCTCTTCCTGAGGTCAATAGTGACTCTTGAGTGCCTTATTTTTTCCCCACTAAGTTCACACAAGGAACTCCTAAAAATTGCATGTTCAAATTGATGGATGATATCTTAGCTCTTTCCTTGATGTTTGTAAGATCGATAAACTTTGCTTCATAGGAACTCGGTGAGGAAGACCTTGAGGGTCCTTCTTCCTTGTCTCTTGTTGCAGGTGGGTCAGAGGGTAGTACCCTTGATATCCCACCCTTTCAAGATCATCCCCCCTCCCCTTATAATGATTTATATGGGAGTAGGATGACCTACTAGTCAATGAGGACTAGGGTGGTGCCTCTTCTACATTTATAGATTAGATTCTTTTATGTATTTATGTTCCCTCGTGCTTGTATTTTATGTTTTTTATCCTACTTAGAGGGCCATTTTCTACCCTTGTAGGTGCTTGGATACATGCACAATTTTTTTTCATATATTTCTTTCTTTGTGTCATCATTATTTTATGTGTTGTAATATTCATTTTTGATATTAGGGACTATGCAATTTTTTGGGGGTATTTAGGCCTTCTTCCATGTTGACACAATTTTTATTTTACTTTGTCTTCATGTTCTCTTCATGTTTAGAGAAATTTTTGGATTGATGATAGTTCACACCTATACTATATCTATCTATATTTATGAACAATTTTGACCCTGAATTCTCAGATCCCCTTGTCTCTTGATTTCTTCATCTTTTCTTGTCTACTTATTGATGGTGTGGTTCTTATATTTTTTCCCTTCCCTATTTGATAATATATCACCAATATATCTTTCTATGTATCTCATGCCACAAAATATCACGCCATTCTTTCTCCTTAGGATTCCATGTCCTCCTCTACATAGCACACATCATCCTAAGGGGGGCTATTATGCTTGTCTAGTTTTTAATAAGGTGAATTATTTCAAAAGGATTCCTTGGTTTCATATTTCTTTAGAATGAATTCCTTGACAAAAAGAATCCCTCGTTGAAAAAATCTCATTTTCCAAAATGACATATTCTCCCAAAAAGGACTCCTTGACAAAATTTTATTTCAAAACGATCCCTTAGTGAAAGTGTTTGAAAATTGTCCTTTCAAAAAATGAGTATTCTTTCTAAAGAAAGAATCTAAAAAAATTCTTTGAAAAAGGAGCACTCTTTCCAATGGATTCCTTGATGAAATATCTTTATGTATACACCTAAAATTGGTTTGGAGAATCCAATTAATTAAATATGAATTATTTGATTAATTATCCTATTTCTTCTACTGTTTGAATAAATGGAAATATTTATTTATATAGTTTGCATTCACATTCACATTTAAATTCTTCTAATTTGGTCTATTATCTCATCTTAATTAAATAAACAAAATTAAATACTTTGTTTGATTTAATTATCATTTCCCTATTTTATTCTATCACATCAATTAAATAAAGATTAAACACTTTATTGATTAATTACCATATTCTTTTGTTTAATTTAATAAACAACTTCTATAGTTTGTTTTATTAAATTATTTATCCCTCTTTTGCTAATTTAAATAAATCAAAAATATTTAAGTAAAGGCATAAGGAATATTCCTCTATTTTTCCTCAAATCAAATTAGATATCCTATGTCTAATTTATGTCAAAATCATGTCAAAATTAATTGATTGAAACTTGACGGGAAGAATTGGAGACAAATTGCAAATTTATCTCTCAATCCTCCTCCATCAATCTGTCCTCTTCTCTTGCCTGGTGTTTTCATGGGTAGAGACAATCTACAAAATATTATCAATATCCTCCATCTCTCACCATGCAATATTCTAGATTGAATTCAAGCCTCTCTTTTCCATCCTTGTGCATTTCTACAGCCAGGAAATCTATAAATAAAGCTTCATTCAACCAAGAAAAGGATCCAAGATCCCAATTTATCAAGTTTACTCTTTAGGAATTCATCAAGCATCTACCATCCACCATCCAACATCCAACATTCAAGCTTTCACAATCATGGCTTTCTCTTGTAGTTGCATTTATCAGTTTTTATGTCAATACATGTCATATTAGTTTCTTTTATCATCTAGCATTATCATATTAGCTTCATATCATTGCATTAACATCATTCAATTCTTTAGATTTTCAATTTAACAGTTATAGTGTGATTTAAATTTGAGAGCACATAGCTTAATAAATCTTTAAAGCTAGGAGACAATGAGACACTTTCAATTGATTAATTAGCTTAATCTTTGATACAATGTTTCATTAAGAAGTGTTTTATACCTTATTCACACTTACACTTTCAAAAGGATTATTTGATAACAAATCACTTGTATAAATTTTTGTGTCTTTCAAATGGCATGTTCTTTCAAAAGGGTCCCTTGGTGTCTTGATGTCTTGAAGGGTTCCCTATTGAAAAAACCCCTTTCTGAAAATTACTTTCTAAAAAGTATTCCTTAGTGTCTTCATGTCTTGAGGAGTATTCCTTTGTGTCTTATATTTTATATTTGGAATTGTGTGTCTTGGTGTCCAATCCCTTAAATCTGGGCATCTAGCTTAAGGGCAACCTATCTAGACTCACCTTTTCTATGACTATCTTGCAACGTAGTTTGTAGTAGCCATAGTCTTATTATTTGATCAAATCATGCATTGTGTCTTATTTGATCATATTGTATCTTATTATGTCAATTTATTTCAAATGGTGTCTTATGAAATTGGGTCTATTATGTTTTACTTTTTTCTCTAACACATTTGTGGTGAGATCATAGCTAGCTTTGTATGATTGAAGACCTATATCATCTTCACATCTTGGTGGACCTCCCTCTTTCATGTCAAGGTATTCTAGATCAAAGGACTACTTCCTCTATGATTTTGGTATATTTTCTTCAACTTATTTCTACTTTAGCTCACATATGCATCGATACATATGATTGCTAAAGTGGGGGCAAAATGTAATGGTGTAAATTTTCACCCCATGTATATTCCCATTAAATTACTCTCATTTTAGCCTTACAAGTCTGATAATTCAAAAACCCACTGCACTTGTTTTGCTTCTCCCACATGTCACTATTGTTTTGCATTAGTGAGGGAATATTTGTTGAGAATGTGCACACACCACATAAATGTTTGTATTCCATGATGTCACATCTCAACAAGATTGTTGTGTCAAGAGACATTATGGATGTTATGATTCTCTTCCAACTATCAGCGTAATTTGCCCCTTCGAATCTTGACCACTAATAATAACCATTTACCTCCAAATTTATCCATTTAAACTTCATTATCCCATTCTATCAACTCTCTTGAACATCATACCAATTGACTGTAATTTTCTTTCACTCTCTTGATCTTTCTCTTCACTTGTACACCATCTTGTTGCTCTAGTGCCATTGTTATTTTATTTTTTCAAAGCTCTACTCCATCTGCATGATGGAATTTTTCTTCTCCTTCCTCTCTTAGTTTCCCACACACTTAGAAAGGAAGGTGATATTGTTTTTATTTTCTTATTTACATTATCTTACATGTAGAGTAGCATTTAGAATGGTGTTTCTCTCTATTAGCTTATGTCTATTCTCTTCATTTCTCTATCAATTTTTGACATCTTGTGGTCTATTAGTTATCTGTGGAGGTGGGAGCATTGAAATGAGAATTTGACTAAGCTAAACCTCAAAACACAACTCCAACATTTTTCTTCACTTTGTGTGTAAGTACAATTTGATCATGAGGAGCTTGCTGGAGAACTGGGCCTTTGGTGAGTTAGCATTCTTCTTATTTCTTCATCATTTCACTATTAGAGTAGTTTATATTTATAAGTTATAGCATTCTTCTTGTTGTATTTTAATTTTCATATATTTTTATTAAATTATTAAACCAAAACTTTAGGGTTGAAAGTAGATTTTGTGTGTTTTATTTTGTAACTTGATCCTCTATCCATATGAGATACCAACACGTCTTTGAGACTCTAGCACAACATGCTAAAGTCTAAACCATGTGCTACCATCCTCCGATAGAGAGTTGTCTAATCTACAATTTGAGACCTCTATGTTCCACTCACCTGCTTCTAGTAAAACTTTGTCATAAAGCATAAGAGAAAATAGAGTCCAATTTTCCCTTCTTTTTTAGCAATTCTTTTCATCTAAATTCAAGGTATTCTTAAGGTAGTTTAGGGTAATTTTCTCCACATAGACTCTTTGGTGTCTTAGAAGCTTATGAACAAAAAATCCCCCTTCTCTACAATATTATTATAATATATATATTATTTATCATATTATAATATCTAAGACTAGTCATCTAATATATGATATTATATATCATACCTATAATACCCCTCTGTTTTGCTCTATTGTGCAAACTACGTTGTTCCTCTTTTATGTTTTTGTATTCTGTTGTACCTTGAAATTGTACTTGGTTATAGTTGATCACTATGTTATCGTGATGTACCTTGTTTTGATGATACTATATTTTGATGTGATTATTATGGCATGTTTGGAATTAGCTTAAGTGGATATTTAAATTTATAATATTTCATGTTTTCGATTATACTGCTATGTTAGATGCGTCAGTTAATACTACTATACTGGTGAAGAGGACGGTATCACATCACTCGCTTGTGATGCCCTACGATTTCTTGATTTCCTCTTCACGGTGTGCCTTATTTATGACATATTATTGCATGTGGATATATTCTTTGTTCGTAGGTTGACAAGTACAGGACATCGACTCCACCTGGTTTCATAGGTTCAAGTGTGTCCATTTCCCAATGACATTTGATTGGGAGGTAGTAGCTAGGATTTCAGTGCCAATTCGTCACCCTAGTCATAGCGTGTCATCGGTCATAGTGTGGTTCTGTTATTCTATTTTGTTCCATTTGCCTTGTTTCAGTTTATTTAGGAAGTTAGAATAATGTTGGAAATGTGATTTAAATTATTGAGTAATTTAATTTAATTAATAAATAATTTAATCTTATGGTAGATTTATTTTATTAATTAATTAAGTTATTTATGTTGAAATGATTTACATTATCTATTTTGGAAATGCATGCATATTTGAGTTGGAATTGAAAATTGAGAAAATGAATCAAAAGTCAATTTTGAAATTTGAGAATTAAAAAAATAAAAGAGATATTTCCTATTTTGTTTTTTGGAATTTATGAGGCTAGTTGTAGGATTTTGGAAAATAATTTTGCATATCTTTGAATTTCTTCACAAAAATAAAAAATGGAGTTTTTGGAGAAAAATTGAGAAGAGGAGAGGAATGTTTGCTAAATTTTGTGGGTTTGGAGAAAAACCTCAAAGAATCTGTGGAGCTTAAGAGGGTTTCATAGCACCATCAGGTTCTTCAACATACTTCAAAAGAATCAAGTTCTCATCTTGTTTTAATTAAATTTTGTTGATTCAATGGTATTGTGTGGATGGAAAACTATTTGCAATCTTTAATTTGGGTGCAAAATAAATCTATTTGATAGCTTTGCTTTCAAAATTGAATAGGTTTGTTCAAGGTTGGAAACAAAACTCTTGTTGAAAATTGTTATTTGATTCTATTTTGTTTTCATTTTGTTCTTCAATTTATTTGAAGTCTCAAGCTTGGTTGAATGGCTATTTATATATATATTCATATATATAATTAAATGGGCTTGTGTTTTTATTTTTTATAATATCATATTATAAGGCTATGCTAGCCAAATTTTATTAAAGTTTATTAAAATTCAAAATTTTAATAAATGGGGCTATTCTGGTTTCTGTTTTTTTTTCAAAAAAAAATAAAAATGATAGTGTTAAAAGAAAAGGAAAGAAAAAAAAAGGGAGGGCAAGTGTTGTTGGGGGTGCTGGGGGCTCACCCCACCACCACTCCCATGGGGGCAGAGTGGGGGAGCCACGCCCAGTCCCCTCTGTCCACGGCCCACACGGACTGCACAGGCAACGACCACCACTGTTGGTGGCAGCGCTGTCGGCGCCACCTGCATGGTAATTGCGGCGACTCTTTTAACCGCCACGCCTCCCTCTCCCCGGTGGCGCCGCCTCTTGTGGCTGCCCACTGTCTAACCACCACTACCTGGGGAAAAAACCTGCAGCCTCCTTCAACTCCTTTGTTCGACACATGGGTCTCGAGGTCCTACGGCTCAACCCTAGGGTTGGCGTGCAAACTGAGGCTCATGCTTAGACCTCTTAAATTTTAAATATATATATATATATATATTATGATATTTTTATTATATTTTAATATTATAAATTTAATAATATTATAATATGATAATTATTATAATATCTCATTATCCCAATATAATATTACTTGTTAATATTATGATTTAATATAATATTAAAATGCTTTTAATAGATTAATATTATGACTTATATAATATTATATAAAATTATGTGGGATTTAAACAATTACAATCATATTAATTTTTTAATATTAATATTTTGGAAAATGAGAATATCATTTTATTATTATATTGTTGCAAGGGGAATATTGTTTTTTTTAGAAAATGAGTTTAATTGATTGTGGAATAAATATTTTATTTAACAATGGGATTATGTTTTTATCTGAATTATTGGGATACAAATTAATGTTTCATGTATTTAAATGCTACATGGAAATAAAATGGTTTTTAAATGGCATATTTTAAATCAGTTCTTTTAATGCATGGAGTATTGTATGGTAGTGAGGAAATGGGTTTAGTGAACCCAAAGTAGATTTGATTCTTGTTTCATTTTGATATGTTCGTATGGTCATTTGGGAATTGTGGGTTGTAGCATCTAATCAAGTCTTCCAATTGGGTTTTCAAGTATGTGGGTTGTCATACTGTGTAGTCAACCATAGATGGCCTTGGGTAGTGCATTTAACCAATTTTTTCCCCGGTTATCACGAACGAGAGTGTGTGGACTATATGTCTTGGTTAGAGATGTGGTACCTTTATGTCACACTTGTGTACCCTTGGGTTGTGGAGTTGTTCCATGTGTCGTCTTAGAGGAGTGGCTTATAACGAGGGTCGACACATGAAGTGGTGCCAGGATAACTCATTGTAAGTTACTTAATCCATTGATAACTTAATTAATTGATTAGTGTATCTTGTAGTATCAAACACTTAATAAGATAATTATGCCTTGCTCATGAACACAAGGGCTTGTAAAGACTTGGGTTGAGACGAGAAGTCATGGAATGGCAAGATCATTATCTTGTCTCTACGAAAGATAACTAATTCCACATTGGTTTGCATGAGGGGCCGGAAGTCATTACAGGTTACCAGGATAACTCGAGATGGGGGCTGAGACCTAGGAAGACTCACTAGGATAATCCATGTAACATTGTGATGACACTCCTCCTAGGTCAACAGTATGTTTGCATCAGTGATGCAATTGATTATGTAATTTCTTGAAGCATTGTAACCTTGTGTTAGTGATGTCACTGTGTTTATTTTAGTATGGTTATGTTAGCCTATGTCTAGAGGTAGACATCCTTAGATAGAATTCTTGTTACAATCTCCTAGCATGGGGGGTGGGCCTTTGGGTTCCACTTGGTTGGGTGGAACATGCACCTTCTCCCTTGGGCTTTCTCCTTGTACGTGTGGACGAGACTTCCAGTTGGAGAGCTTGTGGTTTCAATTGTAGTTCTTGCTTGTTTTCATTTCAGTTACCCTTGTAATTATTACCCCTCTTGTTATCGAGGTGGAATTTGTAATTGTAATCCTATTGATTGGACTTGCCTCATTTGGGGACTAAGTGTTGTAACCTTATTGTTTAAATTAATGGATTAATGCATTTAAAAGTTGGTTATTATGCTTGTTGTAAAATTATCTTACTTGGAATGAATATGTTAAATTCATTATTTAAATAATTGTCATGGGTTTTATTTATGTTTGTGTTGAGGTTCTATATAACCTCTGTCTCGTAACCTTAGAGTTTGTTGTCATTAGTTAGTGAACTTATCTATTATTTGTACTTAAACAAAAAATTTTTTATCTTGTTTAAGTAGTTGTTGCAACTTCCTCTAGGGTTGCGTGGCAGGGCGTTACAATACCATATAGTAATATATTAAATATTAAAAAAGCATGCTTTCCAAAATGCATATTGATTTTGAAAAGTATTCTTTTTAAAATATTTAATATATTATTATATGATATATAAAATCATATATTAGTCTTAGATATTATAATATGATTAGTAATGTATATATTACATTAATATATAATATCATAATTTATTATCTTATGTGATATAATATATATCACATAATACAATATATATCACATAATATATATTATGTGATATTTAATATATTATAATATATATGTTAGATATAATAATAATATATAATATAAATCATATATAACAAGAATATATAAAATAATAATGTTATGATATTAGTATAATAATATTATATATCATATAAGAGTATAATACATAAATATAGAAAACATGTTGTTTGAAATGGATATCTTTTTTAAAGAGCTTTTATATTATAAAAATCTCTTCAAAATGAATATTTGTTTGGGGAGCTTTAAATAATATAAAAAGCTCTTCAAAATGGATATTCATTTTGGAGAGATAGGTATAAAATAAAAAATCTCTCCAAGGTGGATATCTCATTTGGAGAGCTTTTAATATTAAAAACTTTACAAAATAGATATTAATATTTCTATTCATTTGCACAATCAACTCATAGGTAGAGAAGGTAAGGAAAATGGATATTTTATTCAAACATATACTTTTTTTTATTCCCATCATATTTTCCACCAAATACACATTTCCATCAAATTTGTTACTTATAAGTCATTTGTTTTTTATTTTTCATTATTTTTTTATTTTCTCACAATTTATTTGTACAAACTAGGATTTTATTTATAAATGTTTGCAAGTGCCATGTAGTGGCTGGTACTTTCCTTTATAGTATTGAAATTATTGTTTTCTATATTTGAAAAAAAAAATGTATTTTTTGTTAATTATAGTGTTTTAGTATTGTTAATTAGTTTTTTTGCATGACCTAGCCCTAACCCTAAATCTAGTTTTATCCTAAATCTTACCCTTACCCTAACTTAACCATAACAATAAATTCTAAACCATTATTCTAATCTTAGACCTATCTCTAACCCTAACCATGGTTGTAACACTATCCATAACTATAAACCTAAATTTAAACCTTGAATTATTAACCATGGTCATAACCATAACCTTTCTCTAAACCTAATGATACACTATAATCCTAACCCTAATCCTAACTACATCACTAATTATAACCAGAAATCCTAATCTAACCCTAATCCTAATCTTAATTCTCACAACCCTAACCATAACTTCAAACCTAACCCTAACTCTAGCACAAACAATAAACTCTAAACCATAATTTTAACCCTAACTCAAACCATGATATAAAAACAAATATTTATTTATCTAACCTAGAAATATTAAATTCTTCTAAAAATTGATGAAAAAAATTTAATACTATAATACATTATTATAGTTTAATATGACCAATAAAAATATATTAAATTTAATATATTAAACCTTATTTAATATTATATTAAATTATTATAATATAATAATAATTATTAATATTAGTATTATTTTATATATGAAAAAATTCTTAATATATAAATATATCATTAATATTAGAAATTGTATCAATATTATTATTTTAATATTATATTGTTATTATATTATTACTTTCATTTTTTTATTTAGAATAATATTTTATATTAAATTATTTTTATAATTTAACTATTAATATTAATATTATAATATCATAGTTATTAAAAAATAGTATTATTCTTTTGTTATTATAATTAATTTGATTTTGTATTTTATAAAAAAAAAAATTTAATCACTAAATTTTAAATAAATAAATAATACATTTAATAAATGTTATATTAATTTTGGAAAGAGTTGATACAATATTAGCTCAAGACTACGAGATGACAAAGACTACCATTGATGACCACTGATGACCAAACTAGACCATATTAGATACAAAAAACCACGTAGTGTCGAATTCCTCCAGAAGTGATTGCATATATACTAGACTTTTCTACTACATTATATTAAAAGGTGTGAAAACTACCAACATAGATCGAGATACATATACCCAACATGCTATTCACCACACCACCACCTAGCAAACCATAGAGATGCACCCCAACCCAATTACTAGAGAATATTTTAGGCAAAGACACAAAACTCATATTTTGAGGTCGAGTTCTACACTGCCACCAATCGAAACTTCTTTTTTAGGAACTCCACTCCCACCAAAGCCAGACATCAATGCTCCATCAATGTCATGCCATTAATTTCCAAAAGGAAAAGATATAATTTCACCAGAGCATCTAGGTCCACTTGGAGCTCTAAATCACGCAGTCAAAGAATGCCAACATTGAGAGAGGTTGTAGCTTGGGAATCCTCTAACCCCATGAGAAAATATTTTCTAAACAAATGCTTCATAATCACCTTTTCCTCAACCTTTGAAACGTTCACATCCAACAACCTAGCCAACAATCTTTATGAAATATTAGTATCAAGCATGTAACCTTCGGTGCTCCCCAATGCATTTTATTATAGAAAAAGTGAGATAGTCTGGGTGGTGAATGATCTGACTCATTCCCTCATTGAAAATTGTAGGATAAATCTTTTCATAACAAAACAATCAAAATACCAAATAAAACTGCTAGCTAGTCAGTGGCGGATTCGATGAAATGTCAGATTACCACCATGGGATTACCTTAAAGACTCATCCTCACCACATTTAATGAATACCTTGAGGAAATATGCCCCAAAAACTGTATGCCATAGGTGCATAACCATATGAAAAATATGTGACAAGACCCAACTATTACATACAATGTTTAGGCATGAATACCATCGTTGTCGAAGAATCCAAAATATTGCCACCTCACCTAATAACATGATAGCCACTCCACACAATCCATTCTAGAGTGGTGCCCACCCAACCTCCCACATTAATAAATGTTATATTACTAATTATTATATATTAGATAAATAAAATAAAATAAATAAATATAATATATTTTAAAAATAATTAAAAGTTAGATATTACATGTTGACAGTGTTTCTTCTCTTATTATTAATATAAAATTGTTATATGTTAAAATGATTATTTATTACAAGTTATTTGTTTTTAAATATATATATATATGTAGATACGAAAAAATATATAGTTTGATCCTATACACCTGATCTTGAATCATCTCCTTTACTAATCAATTTAATTGGATAATCTTTATTTGATTAAATTCATCATATTTCAGCTCTTAATTAAATAAATCAAATTTATCTAATTAAGTCATCATCTTCTATTGATTAAATAAATCATTTTATTTAATTAATCTTATAGTCTCTCTTTTAATTAAATAATTCACTTTATTTAATTAATCTCTAAAGTCATCTCCTGTAAGTTAAATAAATGAATCTTTATTTGATTTAATCTAACACCACCCTCTTCAATTAAATAAATCGAACTTTATTTAATTAAATCTAAATTCATTATTCATCTCATTTTAATTTACTTAAATCATAAAATCTAAATCAAATTGTCAAATCAACTAATTTCTATCTAAATTAATCAAATCATGATTAATCTAAATCCTAATCCATCAAATCCTCTAGATTTTGAAACTTGCACAAGTAAATAAATTTAATTGATCTATACATTCTTCTATTTTCTCTCAACAAGGCATCAATAAGGGAATATTCTTCAAATTCAAAAATCCCTCCAAAAGGGACGAGTACATCCAACAAGGCATTAAATGCCTCTTACATGTCCTTTTTCTTGAGCCAAGTGGCATTTACTCCATTCCTCTCCCCCTCCAACTTGTCATTTCAGAAATTTAAAATTACACCTAACCATATTTATTTGCACATTCATTAAAATGTGCTCATTCCTCCTTCAATAACATGTGGACAAGTGGCCTCCTCTCATTGGTTGGTCATTTTTCCCACATTTATCCATTTTTCCTCTTCCTCCACCATTCTCTTCTATTTATAGGAGGCTCTCATTTGAATCTAGGATCCATCAACTAAGAGCACAATCACTATATGCATTTAGCATTTGAGTGCATAGAATTTCATATTTTGCAATCAATTTAGCTAGGTTATTGGAAAATTTCATCAGGGAAACACAATCATCACCAAATATCATTACTTTACATCAAGGAATTGGGAAAGGGTCATTTTCCACATCAAAATGACACCAATTCCCCCATGGGATTGAGATTTTTCTCATTAGAATAAGATTTGATAGCTTTTTTATTGTGTTCTTTATTTTATTTCTTATTTTCATGCTTCAAATTAATTTGATGGGAAATGTTGATCTAACTTGCATGATGGGCTAATTATATGTTTGTTCTTCTGTGTTTGAGCATGAAAATGAAAGTAAAATCATTATCACATGATTGTAACAAGTGTTTTTTAAACACTTTGGGAGCAATTATAATCCCATTCTTAAGACTTTGTTATCTTCAAGTTTTAGGACTCAAGAATTTTCATTTGGGCTGAAAAATAATAATCAAAGGGATTAAAAATAACTTTAGGAAACTTACTACATTTTGTTTTGGGCTTAACAATTGAACAAGAAAACTTCACATTTCAATCTTGGTGCTTAAAAAGAACCCATTCTTGATTTGAAGGTTAAAATGAACATGTATCCTTTATGTTTTGTAATCTCTTACACAAAGTAATCTCATTTAAAAGGGCGTATGCACTTCTCTTGCGCTTCACGATGATCTTGAGAATCAAAAGTCCTTTTGGTGACATTAAGTTGTATAAAATATTGCCTCCATATTTCAATTTGGGCTTTTAAATTTGAACAAAATCTTGCGAGTGTGAGTGGAGTATATCGCATGTGTTCTCTCTCTGTTTCTCAACAAAGATCAATCGAACTATGAATGTACTTGATCATTTTTGTTTATCTTTAGAGGGCCCTTTTGGTGGGAAAAATTAATAACCCCAGGGAATGACCCAACCGGGATCACGCTAAATCCAAGCGACTTCCAACCAATATATAAGTATGGATACTTGAGGAAATTTCAAGTATCAAGAGGATTTTTCTAACAAGAAGGGCAACAATGGTCTCTTGTCATATGGATGATCCCCCATGAATGAAATTCCTATATTAAAACCTTTTTTTTAGGAGGCCCAAATTCTAAAATCTATTTGTTAATGTAAGAATTTTTTACAGCTCTTAGTAGAGATGAGAATTATTCCATGGGATTTTAATGGGTACTAAGTCTTGGATGACCTGAGAAGTGTGTGTCATGGAGGGGATTCAATGTGGTCAAGCATCTAATCATCCGCTAAGAGTAGGCATAGCTGAATTTATCCAAGTAAGAACTCAACAAATATTGTCTCATTTTATCCTAGGAATGTGCATCACTTTGGAATCAAAACAATTTTATCGATCTAAAACACTTTAAAACAAACACTCAACCATGAACATTAAATTTCAAACCCTTTAGGAGGAGAAAATACCCTTGAAAAATCCAAGTGCTCTTGCTTTCCCTAGGAATTCCATCCTCAGAGGCTTCTAAGTATTTAAATTCACATCACAATCTTCTCTTAAAAAAGTCAACATTAGGAAAATTTTGCCTTGATTTCCTTGATTTCCACATAATGGACTTTGTGGGATGAGAAGAACTTATGACATTAGACATTTAGTTTGAAGAGACAATCAAGAGAGTGTTTGTGGTAAAAATAACTCATTAAGGAAAGTTAAGAATAATTGAACCCCACACATGTCCTTGGTATCTTTTGGTTATATGGTTTTCAATGCAAAAATTGGTCTTTTGGTTTGAAATACTCTTAGGGAAAAGCATGTTCTTCAATATCTTGGTCTAGTAAACAAGTCCTGCTTAGGTTCATTTAGGATCAAAATAAAGCACTTCATCCATCCAAACATTTATCATCTCCATCTCACAAACAAATATTGAACCATTGGAAAAATCATTCATAATAGAATTTGGGTAAAATCCTTCAAATCAACATCAAATTCATCTTGTTTGGCTAGGTGTGTGTAGATGCATCCTTCTCCATACACTTAGTCAAATTATCATCTTATGAGAAATTTTATCCCATAGATAAAATCCAACATCTTAGGGTCTATTTGTTCAATATCCAAATCTAAATCCAAATCAAATGCAAAATCCAAAAATCAAATCAAACCAAATCAAATTCAAAAATCAAAAATCAAAAATAAAAAAGTCTAGTATCCCCTTAAATATTTCTTAAGGGTTCAGTCATTCACATCATTCATCTTTCATTTAATGCATCATCACCCTTTGATCCTTATCATCCTAGGTTATTTAATTTTTTTTGTTCCTAAAGTTTAGATCAATCTAAGGAGTTAGAGGTTCATCTCCCACATTCTCAAAAATTTATCCTTATTTTATAGTCCAAACTAGACCTCAAAGAAATAAAAACAAGGAATATAAAATTTATCCATACATCATGAGTGATATAAATCAACCAAACTATCAAAGCCCTACAATACCAATTGATTATCAAAACTCACATTTATGCAATCCATACATGACATCATTATCTCTTACAAACCTCAATGGTACAAAAAATGTGAGTATGCCTAATCTAAAATTTGGAACATCTTTCCCTATGGTAGATTTAAATCAAGTCCAAACCTACAAATCTATCAACCAAACAATCAATGCATGAGTCTTCAACAAAACAACATTATCCCACCAAATCCATACATGCCAAATATGAATATACCAAGTACAAGTTTACCAAACATGAACATTTCAAATCCACACTTGGTAAAGTTTGGGATAGATATGTTTGCAAATCATGAAAATGTTGTTCAAAGTCCAAATAATATGTTAACAAATCCATGTGTTGATCCAAGTCAAGGTAACACCATGAAAAATAAAAGTTACCTAGATCAAGGAAACATGATTCCCAACCATAAAAATGTTGAATTTCAACCTATAATGAAAAATCTAAACCTCATCCCAAATCAAAACATTATCCAAAATCATTTTTTCTACGATCGCATACAAACACCACAAGGATGCATTCTAAATCTGCTTGAGCAAAAACCAAATCAACTATATCAAGGATGTCAAGATCAAAATCAAGATCAAATTTTGTGAGATCAAATTGCTACACTTACCAAAATATTTGATCCATTGTGCCAAGAGACATCTCCACCCCAAAACCAATACACTCTTCCATTGGATGAACCATGTCATCAAAGCATTGGGCTATGTCCCCAACCACATCAAGAACAATATCTCCAGTTTCAAGAAGTTGGCTATCAAGATAAACAACATCAACAACAAACCCAACCTCCACATCTCTAAGATCAATCACCACATCTCCAAAATCAATCTTCATAAGGTCAATTTAAAGTACAAATATCGCAAGGTAACAAATGAAAATACACACCACTTGGGGAACCAATTGAATCGGTCATGCAAAAGTTGATACAAGAAAATCTCAATAAAATCCCTTTTATGAGAATTTTCAAGAGCCCCAAGTTAAGCCACAAGGGTATAACGAGAAGCACCTTTGTGATTTTCACAAAATAAAGGGACACACAACATCAAATTGTATTCGACTTAAAAATCTCATCCAAGACCTTATTGATAAAAAAATAATAACT